>MU405225.1:0-395417 GCA_022836615.1 Annulohypoxylon bovei var. microspora | reverse complement strand
CATTATTTTACTTTTAAAATATGCTTGTATTAATTATAAATCTCGTAAAAATATATTTAAATATTGTATTATTTTATTTAATTATTTTAATGGTGTTTATATTAAATATTATTATAATAATAGTAATTGTAAATATTTTTATAAATTTAATAAATGTAAATTTTAATAATATTTTTTTAAAATAAAATTATTAATTTTCTTAAAGGTAAATAAAATAAATAAGCATATGAAAACGATTAATGTATTTATAATAAAACTTATTTTTTTAACATTTAAATTTAAAATTATTTAATTAATCTTTAATTGTAATATTTAATTCGTTAAATAATAACATTTATTAAAAATAATTAATAATATTTAAATATAATTATTTATTATTATGGATTAAGTTAAAGAATTAAAAGGTTTATTATAATTAAAGGTTTAATTAACATTAAATAATTACGTATAAAAATATAATTATCGTTAATTAATTATTCGATTTTAATTTTTCGTTTATATAAACATTATTTCGTTTAAAGTTAAAAAGATTTCCTTTTAATTATAACATGTGTTTAAAAATAAATATCATAATATAAATTTAATAAATAAAAAAACAATTATATTATTATATAAAAATTTTTAACTTTTTATATTTATAAAACGTAATATATATACATAATATACCTTTTATTTATTTTATTTTAAAACCAACCTTAATAATTCCTTTAAAAATAAATTCCCATTTTATTAAATCTTTAAATTAAACTTCAAGGTTATTTTCTTAAAAAAATAAAACATAATAAATAAAGAAAATTAAAAAAAACCTTTAATAATAAATAAATAATAAAAAAACCCATATATTAAAATAACATTTAAATGCGTAGCTTATCCGGCGTAAAAGTTATTTTTTATAAGTTATTTCTTTAAAAAATATCATATAATATAATATCATAAATTTACTTAAAATATTTAATAATATTTCATAATTAATAATTTTATTATTAACGTTAATTAAAATTAACATTAATAATATGGTTTTAATTAATTTTTATTTATTATTACCGTTATTATTATTATTATTATTATTATTATCGTTATTATTATCGTTATTATTATCGTTATTATTATCGTTATTATTATCGTTATTATTATCGTTATTATTATCGTTATTATTATCGTTATTATTATTATTATTATTATTATTATTATTATTTAACCGTTATTATTACCTTTTAAACCCTTTAATAAAACTTAATAATAACGATTACCATTTATATTTTAATTTAAAACCCCCATTTATAACATTTAATTAATAATTATTATTATTAATCATCGTTTTTACCATTTTATAATTAATATTAACCATTTATTATTCGTATTAATAATTTTAATAAATTATTATTATATATTTTACCCGTAATACTTTTTTAATATTAATAATTTTTAACGTTATAATATCGTTATTTTATATTTCTTTAAACCCGATATAACATTTATATTTTAATTAAAATTATACGTTATTTATAAAATTAATAATAATTAATATAACTTTTAAAAATAACGAGATTTTACATATATTATCCCACGAAAACTTAAATAAAAAACATTTTTTATTAACTTTTATTTTTAATAAATAAATTAAATTTATTATTAATTTTTAACCTTTGTTATATATTTATTCGTTAATTTAAATATATTAATATAAAAACTTTTTAAAATTCATTTAAATAAAATAAATATAAAAAAACGTCTTTTATTTAAATATTCATTAAACATTATAACGCTTTTTAACATTATAATCTTTTATATTTTTTTTAATACAATATATTTTTATTATATATTATATATTTTTTATTATATACATTTCAATACTTTAATTAAAAAGGTAAATTAACGGATTTCATACTATCGTCCGCCGTTTTGTTAACAGTATTAGTTCTGATATTTGTTTCATAAAAACAATTGGGAATATTTTCTAACGTTAGCAATCTAACAGTTTTATAAAGGCCACTTATAGTGACCATACCACAAGGCGCTTCACTCTAGCTCATGATCCAATGTGGTTGTAAATACCTTGCTTGCGAGTCAGTCCAAATTCCATTGGATGCATGTTCACTTGATCTAGCAGTCTAACAATAGATAGTCTGAAGTTTACCCTTAGATCAAATGACCTTCTTGTTATGATCTAGTTGGTATATGCCCACCTACGTACGAACCTACGTTTAGGAAAGTACACATCTTTCTAAATATCAAAACCTGACTTACGTACCCTAACTAGTTAGTACCCAAATATGTTAGCACGTATAATTCAAATACCCTTCTTACCTATCTGTAATATTTTCTTTTTTTATGTTTCTTGACCGCCTTTATGTGTGCGTCATCAAAACTAAGAATGTGTTATAAATTGCATTTTATTGAGATCACGCAGACTCAGCCGCAAGAAGAATTATATAGGGGATAACTTTGATCCCCGCGAATTGCTGTCAGATGGTGGCACCCGATAGGGATGTGTAACATACACAGCCTTAATGGTGGCCAACTGTGGGTGAACCAAGGTAGGCGCATATCCCGATGCAACATATCTAGGCAGCCGCTCTAGATCGTGGAATATCGAGCCTCCCAACCCATATCCAGTCAACTGGTATAGGTGATGTGAGATATTAGCCTCAGCCTGGCGTTTCGCCCTCCTGCGGCTGAGTTCCCTTATCTAAAAACATGCTGTTGGACATGTTGATATGATGTCTTGCATATCTCACGTGCGGTGCGGTCACGTAAGCGCCGGCCTTTGCGAATGTGTGACACTCACACCTGCATGTTTGCCGCATAAATAGGCCTATGGGGGCCGAAGCCTCGTTGTGATTCATATTTTTTCTTCCATATAAATCCTGAAGAAATCTCAGCAGGAATACGACAGTATCATTTCCGTGTCAACACAACTCAATCACTAGAAAAAAGAAACACTCATCTTACTACGAACCAACTACCTTCGTGATGGCTTACTACTATGACGATCATTATTGGAACCACGACCTAACCCGCAATTTGGCCCATCGTCTCTCGCGCGAGAGCCGCCACAGCGGGCATACAACACAATATATTGTGAATGAAGGAAGGATGGTTGTCAACGAAAAGACGCTGAGACATAGCAACGCAGTCATCTACAACGCACCGGGATCCTCTCTGCGGTTTGCGCCGTCAAGGCACACATCGTATTCAAGCATCAGACATAGTTCTCACTACGCGCCAGAGTCGTCTTCGTGGACGACATCTCCGTCGACAAGTGTATGTCGCGGTTGCTACGAGCACCGAGAATTATATTACGGGAACTATTGCCATAAGTGTACGTCAATTCGGCAGGTCTCTTGGCCGAACGAAAGTTACAGGTTGCGAGACCGCGAGTATCGATATATAACACGGGCGCCAGAAAGAAAACTTGTTACCTGGCGTTGAGTCAGCTGGTGCTTGTTGCTAGGCAGTTGGATTTAGGTGAGGGATGGAGGAGATATTTATGAAAGAGCTTGTTTTGACGACGACCCTTTGTGTATTTCTTTCATGCGCTTTTTTACATGTTTCATCAAATGTTTATACGAATGTCTCGCTGCATGCTATTGTTTGGTCCTCAACCAATAGGATGGCCTATTATATGGGGTAGATACTTTAATAGACCTTGGGTACTAGACGCATAACTCTACACTAACTAAATTGTTTTCCATGTTGAGTTACTTGGGCAGACTTAAATTCCTATTATATCGACTTCGAATACCTGGTATAAACTATTATCCATACGTGCCCGTAGCAGTAGCTTGAACCTTACCTTGCCGTGGGGACTCATATTTACAGAGGACAAACTTTCCGTGAGTATCATCTTCATTTAGATGCCTACCTAGGTACCTAGTTCAAAGTTGATATTTAGAGAAGTGTCATGTTTCAAACAAAGGGACTGTTATCGAGTCGTGCAATAATCTCGACAATTGCCTTGTCTAAAGTTACTATTCTATATAGCAAATTCGTTATAATAATTCGGTCGGGCCTCCTGCTTTAAGGTACGCCCTCCATGACCTAAAGACGACAACGACAGATCGGCAATATTTTAATTCATAGGTACCAGATAAAGTCTAATACCGTAAGTCTAAGATGGGGAATAGTACTAGTAGTGTCGGGGTCGAAATTGAATGTTTAGTAGCCGTTCAGAGGGGAGCCGAACCCAGAAACAGACCTCGAAAATTCCAAACATCAAAGGGTAATCCGATCATCGCCCACGGGGACCAGTTCTCTGAAACCGCCGCTGATGAAGCCATCAGACAGCACCTGCTGGCAGTAGTGCGAGGTCACGAGGGCGACCGAGTTATTGGCTCTGAAGACCAGTTAGAAGACGAGAACGCATGGCACCTAGCAAAATTCTCCAGTCGATGGAACGTAGAGAGGGACGTAAGTGTGGAGGTTGAGCCTGGATTCCTCGAGTCAGATCCCAATTCGCGTAACTTTGTGTGGGTAGATTGTGAAATAACCTCGCCCGCGCTACGGGCTACGGAGAAGTCTTGGGCCGAAATCCACCACGTTGTCACTACGCTCCTTGATACTTTCTGGATATTTGCTCCGTCTACTGCAGGTCTTCACATTCACTATGGTAGGGGCCGAAATTGGATCCCTGTAATGCACCTGCGTAAAATTGCAGCTTTATTGTACGCAGCTGATCCAGTATTAACACAGATGCACCCACCTAACCGCCGCGAAGCAGAAAAATACTTTTGCATGAGCAATCGTTTATATTGCAATCTGGCTCATGGGATTGGTCGACGAGAGGCTGAGGCACTTATTCAAGCGCAAGAGCAGCAGATGCCGTCAGAACTGCCCCCTGAAGTGGTGCCCGAACCTCAACACCAAGATCTTAACCCTGAACCAAGGCCAACGCGCGAGAGAGGGAGTAATTTCATATCTATATTTCCACGTGGGGTTCTTGAAGGTTATACCTTCAACAAACAAGACTTTGATGTATCTTATACCCAATTCATGCACGGTAGGGACAGGCTTCCAGAAAGTCAATGGGGGAAGCCCTTGGACATCATACCGGCCGCTCGAGAACTGCTTTTTTGCGAGACTGGACCAGTCACCTCGCTTTTGATGCAATACTGTTTCCCTAACCGCATGGCATACAACTTCAAAGCCTACAACCATCGCGATTACCGGAAGCTGCGCTTAAGAAGGGGGCGTCCAGATCCCGAAAATCAACCCAAGCGCACTCTTGAATTTAGACAACCTACTGGGACGGTTGATGCCGACGAAGTTGTAGCGCATGCAAAGATTGTGGTACGTCTGTGCGAATGGGCTAGTTCGGCATCTATAAGCGATCTCTGGAAAGTGATAGTCGATCTTTCTCAAGCGGAAACCCAGAGCGAATGGTATGACGTATTTGATCTTCTTGTTGAACTCGATCTAGTTGACGAAGCGAGAGTTATTCAGAGGCAGATGGCAAATCAACGCGGACTTGAAATCATAGACGAAATGCGTGGGTTGGTGAGAGATCCAAATGCCCCAGAGCCTATACCGCCTAACGCATGGTTCCTAAGCAGACTTTTACTTGCATTATTTTCATGGATACCTTTTTGGCGGCCATCATCAGGGCAACAGGGAACTCAAGAAAAGCCGATAACACAGGGAGCACCTCGAGGTCTTCGATATGAGGGAGACCCAGATGTGAATCCTAATTTACTATGGATGGAACTAGGTAGCGAAGGGACAGGAATACCATAGTGATTGACATATCAGGTAGGTAGTTGTTCAATATTAAATCGAACTATTAAAACATCTTATTACTTCTGCTCTAGATGATGTCACCTCTAACCTACTTCCATTTCCCACCCCCTTTTTCTTTTTTTATGTCAACATTCTCAAATTTACTATTCCGTCTTTTCACAATGCTATTAAATGCTCAACTAGGTAACTAGCCGAGTTCGAACTAACGTGTGTATAAATTCTCATCAGTCGATTAACTACAACCTCACAACTTCTCCTAGGTAAAAAAGTACCTACCTAGGTAGGTACCTACTATTATCTGGCTACCTCGTGGTCTATCTTCCTTCCTAATACTCACTCCTCCGGGATCTTAAATCCGCCTTTGACCTTCCGCGTGAACACACCCGTGGGGTCGACCCTCTTCCTCAGCTTCTGGAGCCTTTTGACGCTCTCCTCGCCATACCCCTTAACGACCTCCTGCCACGGCCCCGCATAATTGAGGTAGATATACGGATCATGTCACAGATAAGCCCTGTTTGCGTGCTCGCAAGCAGCGGCGTCGCCTTTTGCGACAGATCATACACGCCCAATTGCTTCGCCTTGCCCTCGATATCGGCCATGAGCGATCGCGCCGCGTCGTATACCTGCTCGTCGTGGATGGCGTCCGACCACGACGGCGAGACGAGGCACACTGCCAATGTGCTGTTCTGCGTGGTCAGTCCCAGGGCGTTAGTGTCGGCTCCACCGAGCTTGTAGAGTGGTGGTGGAAGAGGCTCGATACTCACGGCCCACATAAGCCCCGTCACGTCCTGTAGCAGCGAAAGAGATGCATTGAACACGTCGTAGGTTGCGCGAATCATGGCTTCTGTGGGAACAAAGGTCGTCGTCGCGGTCATGTAGCTAGTAAAGGAGAAGGAGAGCTGTTAGTATGGCCGAGTTGCAGGAAGTAGGGGAATGGGCGCAACTTCGGGGTGCACATACCGAGCTGCCTGTGGCTTCTGAAAGGCCGTCGAGTTCTGCGCAAGCGTCGACATGCTAGCAACAACAGTCATGGCCGGCGGAGTACTGATGGAAGGCAGGTCTAGAATGGGTTTGTAGAAAGCCGGGGTCTCATTGTCGACCGGTCGGGTATAGATCAGCTGGTTTAGAGTGACACTCAAACCTTGTTGACTAGCAAAAGCCCAGCCGGTGAGAAACGAGGCGTTCACATCATAGTTCTCGGCGGCTATGATTTCACCGTAAATTCTAATCTGGTTGTCGACCTCGGTGAGGGGGTTGAACGTCAGAGTCGACCACAGCAGGCCCTGTTCGAAAGTCTTGAAGTTGATGCGCGTGACAATGCCGAAGTTGTTCGACCCGCCCCTGAGACCCCACCATAGGTCTGCATTCTGTTTATCATTGGCCTCTATCACCTCGCCGTCGGCTAGTACCACCTCGAACGATGTTGCTTGGTTACACGTGAAGCCCTCGCGTGGACCGAAGTAGGAGATCCCGCCCCCGAGGGTTAGGCCCCCAACACCGACGCCAGCGACACGGCCGCCGGTAACGCTTAGGACCAAGGGGTCGAGCTTGCCATAGACGGCATCCCATGTGGCGCCAGCACCAACTGATACGCTAGACTTATCATCGCTCAGGTCCACCGAGTTGAGGCTGCGCAGGTCGACGGTGATGCCGCCAGGGGCACTGTTCGCGCGAGCAAACCATGTGTGGCCACCCCCGCGGACGGCAAAGTTGCCGCTGTCGGATGAAGTTAACAATTTGATTACGGTTGAGACGTCAGTGGCGGTTTGCGGGGTCACGAAGCACGCGGGGTGGACAGCTGCCGCCTGCGGGCTGAAATACGACGACAGAGACGCGTTATATCCTGTGCTGCCAGGGAGGAGGACCTTGTCTGCGCCGAGAAGTGCGACTAAAGCCTCGCACTAGAGGTAAGATAATATTGCGTCAGCATGAGGAAAGGGATAAGGCGGTGAAGTACATGGCTGTAGGGAGGAGTGGAAGGGACGAGAGCTCACACTCGCTGGAGATTTGTACTATCCGCCATTTTCTTTTTTTCTCTTAGAGTCGCATTTGCGGTGGTCTGCCAATTTAGCAGGTTGATCCTTTACACACATAGGTGGGAAATATTTCGGAATGGTCGGCGGAACCGTCTGCTTGTTGTCGTTATTCCCGGCCAACACTCACTAGAAGCGGCGCAGCGAGGTATGTCATATGCACGATCATATTTCTTAATTAGTGCCTCAGTTGGGGTCATTATAGAAGTGAAGCGTGTTATAAACTGGGTTATTTCCCCCTTTCCAATCCGCCGTGGGCAGAATTCGCTCGCCATAAATTATATATTATTTACAATTTCATCCCGCCTCTGGCTTGTCCAACGGTACAAATGGGCGAGCGAGCGCCTGGAGCCCCACTCGTCTACGGGCCGTTCCGTCCTATCAGTTCGGGTTCAGAATAATAGTGTGAAATAAATGCAGCAAGTGCTGGTCTATCCCATGATTATCTAATCAACATCTATTGCCAGCTTTGGTGTGTAAGTTACCCAGGTAAGTGACCAAGGGGATAGCTTAGTGCACAGTGCAATACGGTAATATTAATACTAATTCGCACATAGCTCGTTTATTTTGACGCCATACTGGGGCTTTAAGGCCTGGGCTAGCGCCTCTGACCACTATTTAATAGGTATCACTGGTAGCACTAGCCATCAATGAATTACTCCATTCAAATACGAGCCGACCAAACAATAAGTTTTTAATTCCTAAATTTTTTATAATCAAGTATAGTATTGTTTACTATATGAGGTATATGCCCAACTAAAACGGCAGCTGGTTATACAGCTGGCACCGAATTTAGTAGGCATGCGCCAGACCTGACAGGGGCTGTGCATGGAAAATTATTTTGAAGGGCACTTTTGTAAATGAAGGATTGTGTTGAGAACGAAGATCCGAGTGAAGATGGTGAAAGGGTATAGGTAGAACTCTAGGCAGCTGTTAGATTTGATTCGTCAGTTCGTTTCCCCTTCAACACTGCCACAAGATCTACCAAGAACCACAATTCCAGGCAATTACATAGGTAAACTTATATCAACCCGTTTCGTCCTCACTATCTACCCAACTACCCTTTGTAAACTTGCGAGAATACAGACCGAAGCACACTAAACATGGTTTACATCTGGCCCAGCAACGATATTCCTAGGCTCAATGCCTACCTCCTTAAAGACCTCTCCGACGATGAACTTAAGTTATTTAAGAAGGCCTTTGAGTTCGGTGCTATGTCATCATTCAACCCCTTGCTAGAGCTCATAATCCAGAAAGCGCCAGAGGACTACCTTGGCAAGCCGCATTCGTACATACGTACCAAGGAGGACGAAGCTGGCCACGCGGGTCCGTTCGTCCTCATCGATGAACAGGTTGTTCTCAAAGGCGCCGTATGGTACGTGGAAAGATTTGCCGACGAGGATGAGGTCGACAACGAGCAGGCGGAATCGACCGATGTGCTATGGAAGATCCTAATCAAGACGGAACATTTGCCGATCAGCTACGTCAACTATGAGATATCAAACATAGACATCCAAGAGGACCTCGACGGCTGTGGCGTCGAGTTTCCAGCTAAGGTGAACTTCAAACAACCCCAGGTTGCCGGCACCAGCGAGTACGATTTGGACATCGCGGATTTTCGCCACGACCAGCCCGCTTACCTTACGGCTTTCCCGGGCGAGTACGAGGAGACCACCGACGAGGAAGTGCTCAAGAATTTCGCGCCTCCGCCAGACAGAGTGGGTCGGTTGAAGGAAGACGTCGCCAAGGAGACGGGAATAAAGAGCAGTTGGACGTCTGTCAGAAAGGCGGAACCGAAGGAGCTACCAGATGGCACTACGAAGGAGTTCCCCGAGGGGAGCATCAATCTCCTACACAAATATGACCCAGACTTCGCTTGGCCGCCGTACGAGTGGCCGGAAAAGTCCTTGTAATGGATGACACCTACCTAGTGTTATGTTTAACAAAGCCCTATCTAGAAACGGTAATCATGTGGCCAAGGTATTCCAAGATACACCAACCTTGGATTTCGTCACTTACGTAGGGGGGAATACTGATAATAAAAAGAATCAAGCTGTTATTAATTATGCCTCGCCGCGACCCATCAGAGGGAAAGCTCGAGAGGACTTGTCCAAGGCACTGCTTCTGAGTCAAAAGCTCGCCTGGCGAATGTCTATGTATATGCAACCGACCGCAATGCTGTGTAATGCTAGTATGACTCCTAAAAGAACCGACCCCACGATAACCATATCGTCATGCAATCATGAACCTCCGCCCTAATCTGATGAGTCCCATCTTAAACCGTCTCCTTCCGTAGGGGGTTCAGCTTCATGCTGAAGTTGTTGATAGCCGGACCGGCGTATTGATCCACCTTGGCGTTGAACCCGTCCTCGACCTTGTTCTGGTAGTGGTCGATCTTGCCGTTGACCTTACGTCCGACAAACGTGCGCACGCAGCCGTACACGCCGGTGCAGAGCCACATCAGCGCGTTGACGAGGTCGACCCAGACGGCGCACTTCATGAGCGCGACGCTGGTGCCCTCGTACTCGCCGCCGTCGCGCTTGAGGAAGATGACGGCGAAGGTGCCGAACTGCGCGATCCACAGCACGAACAGCACCAGGTCCCAGGCGAACAGCCGGTGCGGCTGCGCGCGGCTGAACGGGTTCGGGATGGCGTACACCAGGCAGGTGATGCTCGACATGCCGGCTACGAATAGTGCGTACACCCACGCGGCAGCCTGCGCGTTGCCCGCTCGCCGGTCGTGGTCCACCCGCCGCCCGTACAGCCCGCACACGATGATGGCCAGGATGAACTGCACCCCGCGCGCCGCCCAGCGCAGCCAGGTCTCGTAGATGTACACCTGCTTCGAGGCGGCGCCTTTGCCGAATTTAGTAACGAAGGACTTAAGTGCGAGAGGCATTTCGGATTTTCTTTTCTTTTTCTCGTAGGTTTAAATGAGTGTAGATGTAGAAGTGAGAGTGCGTTTGCGGGCTAGGTGGCAGTCTGCTGCTGAAGCTGTAGAAAAGTTCTAGGGAATTTGAGTCTAGAGAGTTGAAATTCAAGTACTGAAATGTATGGAAATATTTTTGAAAAATCTATTAGGGATTATTGAAGAAATGCAGCGTGAATCGAAGACATCCAGCGTCCTATGCGTGTACCGATGATGAAGGAAATATGCGTATGAGAAAGAGTCACGATAACCAAGGGAAGTTTGGGACATATTTAAACCAGAATACAATGGAAATACAGCCATCATTCAGTCGGTGATTCAGCGACAAACAAGCGCCCAATATGTGGAAACCCTTGCGACGATAATCGACAAAGACGACCGACAGACCTTTGAGAGATTCTGTCGCTTGTAAGCCCGAAACAAAGACTTCTAATTCTGGGTTTCCTAATTGAAGCATCGTGACCAATCGAACGTCGGGTTGATGGTGGTCTGTGCTTTGGGGTTTGTCGCCGGCGCAGCGCTGGCAAAGACATCGACTGGCTGCGATGCTACAGGCAATGAGACGCTGGCGCTTAATGGCCCATCTTAAACCATGATGTATCTTCCCGACAGCGCTAATACGCGCGAAGATCCGTAGCAATTATCTCTCTTAATATCCAGCCAGCTCATATAATATCGGTGATCTTCATTGGCTTGAAACAATCTGATGAAGCTTCTTCGTAACACGGCGGACAGTATACGATGTTGATATTCTGACTGTATTTGAGTATTAGTTAACTACCTAGGTAGGTAGTTGTCATTATCTTCATCAGCTAGATTTCTCAGTAGGTATGGAAGCGGTAACATCATGAATGATCTGTAATAAGAGATATTATGGAACTTAATATAGTCAGGCTCATAGTAAATAGTTAAACGATGTGTTATTGCACAGATCGTGTTCCTTTATCACCTTTCCCCGGATAAATGGCAGCAGGAGATAATTGTAACATTGAAGATGTACTCAATATGGAGATAATTCCGGCAAATTAACTCCAAAAATTACCAATCTACAACGAGCTTGGAGATATGCAGGAACATAGCTCTAAATAGTTTGGGAATTCGGAGTAACTGCGAATAAATGCCATGTGCTTGCCCCGAAAGCTTTGCAATTAGAGTCGGCACGAGGGAGTTGACAGTTGGAAAGTGTGAGGGATCCGGTGACATGTTTCAAGTGGGGCTTAAAGCGTACCTCGGCATATGTAGCCCCGGTATCTTGAATTCCCACTTCTCTAATTGGCTTGATCACAGCTCAGATATCTCTTAAAAGTGACATCATTATGTACTCCTCCCATTCTCAGCACCGAGTTAAGGATTCAAATCACATGCCAATGGAAAAATTCCATCATGATCATTTAGGACGAGTAATGACGGAAGGAAACCGAAACATCCTAAGTCATAATACATTTCTTCCCCACGAAAAACCCCGGAGATTCTATTAGTGGCTTAATCGGTCTAAGCTAACCTGGGGATGTAGCCCCAGATATAGTAATATAGTGGGCTCTCATTGCCAATGGCGATGTGCTGAGTGGCTTAGGGGGCTGGTTAGTGTACCCGTAGTAAGTTAGTTCAGTGGCTGTTTGCAGCATGGGCTCTAAAATGGGGAGTCCCTTTCCAAAATTCCAGAATCACATGCCGGGCTTACAAGCTGCTACAGGATTACGTTTAGATAGGCTCGGCAAGAAGTTGCAATGGCCGAGCTTTAAAGCTTTAGAATAGCGCCGCACCAAAATTAACTTGTAGTCTTCAAGCTTTTGACATTTTTCTTTTCCTCAACTCAACTTTTTTTTCTCTACAACTAGTATACTATACCACAGCTACCACTTGTACAATTACGATTTGAAATATCTGTATAGATAGCTGGTCATTCTCTTATCATGTCCGGAACCTTCTCTAAAAGCGATGTCGCATCGCATAACAAGGGCGACTCTCTGTGGATCATTGTCGATGACGATGTCTACGATCTGACCAAGTTCCAAGACGAACACCCTGGTATGTCACCATTCAACCCATTCAGACCGCACGTTCCGCACCCGCGTACTTTAACTTTCCGGATGTTAAAAAGCCATGCGCAATACGCGTGTCTAAATTTAATAAGCCTACAGGCTTAAAAGACCAGTCAACTAATTGAAGCTTCAATTGCAGGTGGGAAGAAGATCCTAACCCGAGTTGCCGGAAAGGATGCGTCCAAGCAATTCTGGAAATACCACAACGATGGTATCCTTAAGAAATACAAAGCGTCGCTCCAAGTCGGCTCGTTAGATACCAAGCCCAAGGCCGAACCGACACCAGAGCCAGCACCGGCAGTAGCTGCGCCAGAGCCAAAGAAAGAGACGCAAAAGGCCGTGGTTCCCGCCACTGCGCAAGAAGAGGCTGAGGCACTAGAACCTTACGGCGACTTGATCCCATTCGCAGACCCCAGCTGGTACCAGGGTGTATGTCTCTTCCCGAGCTTCATTGCTTATCTAATGCATGCTTATCGTCATTGCCTCGGCTAATCATTCATGTTTAGTTCCACTCTCCATACGTCAACGAATCCCACGCCGCCCTCCGAGCCGAAGTTCGGGAATGGGTCGAAAGCGCAATCGAACCCAACGTCACGGAATGGGACGAGAAGAAGGAGGTTCCACGCGAGATATTCCTCGAGGCGGGTCGTCGCGGTTATCTCGCCGGCTTGTTGGGTGTGCATTACCCCGTAGAATACACCAAAAATACCGTGAAAGCGGTGTCGCCAGACAAGTGGGATCTTTTCCACGAGTTGACCATTACCGACGAGTTGTCACGTACCGGATCCGGCGGTTTCGTCTGGAATATGATCGGTGGTTTCGGTATCGGCTGTCCTCCACTAGTCAAGTTCGGTAAGAAGGCTCTGAAGGACCGCATCTTACCTGGCATCCTGTCCGGAGAGAAGCGAATCTGCCTAGCGATCACGGAGCCCGATGCTGGAAGCGATGTTGCCAACTTGACTTGCGAGGCCAAGCTCAGTGAAGACGGCAAGCATTATATCGTCAACGGCGAAAAGAAGTGGATCACGAACGGCATCTGGTGTGATTATTTCACCACTGCTGTGCGAACAGGTGGCGAGGGCATGAACGGTGTCTCATTGCTCCTTATTGAGCGTGACTTTGGTGGCGTAAGCACGAGGCGGATGGACTGCCAAGGTGTATGGTCGTCCGGCACCACGTACATCACCTTCGAAGACGTGAAGGTACCAGTCGAGAATCTCCTGGGTAAGGAGAACCAGGGCTTCAAAGGTAAGATATACATAGCGAACCTTCCTACTAGCACGTGATCTAGTTAACTAACGGTGAACAGTCATCATGACAAACTTCAACCACGAACGCATTGGTATCATCATCCAGTGCCTGCGCTTCTCTCGCGTGTGCTACGAAGACTCGGTCAAGTACGCGAACAAGCGACGCACCTTCGGCAAGAAGCTAATCGAGCACCCGGTGATCCGAATGAAGCTGGCAAACATGGCGCGGCAGGTTGAGGCATCGTACAGCTGGCTCGAGAACCTAATCTACCAGTGCCAAAAGATGGGCGAGACGGAGGCCATGCTCCGGCTCGGCGGACCCATTGCCGGCCTGAAGGCACAGAGCACGCTCACATTCGAGTTCTGCGCCCGCGAAGCCAGCCAGATTTTCGGCGGTCTGAGTTACTCGCGCGGCGGTCAGGGTGCCAAGGTCGAGCGCTTGTATCGTGATGTTCGCGCCTACGCTATCCCAGGTGGTAGTGAGGAGATCATGCTCGACTTGAGTATGAGGCAGAGCATGAGGGTTGCTAAGATGACTGGTATGAAACTATAAGCATAAGTAGGAAGAAGAGAAGGACGAAGACAAGTACGATATATGTACATAACTAGAGTGCGGCTTTGATTGGTGTACGTACTTGGGCGCATTGAATTGGATATTCGGTTGGCGTGTTCAGGGGTTTGCATCAAGATTCGAAACTTTGGATTACTACCTTAAATATTATTTATAACCCACCAATTAAAAGAGTTGAACAAACCATCAATTTGACATTCCTCGCTTAATAAATTGTTGTCCGATTGGTGATGACACCCCCTAGATTTAAGCTGTGATAGCGAGAGCGAAGTTGAGTGACATTCTCCACTTTCCTATTCTAGAAATCTGAAGAGCCGCCTTTAACCTCATCTGTTACCTCACCTACTAACTCACTCACATCCACCGAAGGCCTTCAAGCATCGTAGAAACACTCAAATGGTAAACTTTAATTCACTCATTTATAGGTACAAGATCAACCTGAACGCGGGTGAAGTTGTTGCCAACCCTGCTTTCCCAAAGCATCAAGTCTTAGTCTTGGCCTTTTTCTTTCCTTGCTGGTTGAACTATGTTCATCAATTAATGTATTAATCGAGAAATCAAGCGTCGGATAATGGGGCCTTAGATTACTAAACACTCTCAAGACACCTGGGGCCAAAAGCCCCTTAATATTTATAGCTAGAAGCTTATCACCGGAAAACCTCCAGGTTATTTCCATTAATTTCATGATATCAAGTGCCATTCTTCGATAATAAAGATATGTTATCTCCTTAATAGATATTCCTATATACCTACTTGAAATTTCCTTGCTGGTGTTTGTAAATAATACTAATTAATATGTATCAGGAACTGGGCAATGAGGCTCAACAATTAGTATGATGGTAATATTGGGTGAGTACTATAACTATGTTTGATTTAAAATTTGGTACAAAACGTACCCCCATTTGATATCTCATGAGTCATCCAGATAATTAAATTCCATATAATGTTATACTAAGCATTCTTTCCCTGGTGTGAGGTAATTTCTTAAGTAAATGGACGAGAGTAATCCCAAGTGAAAAATTCCTACAATTCTCGCACATATTTCTATTAATCCCCCGGTCGTTGTTTGACAGTGAAGGCAATGCGATCTCCCAGCCTAGAAAGCACATCTTAGGTTTCATAAGTATGATTATACCATCCTTTGATCTCGCCTGGAGGTTCTGCACCTGGGGTTTTGTACAGTGGCCTTCGTTGTCGTAGTTTTTATCGTCATATTTATAACAGTAGTAGCCGTAAAAGTTTTAAGAGGCTAACGATATATAGCTAACAATGTGTGGATAGAAGTAATATGGAATCTATAATGGTCTTATATATCCACTCCGAGTCGTTGTCAGATTTAATTATCATAAAGGGTATTTGAAATCTCGTTGACTCTCATATGGAGCTAACTATTGAATAAAGCATATTATCTACATGATAGTTAGGTGTTTTGTAGTTGAGAGGGGCTACTTGCTTCATCTAGTTATGACCATGCAAGTGGTAGAATACTTCGTGATGCAGATTAGGCATCTATCCTGGCTATATATAAGGATATCGTATTTTGACTATTATTTCCTTTCAGTGTCGTTAAGGCCTTAAATCTGTCCTGAAATACCGTAACAGCTGCCTACTCCTGTCGACTACAGCCTCAGTCACCGCCCGAGTAAAAAGAAGGACCCACATCTTTTCTGCTCAACGTCGATATCTCCTAAGCAACAGGACGCTGCTAGGTGATGCAACTTGACCACCTACCTAATAGGTACCTGGGGAACAAACCGACCAAACCTTTTAACAACACGACCTTTGCCGGACTTACTTAAAACTTTTCCTCATCTTTTCTATCTTTCCCACCCATCTCACTTTTTCACCTTTTCCTACATAACAGGTCGTCACACGCCATCTACGACCTGTGTTCGTGAACGCACTCCAGAAAGTTAATTACAAGTACTCACAATAGAAGGTATGTAAAGTTTTTCTTTTGTCATTTTATCATCGAACGTTTCCCCCAAACGTCAAATGTCTTTCAGCTCGTACTATTGTCCGTGTTGAACTCAATGTCGTCTTTAAATCGACCATCCCCATTGCCTTCCCTACTATCATCAGAATCGTCGTCTTCGTCGTTCTCTTCATCATCCTGGACTTAAAGCAGCAATCTGGTGCAACTTGCCTCTCCAGGTTCGGCCAGCATTAATCTTATTTCAATCACTGTATTGGTTTCCCTTTGAACATATCTTCATATTGCATCACGCAACCTGGACCCCGATTGATCGGGTCACCTACCAAGCAGTAATTCTTTGATCTACCTTTATCATTAACCAAGACGAATGATTGTTGACGAATGAATACTAACGTTTAACTAATTTACTAGTACTTGCTTCGACTGTCGGTTTCCGTCTTATACTCGGACCGACAATGCCCTTTCGAGGGGCTCAAACCGAGCTCATGGATGCCGTTAACAGTTATCTAAGTGACAACGGCACTCCCGTCCTCGAAAGAACCTACCACGTTCCTCAATATGTCTCTGGACATCCAGCATACCCGACGCGCCCCAGCAATGCACGAGCGGCGGTGGGGCCTCCGTCGCACGGTTGGCCATCGGCTTCCTCGACGCTGTCGAGCCAACCCAGTCCTACACTTGACCACATCCCAACCACGGTCAACGGCCTAAATGGTCTGGCGACCACGAGTCCTTCTCCAAATGCTCATTATTATAGAGTAGAGCAAGAAAGAGGACAAGATGCCTATGAGGGGGAGCAGATTTCCCAATACGCGTATGAGCAATACGCGGCCGCCTTCCCAAGCATACTCCTTGGTCCGCATACTAGACCTGCGGCTACCAGACCTGCAGCTGCAATTCAGCAACAGCAGAACAACAACACAGTTGAAGAGGGATACGTCCCAATGGGCCGCTGGCCTACCTGGTACACCAGGAGCATCTTGCACCCCTCTATCTGGTCGAGACAGCTTGAAGTCACCGGCATCTCGGCCAACTACGGCGGGAACATTTTCTTGGAATCGAACCAGTCGGCAAATATCCCCGAAGAGTTTAGCACCTCCCTATGGCTGACAAACTTGCCCCCTGATTGCACCCATCAGATGCTGCTCAGCACGATCCGGCGCTGCGGCAAGATCTACGCGTCGGTCATCAACCCCCCGGTCCACTCGACCGGTCGCAGCGCTCAGGGAGCGCCGCACTGGACCGCGGCTTCGAAGCTGGTGTTCTTCGACCGCGCGGGGCTGGACAAGCTCATGGCCAAGTCGCAGGCGGGCGACTTCTCCGTCGGGGGCTACGTCCCGCGCCTGCGCATGAACCGGATCAAGTCGGCGCCCCGACCGGCAGGTCCTCACTGCCGTGTGCTTCACATCGAAGGGCCGAGCTGCCTGGTCAACGAGGGGTACCTGGGCAAATTCTTCCAGACCAAGTTCAAGTACGAACTGGAGATCATCCTCACGCTCGGTTCGCACGGCTCGCACACTCGCCAGGAGTGGCGCTTCGGCAGCTACCGCTGCCAAGCCGAATCTGCTCGTCAAGCTATCAATCGCGAGAAGCTTCGGCTCAACATGGACGAGGCCGAGCAGCGGCTTTGGAGCCAAGTGTCGGTTCACTTCGGGGTAGACCCGTGCGCCTAAAGCACGAGGCCGAGACTCGGCCCCATTGTATGGCAGCCGTGCATACTTTAACGACACCTCTTCCTTTAATAGCAAGCGAAGATCCGACTGATTTTCGCTTGCCACTGTTTATACCTTCCTCATCATGTTTTCTGGGAGGCTGGATCTTTGCCGGTCTTGCAGCCTTTCTCACCATGGGAAGGAAGAGCAATGTGAGGCGGAACTAGATAGGCCTATCTGGCCGATGACATGGTTGGCCGGACAGGCACATGGCTTGTTTAACATCCGATTCTAGACTACTGGAGTCGGAGGCCCTTGTTGTTTTGTTCTTAGATTGTTACATACTTGGTTGACGACAGAGAAACATATCTATAGTTGACATGTGGCATTGCGAGATAACTTATCTCGAGTAATTGATTTCATTTCCCCAAACTTGTACACCTTCCCTTGGCCTGTATTTTACCTACCGGAATATGTGAGAGGCAATTGACGGAAGCAACTGTGATGGAATGTGAATTGACAACTGCAGTCTCAAGAGCTGGCAGAGGTATATGACTATAGGGAAGGAGACCTATTGATTGTCGGTCCTGGGATAGTGTATGTATACCGCAACCTGTAGTAGGTAGACTTGGAGCTCCTCGCGTAACAACATTGTTGCACCTCGATCGTGACACAACCTCCCTGATCTAAATTCCTTAATGGCAGAGGCACCTGTATCATAGAGACTCATTAAATGAGCCGCAAGAAGGGAACTGATATGCCAGCCTAATTGACCACAGAGTCCCGTTATGTTGTCGCATCATCTATTACGAGTTGTCGTCTAGCTGGGAAAACCGAGCACTGGTAGCGTTACACCGCGCTGACTGACGGCGACAACAACTAGATTTTGATTATTTGAGTAGATAACTACCTAAGTAGGCACTTCCAGGTCGGATAAACAGGGTTCTGATGATTACTTGTTACATGAAATTTATAGATAACGACTAGTTAAGGGGATATTGTTGAAGCTGTTTTGTTCTGTTTTCCATCTGTACTACCTTCGCGCGAAGAGCAAAGATTTTCTCTGGGAAAGAATCTAAAGAGGGAGGCAGGAGGGAATCAATGTAGATTTGGCATACGAAGTTACGAAAGATCTACTTGATCGATATTGGGATGGTTTTGAGAAGCTAACGAACGAAGGCGAGAGAGTTGTGAAAGTTGAAGAACTCGTTTGATTTACTCCAGTAAAAAAAAAACGGAATAACTAGGGGTAATCGATTCGTATTAGTCAGCGTTATATGCGATAAAGAAGCATTGTGGAACTAGAGGGGTATTAGTAATAGAATCGAATCTTCAAAAGTACTTCCTGCGAATTAATCCTACTAAGTTTCATTAGGTAAATTTGCAAAATGCGACGAACCGCGCAGTCATTGACTCCTTATACTTGCAAGAGGTCCACTATCCAAATGAGTCCTATCATCAATTATCGGCCTTCCAGTTCACAAGCACATTCCCAACTAGAAACCGTGAGCAAGAGTCGAGAGTCCATAAAGGAGAAAGAAGTCCCCGCCACGAAGCAGGAAAAGAAGAAAACCATAGCAGAGCTAGACGCCGAGCTTCAGCGGAAGATGTCGGGTCTCTCCGGCGATGGCGGGGAGGCCGGAGTAGAGTACGAGAACGGGCACCCGGTGGCGATGAAGCGAAGCGTAAGAGACGTGAGTACTCCCCAGAGCGCTACCAAGCCCTTGTTCGAAATTACTAAGTTTAGATACTGTAGAATATGTTCCGCTACATCTAAAAATTGTGGCTAGCTCTGCCAATGCTTTTTTTCGGGTTTATTGTTATATGACTGGTGTTAAATGAAGAGGGCGGAAACACGGGCTTCCATCCATGTCCGTATGGTGCAGTTGCCCCTATAAACGCCCTATTATTTGGGGCCACTAGATCACTATAATAAGCCACTAAGCTCCCTAACGTCTCCAACCGCCCTCCAGCTCAAAACACTTAAATTCAACACCCCCGCCTGCCGACTTAACTTCCTTATTAACTTCCCTATATCCGTCACCGCATCCTCCGCATCCCCACTCCACGGCGCTATCTGGAGGAATCCATGCGGGGTGGTCAGGCTCGGATAATGCTTCCACACAACCCTATTCCCAGCCTTCCGCAGGGGATCGGAACCGAACGTGCACACGACCGCCGGCGGTAAACCAGCCAGTTTCTCGGGCGGCTGCATGCCGGGGGACTTATACCTATGCGCCGGATAGTGCGCATTCGGCGCACGGGTAGTGGTCTGCGAAGCTAAAAATCCCGTTGCATTCGAACGGCAGGTTCGCCTCGGGGTATAGCAGGACCTGCCTTTTCAGGGGCTGTTTCCCCTTGTCTTTCAGCCGAAGCGATAGCCCCGTCGTCAAATTCCCGCCTGCCGAATCGCCTCCGCCTAGCTAGCACGCGCTACCCAATTATGCGCCCTCGGTCCCTCCTGCCCCCGTCGTGAAAGTGTATCAGCGCCGGAATCTTCTTATTCGAATATTTAAATAAAGAGGATTGTTGCGGTTGCTGGTATCATGTGACTAGGTAGGAGATACTAGTGAAGATATCAACTTACCCCTTTCTCATTTAGAATATTGATAAGGTCTATGCGAAGGTTAAGGCCGAAGATTTCGCACATTTGACGATTGGAGGTCAAATAAGACTTCTGCGAACGGGCTGTAAAGAGTTTTGCCTTAGTGGCTGAGTGCCCTGGGTTATAGCGCAATTGACCACCAATCATAGCGAAGAGATCACTATTAGACCGATTGATTGCTGATCTAATCACGCACTGGCAGACTGGGCAAAGGCCGTGGCTGATATGCAAAATTATTGGCCCCAACCTTCGTACGTCGATGTTTAACCCTTACCCCTTTTCCCGATGGCGAGGGCGAGGGAGACGTAGCGGATTCAACATTATGGGCATGTTATTCATTAGTAGTGAGCTGTATGGTGACGATCTAAACAGCCTACACATCTTTAACTATATAAAGCTGAGGCTAAATAGGCGAAATTTAACAATTGCTGAAAAGTAACACACATGAATTGAGAGCCGTAGTCTAAGCCCACTGCTATACCAGCAGTGTGGAATATTTCTCATCAGCAAGATCTAGAGGTACCAGTATTTCATACCTGTTCGGTATTACTTCTTGCCCGCCCATAACCATAAACTCCGATTTTTGATGCAAAGCCAGCAACGCCAGTTGTCAAACAAACCCATCTTAGATAGCAACGCATGATTTGCAGACCGACATATCCCGGCAGACAGTGTCTGCCATACCTAGCTCCGAAAACGCGCGAGCATTACGCCGTTCCACGGGGCTTCGCCTTAGCCTTAGCCTTCTCCTTCTTGTCTTCCTTCAGCTTCTTTTTCTTTGACTCGTTCTGCTCTTCTAGCTTTCGTTTATGCGCGGCTTTCTCCTGGTCCGTCTTCGGGATAACCTTGAAGAAGCCTTCCAATCGCGCTTGCTGCGAACTCTTGGTAGCTTTCTCTAATCGTGCGCCACCAGCACGGACTCTGTCCTCGTTAAAGCCCTTGTCGACGGCCAAGAATTTGACAAGTCCCTCCATATCAGGCTTCTCCCATTTGAAATCGCAAAGCGGGTCGTCTGCCTTGCGTACGTCCGGCTCGAAGAACAAGGCTCGCGCATCCTCGAAAGGCCAGTCCTCGGGAAGCGTGTACTTGGGGTCACTCTCAATGTATTCGACCACCTTCTCAAGTGTGCCGTATTGACGAATCAACTTCAATGCAGTGGTTGGTCCGATTTTAGGAATAGGGTCGACGTAATCGCAACCGAGTAAAATGCAGAGATCGACAAACTATTTCAATTAGTTCCCTTGCGATGTGCAATAATGGGACCGATCCAACTAACCTGTTTACGATCCATGTTCAATCCCTCGAGGACCTTATCCACGTGGATCTCCTGAATGGGCTCTTTTCTCTGTTCGCTGAAGGTCAAGTGGCGCAACAAGACTGGAGCGTCGAAGCACAGGGTGTCCATATCCTCGCTAGCCGCCGCGAAGACTTTCCCAGCTCTCGCAAGAGCGGCGCATTGTGCTTCGGCCTCGGTTGGCGCAACGATGTAGGGTATACCCATCAACTTCAGCAATTGTTGGCATTCGGCGTTGTGCTCTTTCGTGACTCGGACAGTTCGGCGGGAGAACTTCTCAATGTCTTCACTCGTACCTGTCTCCTTGGCTTCCTCGAGTCCTTCCTTCGCTTCTGCCTTTCGCTGGAAACGACGAGCTAATTCACCAGACTTCATTTTGGGCGGTGCGCCGTCGAATACGTAGAGGGGCTTGATGCCATTGTCGACCATTCGTAACGTGCGGTAGAACATTCCCATGAGATGAGATGTCGTGTCACCGGACTCGTTCGTGAGTTGTTGGCCATCGGAGCGGACTGCGATCAAAAAACTGTAGATACTCATAGACCTGCTCGTGAATTAGTCTCTACCTATCATATCATATATAATGGTGTCAGACGTACGCATCCTAATATCAAAGCGTTAGCATATCAATCGGGCGCATGTCATATCAAGTTATACTCACAATGGCAACCTTGCGACCGAATTGATTTTTGATCTCGCCCTCCTTGATAGCGGCAGGAGCCTCATCTTTGATGATTGGAAATAAGCCCTTAATACCCATGATGGCTTCTTCCTGCAATATCCCGGTATAAGTTGTAGGAGTATTTGGTCTTTAGGAGATGAGAGTTTAAGGGATTCCGTTAGTCGCGGTAGAAGGTGAAAAGGTCCAAGTATAAGTGGAGTGATGTCACGATAGATGCGAAACTGACGCGCCCTAAATTTAATTAACACGCTGACGCGCCTTCCAATCGCGAAAAGTGGGGTGCACCATATTAAAGCTGATTGCTGGATGCAGTTAGACCTCTTCATGACTCAGCTACAGAAATGGTCCCAAGCATGGCGGGGGTACCTAGGTACTTAGACGTGCAATAATATTTTTATTCCATGCAATCTCCAAGTTTTTTCAGGGGTTCACACGAGTCCCTCTTGATCAAGAAAGCCTAGCCGAGCCATTAGATAAGTCGGACAGTCTCACATTGACAACTTGGGTCGTCGATCAACTCCGCAAGAGTGATAAACGAGATGTTAGGGACTTTATAGAAGGCGAAGAGGTTTGAATACATCCATTATTCCATACCCACATCGGATTCAAACAATCCACGGCTAATGTGTCCAGGCGGTCTCAGCAGAATCCCCTTCATTTATTCTCATAGATGAGAGGCGTCATTTCCAATAGTTATTTAGAAAGTAACAGTATTATTGGTTCCTCAGATTGGTAAAAGACAGCTCATTAACAGCAGTTTTACTTTATTGATCAATGTTTTAGCTATGTCTACTATATAACTAGTTAGGGTATCTTTAACCATAACTAGGTATAACTATTATCAAGATATCTAAATTCTATCATTCTTGAAATATCTTAGATAGTATACTTATATCTCGGGCTATCATCTCCAAGCTCAGCAAGCTCATCTTCAGACAAATTTTCGTGAATTGGTTTTAGGGGTCCCTCGTCCCGCTTCCTGTTCTCCCTGGC
Organism: Annulohypoxylon bovei var. microspora; assembly: GCA_022836615.1. Classification (NCBI taxonomy): domain Eukaryota; kingdom Fungi; phylum Ascomycota; class Sordariomycetes; order Xylariales; family Hypoxylaceae; genus Annulohypoxylon; species Annulohypoxylon bovei. Next base: position 371,694 of record MU405225.1, on the reverse strand, counting down.
GAACCAAAACCACAGAAAGCCGAACAAGCAGGCAGACATCCCCACAAGAGATAGAGAAATAGCATTCCCTTCGATATAACGCGGCCCAGCCGTACTAGGACTAGATAGGGGTTAGTTACTCAATTGCGAATTCAAGATGTTACCATTCCGGGCTTACTAGATAAACGATGACATAATTCCTGCGGTGTTTCCAGAGGTGAGCTGCATGCCGTTAGCAGTCGTACGCTTGCCGTACCGTGGTGTGTTGCTCGGTAGCTAAATTTTGTCAGTCGGCATCATCGAATTTTAAAAGACGCTGTGAAACTAACCCAAGCTAATGGCAGACCAACGGTGACATATAGTCCAGTAGCCACGAGGAAACAACTTTGAACTGTTAGTCATGTCCATAAAGTAAATTATAGGATCATCATACCCAAAGTAGTGTACGCCTGCCGATGAATCGGAAAGCAGTACTCCGTATCCAACTACGCTGATAGTGCCAAAGATTACACAAAACATCCCGCGCATCTGCAAACGATCTGATAGGAACGCAATTCCCATGTATGTCATAGCTCCGACGAAGTAGCAAGGGATGGTGAGAAGTTGAATCTCCGCTGTTGACCATTCTCCGAGACCGCGGATAATAGTTGGCAAAAATGTTGAGTATCCTAACAACATCTAAGTCAACAAGTGCATCACCATAACCTTGAATATGAAGCGTGAGACTTACCATAGAGCATGGTATCAACACCAAATTGGCCAAGGCAGAATAGCCAGATCTTCCAATCCTTAAACGCGGCCATCATATCGTTCTTGCTGAACTTCGCCGCACTTTCTGTAAATCCATAGTGGCGTAGATGTCGTGCTGTGGCGAGCTTCTTCTCCTCGGGAGTCAAGAAATAGGCATGCTCAATATCGTTTGGAAGGAGGAAGAACGCAGCAACGCCTATCACAATACTCGGAAGACCCTCAATGATGAAAATCCATCTCCAACCACTATAGCCGGCGATACCCGCCATCTGACCAATGCCATAAGCCAGCAGTCCGCCCAAAGCTCCAGAAATGGCAGCACTGACGAAGAGGTAACCGACGCGCAAAGCGAGTTCCTGTTTCGTGTAGAAGAAGGTCAGGTAGACGTTAAGCCCCGGAAAGAGTCCGGCTTCGACGACACCTAGGATCAGTCGCACGGCGATAAGCGCGCCGTAACTGTGGACGAAACCAGTGCACGTTGCTATAATACCCCAGCCGACTGCGACGGCGGCGATGTATCGGGATGGAGTCAGAGGCTTTAACACCAAGTTTGAAGGTATCTCAAACAACAGGTCTATGGAAATTCGGGGTTAGCATCCTACAGATGAGGTCATCTACAAAATAGCACCGGACTCCATAGCTATTATTTAGAAAGGGGGAACTAACACGTGACGAAGAAGATAGAGACAGCTACTTGGAACTGGTTCCCTACCAATCCAAGGTCTTTCTCCATGCTGTAGAGACGCGCATTGCCAATGTTCACACTAAGGGGCCGATCAGTAAGGAGTTCGCTAGTTGAACAGCCAACGAATTAAATACCGATCCAAGAAACTAAATGTGTCTATTGCCTGATGTTAGTAAATACATTCATTATAGCAACTAGTATGAATTTAGTATCATAAAAGTTATTTAATGTTTAGTAAAACATCGGGTGACTGACAAAGTAACATTACGAGGGGGATGATGTGTAAGTCAAGCTTGCGCAGGAGTTTCTTCTCATCCACACCGAACGTCGGATCCGTGGCAATCTCCGCATCGGCATCCTGCACCTGTATCTTCGTCTCGGACATGTTCGGCGTATCGGTTGCCATTGTCTAACGAAAGTGAGTTTCGAAAGGGCTGTGAGTTCCTATTAAAAGATGAGGTAAAGTCCGAGTCGGACGGAAGGAGGCCGGGAAACTCCAGATATTCGTTCGGGGCTGAGATAAATATATCGGATTGGACTGTGGCGACCCGAATCAAAAATTACTTACTTCCGGCTCCACCGAGATCCAGATTCGGTACCCGCGCTGCTACCTCTTGATAGTTAGACTAACCTTACGTCAGTCTAATCCACCACGTTGAGTCACTGGTGATAAGATTTTTTTTCGTGACATACGATGTCGAAAAAATCATATATACGTTGTAGCGTCGTTCCTATGATGTGATATAAAGGAATAATAAGAATAAAAGAGAAAAAAAGGCGTTAAAAAGTTACTTTCTAGACCTCTTAAGTCTTAGATAGTTGCGCCACCACCATTGCATTCCCAAGAATCATATCCTAATCCCAGTATATGGTCTGCATCTTGACCCTAGCTTGATTGCTCTTCTAGGTAATCCCGAAGCTGATAGCCCACGATGGAGAATTATTAAGCAAGCAAATAGCTCGAAATGACGAGACTGACTATGCGGGCTAGGCGGGTTGAGCCGGTGGGATTGGTGAGTTAGGTAGAGAAGAAAATGAATTGAATCTTGGCCAAGACGATCTAGAGCCAGGGGTTAGGTACATATGTACATATGTACGTACATAAGGTTCCCATGATAGATAAGATAATAGATAAGATAAACATCAAGAGTGGGGGTTGGCTGATAATGTACATACCTAGTAGGAAGCTTAATTGACCTAGCAGCTCAGATAAGTTTAGGAACGTAGGTATGAAGTCAAAAATAAGAATATTTAAAGTCAAGTATAGTCCCGTGAACTATCACGGTGACTTCCATTGAGTAATCTGAAACTCTACTTCTACTGTATTTTAAGATGTTAAATAGTGGTTTCCCCAGAAAACATAGAGGGAAACGAGCCATCGTCGAGAGTGGGGCATGCGATCTGGCGATGACATATATATCGTCAAGGGAACTCAAGTATATGAATAAGTCGTTTTACCACTAGAAGTACGACCTCATCATTTCGCGATTCGGAGCAGTTTTCACTCATCTCGAAGATGCTATGCGCATTTAATATAAGTAGCAGGTGATCAATTGGTTTTCTCTTGCGTAGGTATGGGTAAATACCTAACCTAGATAGTCAAGTCACCACCGGGTCAATCTCCTATAGGCTATCCACAACCCTATCAACTCCCAATCTTCCCCTTTCCTAGATCAGATCCCATTATCCAAGTCGCGCTTGAGGGTGCGGCGGGTTTCGACCTGTAACTTCAAGGAAGGAGGCGCTGTTGAGGATATGGACAGAAATCGTTATTGTCTGATCCTTCATCCAATGTGTCGCATCAGTAATGTCCTTTCGGTCCCTCTCCCATAGTCTCTCAACTTCACTGCGATAGGAAAATTTCATAATTATGGTATCACCCTAGATAGAGTTATAAGTTAGTATAAAACCCGGGTGTGCCGACTTTTGTTGGACCCTTTAATTAGATCATAATATTGGCCTAGCACAATATCACGAGAGTAGGTATAATTTAATTACCTTCTTTATATCATAATATTCTAATGTACTGTCTACGCGGAGATTAATCGGGTTACCTACCTAGGTAATGATGGATGGATAGTTCACTCACAATCTTAAAGTAAGTTTCCGCCAAATATAAGCAATTGGATATCAGGTTGACATCCTATTTGATAATCAAATATTACATTTTTGATGGTAACGATGAGATCCGATGGTGAGCAAGGAATAGGATGGATACTATGCGTAAGTAATTCGATATTGATAAAAAAGTTGCCTTTTGGCGAAGTGAGCCGTCGAGGCGAAAGACGCTTCTGGCCAATCGTCGGAGTGATCTTAATCTGGAGGCTAGCTATGACTCCTTTTCTGCTAAGCTGGGCCTTCATACTATCGCCCTGATCCATGGGCATAGAGACAGATTGTCTCACTATACCAGGTGAAGTAAGTCGGCCGTTGAGCCAGAGTTGACTGGGCATAACAGCACAGTCTCGAGTGCTTTCACCTTCTTCAACAAGCTTCAACCGCTGAAATTTAGTCTGAATATCTTCCATACTACGATCGCCCAAGACGGCGTTAAACCCTCCAATGTAGAGCTTGATCATGAATACTGCTCTCGCACTGATGTCAATCCACATGGCTTCTGTTTGATACATCGAGGTGAAGAAGCCGCCCTTGGCCACCACCTCTGAGGGGAATCGATGGGCATAGTCTTGAACTTTGAAGAGCGGAAAACTGTCTAGGAATGGTCGGAGCATCGACTCACTAGCATTATCAGGTACGCGGATGCTTCGCTGAAAGGAGATGCGGAGTAATTGATCATAGTAAGTGTCTGGGTTACTAGCCATAAATTTGATATAGATACTATCATGCTCGATTTTGCATTCATATTGACCGTCCGGTTCTGAGGTATCCATCTTAATGCTTTAGGTCAATATCATTAAGCCCTAAGACAGTTTTCCTGCAGATGTGAATTAATGAACCGCAGTGTTGTTAGACAATGCAGTACTATTATATATGGCTGGAACTTAGAACTGATATGAGCCAATAGAAAGCATCGAATAATATGTGAGGATGCCAAAGCAAAGAGGTCGATGTGTGATTATGATATACCTGTGCATGCTGTTTCTAGAAAACACAAGAAAATTTAAATCTTTACGCCCCAGTCTATGCCAAAAATGCTGGTCTAGGTGTCTCTAGGTATATCCATATGCAATAAACTCTTCATTTTCCCCCACGTTTATCGGCATGTGTATCCTCCATCAATGACTATGTCAGCACCGGTAGTATACGTGCTAGCATCGCTGATGAGGTACACATAGGCGGCCTTCAACTCCTTAGCTTCACCCGGCCGGCCCATAGGGACCATAGAATACCACAGGTTCTGGGTCTTCGGCTCGATGAAATCGGACAAGCCGGTACTGATATATCCAGGGGAGATAGAGTTGACGCGCGCGAAGTCGCGCCACTCATTAGCCAGCGACCGGGCCATGTGAACGCAGCCAGCCTTCGCTACGTTATAAGAAGTCTGCTCCTGGGGAAAGTTGGCCACGTGACCAGACATTGAAGAGGTGATGACGAAGGAACCGTGACCCTGCTTCTTAAAGTGAGGACCGACAGCTTTTGCGCAGTAGGCCGTGCCGTTCAAATCGATTTGAACCACCTTGTCCCAAGCCTCCTTAGAAGCTTCAAGGACGCCGCCGTCTGCCGTCGCGCCGGCGTTGGCGATGAACCCGTCAATGTGGCCGAAGTCCTTCAGCACGTCACTGACGAGCTTCTCGCAGTTGGTGTAGTCGCTTACTTCGCAGTGGTAGGCCTTAACTTTTACGCCGTAATCTTTAATCAAGCCCGCGACGTTTTGCTCAGCCCCCTCTTTGCGTGTATTGTAGGTGATGGCAATGTCTGCACCCATCTCGGCGCAACCCCGAGCAGCCTCGATACCCATTCCTCGGGGACCGGAGGCGCCAGTGATGACGATCACCTTTCCCTTTAGGTTGAAGAGGTCGAGCAGCTTGCTTGCTTGTGGTATTTCTTGAGGCATATTTGCGATTTAACTGACTTGATCTTTTACGGTATCTGATAGGATGTCGAGAGTGAGCTAGAAAGGGTGTTGAGGTATAATGAGGAGGATGGAGAGCGTTACAATATAGTGGAGATGGAAAATAGACTATTCCTCATGTCAGAGTACTAAGCTCCTTATATATCCAAGGCGAGAAGGTTTCCTGCTAGTCACAGATGCGTGTAAGTGGATATAAGTGGATATGATAGAGATGCCCTGGTATAGCCAACCCCTCTGCGAGCCGCGGATGATGTCATTGACGCGCTGGCATGGAAATGTTAACCACTTATATTCAGCTGTCGGATGTATTTCGCCTCTTAGTACACTAAGCTTATGCATATACGTCTCACTGTGCTAGCCAGCAGGTGATATTATGAAAGCTTCTTTGGTTCCGATCCTATTCCGAATTCTACTACGAGGGAAGTCAGAGAACCCGGATGGCCTGTCAAGTATGTCTTCCTTTGGATCTGATGTTGGAATTGGAAATCTGTTAGCTTCATAGGTAATCTGAATCTAAAACTTATTCCTTTTGAGAATTGTGAGAATCCACAATGTGATAAAACTTCCAAGGTTGTCGAAGCTTAAGAAGCTTTGGAATGTAAAATGATGGTGTGGTGGGGGGTAACATGGAGAATTCCGATCTGGAAGTTAGGTAAACAACGAGGGCGGGGGCGGGGCGGGAGCGGGGGTACAGTACAGTATGTACCTACTTTACTGTGCATATGTACTGTAAATTAACTTTTCCATGCCCCTGGATTGATAAGACTTGTGGGGCTGTCATGTGACTGGCTAATGGCGTTTCTATTTGTATCACGATTTAAATTGACTCATGTTGTTGTAACTTGCAGAAGGTTTAACGATCCAGGAACATCCATTGGTCTCTTGTCAAGTCGTATTAATTCGTGCCAATAATGAGCTTAAAATGATTTTCAAACTTTCTGAAATACATAGGTAGGTACCTGTATTAGGTACCCGAACCAAGCAGAATAAGGCTACCTAGGTCCTAAGACTTCAATTACCTAATCTCTCCGCGATGATAAATATCTTAAGCCATACGTCATACGGCATAAGCGAATTAGAAAAATATCCAAATATTACGAATATTTTGATAATATACCCTTGTATGTAGGTACATATTTCCTCACACTTTGTGAAAATAATGATACGTAACCGACGACATAAGATGTTTCTCTAAAACTTTTAGACGAGTGTATTTTTATCATTAATTCTTGACGTTAGATGTATTCATCTTATCCCCTTAACTGGCAAATAACTTCAGACAGGGGTTATTAGGTAGAGTACACACCTAATCAAACGTTATGTCCCACTGGCACGCACAGGGGCTGATTCTGATTTGTTGAAAGTAGGTACCTTCAGATTATGTAAGCAATACTCTACCTGATAATCCCTGTTTGGAATTATTTGCCAATTAAGGGGATAGATAGGTATATATATACATAACATGTAGCTCATCGTCAAATACAAGTCTATGTCACGTCGCCCTTAAGAAGTAGCGAGACTAGGTAGTGAACATACCATTGGTCTACCCATGTTACAACTCTCGATTTCAAGAGTGTCCATAGGTCATCTAGCACCAAACGAGAATATATACACCGTCGACTTTAGACTCGAAAAGTCTACAGTTAATCTCAAACTCGGGAGGCTTACTTGGGTATATAGATTTCGCAGCACGACTCGGCCCTTATGTGTCTACACTCGATACACGATGAGTTACTATAGGTAAATATAGGGTTGATTGCCTCCTCCGCAACAATAACACTTCACATCAGTCAGCCATCGGCTCGAAAAATCAAGAAGTTTGGCAACTCGCACAGTTCCATCGCCAACTCAGGTTTGGTCCTGAAAGGTTGGGGTTTCGGGAGACCGCATAAGGGTGCTCTGCCAGCACTCTTGGTTTATAGGACTTTTCAACAGTTCCGGCATAACTATCAGCTGTGCTTAGAATTTGCTATTTAGGGGGTTGAATGGTTTGCGGCATCGAAGCATCACTCTTAATACTACTTCCAATGCTACTACGAACAGCCTCTTCCCTACACAAGGCTCGAATACCTAGGTAAGCAATACTGTGCATTTAATTATCCCCAAACGACAAGCCAATACGAAGAAAACAGTGATATTCATACATAAGGAACTTGATCTGATGCCATTCTGCTCGCCTCAAACTTTTAACTGCCTATGCCCTTCATAGCTCACTCAAAGACCTAATAGAACTGGATTATGAATCGCTCGGACTATTAACCCATTAGCCACACCGATTTATAATATTTCACAGGCGACGTACATTCAATCCCGGAGTCAGGATCTTGCGCACCTACGTTGCATAAGAGTTCGAGATATAAATCGATTTCTCGCAGAAGGCGCTCCGTTCTCATGATTCGGTGGCGACGCCTACGATGATTCTGCTGCCACCCCCCCCGCGTGAGCTCTCGCGTAGACATTAGTCTAACCACCGAGTGCGATTGCTAATGCTTGGCTCTAGATATTTTCCTATGATAGTGCCTCGCTCATGGTCGAAGTAACCACATATACTATAAGTTTTATGTTTGATTTCATGTTTTAGAACGATGATCTGTTAGTTAGTACGAGTGGTTAAAAGGCGTGGTAGGGGTTATAATTGAGTCTTTAAAGGCCTGCTAGCTTGTGTACGTAGTCTTTGTCCGACATCCTTTGTCACGACTATCTCAAACTTGCCCCTTACAAGCGATGTTATATATCTAGAGAAACGTTGCAATTCTTTGTTCACATCCAGATAGTATTGCTAAAAATGAATTATGACTTATACTAATGGGTATGTAGGTAAGTTGACAAATCGCGAAGTGGATTGCGGGTGGCTCGTAGGAGAATAGGGGTCGCTTTGACGCAGGATATACCTTAGGTAGGTACCGATTGGTAATAAAGTGTTCTGGACCATGCTCAATATCTTGCTATCTAAAGAGAACAGTATAAAGGTAGAAAAATCTGGCATTAGCTATGTATATGTTATTAAATCTACTAATTTCAGTACGATAATTATCACGTTTATCAGTAATGTCGACCATTTCGTACGCTGGCCCGTTGACTGCTGGTGGAACAGAAGAAGACTTCGTTCTCTAAACTTTCAGTTTAGTGAGTAGTTTCCCCTGGTTTCCTCCACTGAACAACCGCATCCATATCTCCGGCTGCTCCTCTATCCCAGCCTCCACAATCGTCTCGCCCTGCTGCAATTTTATCCTGCCGTCCGCCGCGGCACCGATGAGCTCCTTCAGGATCGTAGGCGCCTTGTCCATGTAATCCAGCATGATAAAGCCGCGGATAGTGATCCGGTTGGAGATGAGCTCGAACCAGTTCCGCAGTCCCATCGGCTCGTCTGTGTTGTATTCGCTGACCGCGCCGCACACGGCGATCGTTCCGTGCCGCTTTACCCGAGTCAACATGGCATCCAGCACGTGGCCCCCCACATTGTCGAAGTAAACATCCACCTCGTCAGGAGTCACGGCCTTTAGGTCCTCCGCGAATGTCGGGCTCTTGTAGTTGATGCACGCATGTGCGCCTAGCTGGTCGCGCACCCACGCGCACTTCTCGTCCGACCCGGCAATACCAATCACGCGCTTCGCACCTAGTAGCTTCACTGCAATTTGTATAGCCATAGATCCCGTGGCGCCCGCCGCCGCCGAAATGACAATCGTATCCCCAGGTTTGGCGCCTCCGGCATAGACTAATCCGGTGTATGCTGCTAATCCGGACGCACCGAAGGCGCCAAGATAATGTGTCAGCGGCAGGCCGTTAGGTAACGGGGCTAGAGACTGGGAAGTAGCCGCTTCCAGCACAGCCAGCTCGCTCCATATTCCCAAGTGGAAGTCCAAGACCAGATCTCCGGCCTTGTACTTCGGCGACGCGGACTCGATGACCTCTGCGATTATGCCGGATCGCATGGGTGAGCCGAGAGGAACGGTGGGTACGTAGAAGCGCTCGGGCGCGACGGTGCTCTGGATGAAATTTCGGAGTCCTGTGTCGTTGGAGAAATATAGCACCTTGGCTAGGAGCTGACCTTCCTTTAGTGCTGGTATCGTGACGGTCTGCAGTTTAAACGTGGCATCAGGTCCCGAAAGCACCGGGGCACCGGTAGGCTTCGAAGCGAGGATCCACTGCTTGGTGGTGCGAGGCGTCGAAGAGGAGGCCATTTCTAATTCGGGAGAGTTACTAGGGACGGATCTTGAATTCCTTGCTCCCGAAGTCTCGGTACTCTAGTATATAACTTGAGTCGCACAAGCTGTAGGTATACTAGCATACCCACATACACACCGCAATTGTGGAGGTCCACTTCGGCTGATAACGTGCCTTGTGTTGAACTATCGCTTAGAAAGGATGTGAATTTCTAGAATAAGGCATTAGTCCGGCGGACCACGTGCAGCACATTCGTGCTAGTTCAGACCGACATTGACCGCCTCAGATAGTCCCACGTCTCTGGTATTCTGTTCGTCTATGTATCTTGAAACGATGGTGCGAAATATAAGTAGTGGCGAGCAATCCATCTTTCCGAAAAGCGACAGATGGTTGGGCATCGACTACTTCAACTAGTTTCTTCACCTAACTCAATATTTTCTTACGTGATGCCTCTTTGGTCATAGTGCATGTAACCATCGCGACTTATATTACCTACTTGGCACCTGGCTTCTACAACTTCGCAAAGATATATAAAATGTTCGATATGACATTTTGGGCTATGTCGTTTACACCGTCTACCCATTTATGAGGCATTGCATACGGAATGTATTAAGTTAATGAAGTGACAATGATCTATCTCGCTTAGGTATCAATATAGTCTGCCGTCATCCACACGACCGCATTGAAAAGGCATTCATACCTACCGGAACTCCTCTCGATCCACAACTAGGTGTAAGTATCTAGCTGTCTCCTTGATTAGTAGTTGTCTAGTTATACCCTTCCAAAATTCGGTATTAATAGGGGCATAATACAATGATCACTACTCATTAGCAATGAAGGAAGATAGTATTTACCTACCCAATATAACGATTCTTATTAGCTGATTTAACTAATACTAGACGAGCAAACTCAGTCCGTTATATGAAGCCTTGCAAATATTATTGTAAAAGGTGTAAACAGGTGTAAGAGGAATATTATATTATATTTGTCCCATAATTTTAATCAATTACTTCCTTCTTCTGAGTTGATTATATTGCAGTCATAATACCTAGGTACTCGGACATAATACCTTACTAAGAGGTACTTCAATTTACAACTTGCAAAAACGTAGCAGGTGCGCTTGGGTTCAACTCCCTTCTTCGTCTTTATGCACGGGCACCCTATATAACGAGACCACCTGCTGGCCTACCTACCTTTTTAAAAACTGATGTAACATAAAGTAACAATGATACGGGAAGGTATAAGGAGTAATGTAATAATAAGGCGTGTGAATGACAGAATCTATCGAAAGTAATAGTTGGCTAAATTAAAAAAAAAGGAAGCAGATAAATACTTACCAGTATTTTAAGTTCGAATACAATCCATTTATGGAAACTATGACTTGATATCTAAGACACTATTAGATCACGTTACATCTGCTGTTTGGTCGGTGAAATTAATGTAGTTTATAATTTGCTCTGGTAAGAATAAAACGAACTATTTATTATTCGTTATTACGTGTGTCAATACACCATCAACTATTTGGACTCCTAGGAAAGAGTTAAATACCTTAGGTTGGTCGGAAGCTAACTTGGCGAAAAATTCACTTAGATATATCATTTATATTTAAAAAGAAGCATTAGGTTTATAAGAGAGGGTTTTCACATATTTATCCCCTTAATTAGCAACCATTCTCAAACCAATATGAATGGATAAGATACACCCAAGCATAAATAAAAGCCCACCGATACTTACAGAATTTAAATTCTAATTGGTTCATAGCCAGGTGAATAGTATTATACTTATTAAGCCTTGTTTAAAAACAACTGCCAGCTAAGGGAATGCCACGATGGAACGACATACTTCCATGCAACGCGAAATTGAGCATTACGGGGGTATGTTGGCATGATTAAACAGCAGAAACTTAGGGTAGCAGGTTACCATTATGAATTTTCTAGCTCTATGTGAACAAGAATATCTATGCAAGGGATATTATATGTGGAAATTTGTGATGGTTTGATGATGGCGGAGTTCATTAGCCGTATCATGACACATAACAAGAGTCACTAATATAATTCAATAAATTACACAGAGAGTATTCCATGCTCGTAATACATTATGTCAATCTCAATGCAAACATAGGAAATGGCAAACTTTGTTAGTAGCCGCTGTACCTCATCGTGAGCAAAGACGAAGGTTTCCCCTTCATAAGCTCGGAATAACTCTCAGCGACAATCCGCATCAACTTAGTTATTGGAGCTGTCGTAGCCCCTGTCTAAAAAGGCATGTAACGATGAGAGAAATGATTTTGAATGCATTCGATGCTATGGAAACCAGGGGAGTGAAAGAATTTGGGGGTTGGGTGGAGAATGTTCGGATGGGAGTTCCTACGTAGGTCACAATCAGAAAGAGCGTGTCTCGACGATGAGCTCAAGTATTATGACCTTCTAGACGCAGCAAGAAGGTCAAAGGGATAAAATAATGACATTCAAGATGCTCTATTGTTGATGTGATCGTAACTCGATCGCATAAAAGGTCGTAGATTATCATTTGCTCGATCTCAACACGAAATGTAGATCAGGGACGATTTTCTGTTTTTCAAAACAAATCATCGAATAAGATTTTATTACGAGTAATCGTTTCAAGGATGTCGTTCGGCGCGCCCATTCAGAAGATGAATCGAGATACCCACTATAATTTTTAGGATCGAGATAGAATTAGCGTATGAGCGCACGTCTAATTATGTGTACAAAGCTTAGAAAATCTAAGCAAGAAAGAGTATTACGATGTCGGTCCCGTCCATGCGAACCATAAGCCATGTGGTTTTGACGAAAGTCGGGAGCTAGAACTCGAAGAGCGGGAGCGGGAACGGGAGCAGGAAGTGCTAATTAAACGGCGCAACCCTTCCTAATGTCGGGTAAAAAGGAGTGCTTTATTTACTAACCTATTCTATACTAAAGGCTATTGCATTCCGATAGTAGCGTGTACCCACGCTGTCACAGGTCCACTACTTTTCTTCTAGGCGGTGCGGAGTCTGCAGTTTAGGTATCAATCCAGGAACTGGAGATCGTTCATTAGCTCGGCTGTTAGTATGGCAAATTTGACCATGACAATAATAAGCTAGTGCTGTTAATCTCCATGGGCTTGACTACTTATGGTACAAGCCTCTAAGGTGGACTGGGGCTTTCGTTGAACCATGCTAGCACATAAAGTGACAGCCCCATTTACTAGGTACGCAGATATATTTACGAGAAAATAGCGCCGCGTCGTGCGATGCCACCTTTCGTTGCCAAATATTAACTTATAAGCTCAAGACGTTTCTTCGTCTTGTAAAATAGTGGCTACGATGCCGTGGCAAGCCGTATCGAGGATAGTTTCATAAAATATGTCGTGGAATAGTGGATATAAACCTACTAGGTACCTACCTATTCTCCTTTACTGAGTCTGGACTTTGGATGTTATAGAATTTGCAAATTACCTACTATGTACACACTTCCGCTGCGAACTTGTCTAAGAACTAATATTATACCTAGATGAGTCTACTGCCGAGGCGGATTTTGAGGCTCCCGGTTCCCCGGAAACTCGCGTGCGTGACATCGCGGGACTAGCGTTCCATAGAAATAGAGTGGCCTTCTCACAGACAACTCCATCTAAGCTATATGCCGACCTAAGAAATTTCACTTGGGTTAAACTTACCTAGCAATCCTGAGAAATGTCTTTATCTCTAAAATCAATGCTTGCAAAACCAAATTCCAGTGGATACACCTTGAAAGCACCTGCAAGCCAAGCCCTACATGTAGCGCCTGAACCACAACATGAATAATGACTGTACACTGTATCGTGCACATACTGGACTTACCTAAGATTTGCAAAGGAAAATCCACCTAGGAAGGAGTTGAACATGCTATTAAAGATGACTAGGTATGAGGATCCAGGTGCAGTGGCAATTGGCAAAGGCATAGAATTTAATGTTACCCCCGGGACTTGAGAAATAACCCGGTTGTAAACCCTTGCTGTTGTCAGACCTTTAACTAGGGTTTTCAAGTTTATGGGTAAGGTAGCATTCGATTTAATGGGGCCTCTCACATCTCGAACGACTTTTATAAAGAACATTGGCAGCCGTTCTTCTATGTCTGAATTCAATCACTTTTCGGATTCTCGAGTCTCCAATCAGTCGATATGGCGGTTCCCGCAATTTATATGCCCATCAAGGGCTTCGTACGAGCTGAGCTCATTATTAATATCATTTTCGTCATTTTGGTATTATTTGTTATAGCGCTGAGAGTGATCGCACGACTTAACGGGCCGGGCCTAGGTTGGGACGATAGGCTGATTTTGTTTGCGACGGTTTGTGCTAATGCCGATGCATTGTCTTTGCGAATTCATATTCTAACGAAATGGTAGCCTCTGGGAGTTGGCATGTTAGTTTGCCAGGGCTTATGTAAGTTTTTCAACTATGAGAGAATTATTTAACGATGGAAGCTAACTAGCTGTGCCTATATAGTCGCTCCAGTAGGAAACGGTTATGATCTAGCCGAATACCCAGAACGTAAGTCCAGAATAACGCCATATTTTACTGAGGAGGACCGAAGCATGGTTGGCACACCATAAACATCGAATCAAAAACATCTAGAGTTCATGCTGACTCTCTTGAACGATTAGTTGCGGCCAACATCCCGTTCATTCTCCAGGTACGAGCAGCCTAGATCTCCAGATCTACTTTCTCCTATGCGAAAATTTACTTACACCCTACAAGCTGACTTTTTGCATGCAAGTCATATATGTCACTTTACTCACATCAGTAAAAGCGAGCATGTTATGCTTCTTCTTGCGTGTTTTCGTCACAAATTTTATGCAACGCGCCACCCGGATCTGCTTGGCATTTTTGGGCATGTGGATGGTATCCTACCTCGGGGCCTGCATTTTCCTCTGCAATCCCGTCTCGGGTCAATGGACAGGTATCGGTCAATGCGGCGCGTACATGCCGATGATCCAATCCTTAATCACGACGAATGCAGTCGGTGACATTATCATCATGGCGTTACCTATGAAAACTATCTGGGGCTTACAGACGCGAACGACTGATAAGATCGGTATCATGTCTTGCTTCGCATTGGGTATTGCGTAAAGTCACCTACCCCCCGGATTCGTGGCGCAACCTACTAACACTGTCGCAAGATGTGTCATTTGCGCCATTTTCAGATTAATCTATATCTCCACAGTCAATCTCACCACCAATATCACAGGCACGATGCCTACTACAGTTTTCCTCTTCATTCTGGAACCGAATCTCGCCATTCTCTGCGTCAGCATTCCAATGCTTCGGCCTTTATACACCAGGTACAGGAAACGAACACGCGGCGCCTCCAAGCTATATGAATATTCAGATGAACAAAGTGGTGGATCACGAAACAAGCAGCCATCTTGCCAGAAGAAAAAGAGTGGAGTCGTTGGAACTGATACGTTGAACCTGACGACTTGGGAGATGGACGATTATCACCCGCAGGGCGCCGAAACTAAATTCGATACCGCGGTGACTACACTTGGCGATGAGTCCGGGTCAGAGAAAAACTTAACTGCCCCGTCTGAGGTTCCGATGCACACAATTGCTGTGGAAAAGCAATGGACAGTCACTCATAGTTAAAAATTGGACCATATTACTGTTTTGAGCTCATAACCTGTTCCCCTATGACAAGTCTAAATACTATGGCATCCTCGCTCCAAAGGGCCAGTCTTCCTTTCGATATGCTTACATATATTTGCCTCTTTGCCTACCCCGCGGATTCCGCGCGGTAGCAAGACATTAAAACCGCCTGTCAGATATGACTGAAAATAAGCATCATGTAAATATAACTTTGCATTACTTCGGCTATCCGCCCCAAGTTGTCCAGCTTTTTTCAATGTTGTGTCGATGTTAATATGCTAAGTAGGGACCTACCTAGGTTGGTGTCACCTTCCCCTCAATTTTATTTTTCTTGGCGCCCACTGTTAGTGCGGCGTTAAGGCCTGTCCCAGTTTTGGCAGCGCAACCCACCCAAACTGGGACAGGTGCCCATCTGGGCGTTAACAGACGGAATTTTCAGTTTTCAACAGGTTCAACACCAGGAAACATCTCGAAGAATTTTCCCCTCGCGTCGCCGTAATAGGATAATATTGCTCTATAAAATATAATCCAGGAAGGTATTACGAACCCCCGACGCGGTACTATTTCTCTTCTTGCCCGACACAACGTAAAATCTCGAACTTTACCGCCTTTATCCGACTACCTGACTATCAACACCTACTACCTCGACCTTACCTACCTACCGATACCCATACGCGATCATCTCGTCTTCCAACCCGGTGAGGGGTTGATGTGGCGAGAACTCATCTCCGGCGGTTCCCTGTTTCATCCGCAGCGACCACGGGGTGTTTACCTACTTCCTGACGGACTTAGGGGGTCCTGGCAGACCTTGTTTGCCTCGGCAAGGCTACAGGACCTAATGCGAAAGGCTTGGAGGATGATGGGCGAGTGTGGGGGTCGCTGGGAAGGTACACGATAGAGGCGGCAAAGGGAAAGACATGGTTGTGTATTATTATTTACGGCACGCCCTCGAAGTCTTCAGACAACGTACTATGGCGATGGATGGATATCCCAATCTATCCGTATTCGACGATTAAGATCCGGGAACTACCCACGACCGGCGGTGGGAGGATACGGCTAAAACACGCATCAAGCGTCGCGTCTTCGGACTTGAGTTGTTAGATAGGTTGCAGAGAAGATCCATACGGGTTGGAGTGTAAAATGTGAGCCCTAGCTTAACACGCCCACTATGCCCTTAGGGAGGCTCTGGGATAGCTTCGAAGAAGCGGTCCCCCGGCGTTAAATAATAACTACTACTACCTAGGTTGGTGTCATAGTAAAGGCGAGGCTGTCTGAAAAGTACCGTGACTAGAATTGAGCGAAATTTATTGTTTTGGACCATGGGAAATATAATCAGATCGATTTCGAGAATGTGATCATACTTGTTTGTGAAATTAATGAAATGCGTAACATTGACGATGTTGGAAAAGGGGTAAAAACCCCTTTCGTAGCCCTTGCCCAGTGCGTGATTAGATCGGAAATCAATCGGTACTGTATTAGTCTTAAGCTAAGTCCCAGGCCTAATAGTGATCTCTCCGCTTAGATTTAGTGGTAGATTGCGTTATAGCCCAGGACACTCAGCCACTAAGACAAAGCTTTACACAGTGTAAATTGTATTTAATCACACAGTATTGACCCATAGTCAGGTGTGACAAATTTTTGGTCCCGTAGCTACCTACATAGCAACAAGAAACATCCAATCAAATAGCTTCGCTTGAAAAGGGGTAAAAAAAAACGTCAAAATATCGACCCCTTATTGAACCTGTAAATTTTTCAACTTGCCAGAGTGGCAAAGTGGTACCTAACTGCTATACTTACCAGTAAAAAGCGTCGCTGCACCCCTTTTGGTGATAAGTTGAAAGTTGCGAGGCGTATGTAGCCAATGCGTGTGCGTAGGGCATTGTCTTGATTTCAAGTTTCCAAAATACCTAACTTTCCATCTCAGTATCTCTCTTTTTCCCCCCCAAGGATTTTCCCTTGGTTGAAAGGAATAAAGGAAACGATGACTAGAAGCAATGTTTTTTTTCTGCGATACTAGAAGGTCCAAGCGCCAGCTTGGGTAGGTACCTACCTGCTACTCAGTTGCTCTGCAGTGATAGACCCATGGATAGCTTCTCCATGCGACCTTAGATCTTCTTTGGGAACCAACACACATGGATCTTGGCATCTTGATAACTGAGATCTAAATCGTGTTATTGTTACATACATACATGGAATACAGCTGTGCGCCGCTCGCTTACCAGTATCCATAAGTTTATTTTAACTCCCACTAATTATAGGTTCGATTTTATCTGCGGTGTGTACTGATCCTTCTGAACTCTTATGGATTTCTTTCACAGCAGCAATATCTCGGCTTTACGACACGGCGACGACACGGCCGAGGGCGGGGCTGGTCAGCAGTACCCCCCATCAGTAGCGTTTCACTGCATGGTTCGCTATTATGCAGGCCTTCACTACCTATGCAGGGGGGATTCTTTCGGCTGAAAACATGTTCCAAGCTCCGAGCAATTTTCTACATGAGCATGTTTGACTTCATTGACTATTGATATACGTAAACTCCCTATTTCAATTCCCATACCAGTAAACGCTTCGGTTGGATATCATGGGTTTGATTCGCAAGACTCTAGGTACAGCGCTGGCGGTGGCGGCGACCGGTGGCGTAGGTTACCTGACTGCGACGACCAATCTTACGACTCCACTATCAGCAGACGACGAGCTATGGGCCAGCAAGAGTTTCAAAAAGTTCAACCGACATCGCAATCCATCGATCCAAGACATCTGCTGGAAGAGTGTACCTTTATCTGAAGTTCGACCCGAGCTCCGAGACAACGAAGAGGCCTTGACAACTGAATTCTGTCGCGGCGCGTGGGCTGGATACGGTAGGTTCCGACATGATAGAATGAGACGTCTAGGCTGATAGTGTCTCGCAGCGTATGCGCCTCAGCGCACTATTATGTCATTCACCAACAAAGGACCTAAGACGGAAAGCCAACTGTTTGAACAACAGCAATTGGCATCTTCCAAGTATGAACTAGGGACCCGATTCTCGGACCATTTCGAAGTGGTAGAGAGGACGCGCAACTCTGTGATGCTGAGAGGTGGTGGATCGCCACTAGAACCCGGACCGCGCGAAGTGGACGGACTGTTTGTCATAAGCGCTAAGTTCAACAAGCAGGCTGGTACGGTTGACGTTGGATTAAAGACGGTATTCTTCAATAGCGCGGAGCCTACAGGGAAGAAGCCGGCTCCTTTTATGGTTGAATTCCTCCACCGATACTATTCCAGGGCGATGGTCGACGACGGCGCGCGACGGTTGACACAGCAAAGTCCATAATCATCTCAGCCCATACACAGCTTATCCTTTCTATCCTTTATACTTTGTAGTATAAGATTAAACCATGATCCCAATTCAGGAAGTATAAGAATCAGGTCTGTCGGTTAGGTAGGAGTTAAGGAGTTTTGATATTTCATTTAGTTATGTATGCGGAATAAAAACATTATCTCAAAGTTATTTCATAGAGTTGGTGACATGTATTTATCAATTGGTGACGTCATTCCGCGTTCGTCTCACCGGAGTGGAGCATTTCTTCCTCTTATGCAGGTACACAGGATTAGTAGGTACACAGGATTAGTAAGTAGTACCGACATGTATTTACTTGAAACTTTTTACAACTGCTTAGGTAGGTAGTTCTTCTTCTCTATCTCATCCAAGGTGAGACTCTTTCAACATGGCGCGGCGTGATATATTGGTCGCGCGTTCCATAGTCTATGCTATTCTAACTAGCAAAGAGGATGGGACGCCCCCTCGCAAACCCTCGTTATTAGCGCGAGTTCTTCGTCTCTTTTACATCTACTGGTTGAGCTTTCGGCTGGTGCAACCAGATCTATTCAAGGCACTGCGTAGCGTTTGGCAGATCAGGGAGGATGATTACAGAGACAGCTTTGATATCAAGAAACAGAAGCTCAACAACAAAAAGGACAAGAGAGCGCTGATCCCTATGGGTGATATGGGTTACAGCGGCTCTACTTTCTTCCATACTATCGACAATACCTATCTGGTTAAGTCTATCCCCAGATATTTCGAGCATGGCTTCTTCAAGAACGATATGATATTACCTTATGCCGATCACATGCGTGCCAACCGTTCCAGTCTGCTGGTGCGCATCACCGACTTCCTTGAGAACAACCATCAGAGTATTGGTGTGATCCTAGGCCTCGCGCCAAGCCACCACATTATCATGGAGAATATCCTGTACGGCAAAGACCAAGAAGCTCAAGGGAGTTCAATCCCAAAATGGGAAGCATGGGACCTCAAGCCTACCTCCTATTTCTTCCCTGAGAGGGACATCGCTGGTGGAGCTTTGGCTTCCGAGGCAACCAAGTCGAAGCTTGCCGACGAATTTAACGACAAAATTCGACTATCAGAGGCTCAAGCCACCCAATTCAAGCGCCAGCTTGAAAACGACACCCGCCTCCTTGCAAACTGCAATGCTGTTGACTATTCGCTCTTTCTTGTTCGGATCTCTGCCACAGACGCGTCAGAGGCCACATCCGAGCTACAACTTCAGTCGGGACAAACCACTGACGAGTCCATTCCTCCCGCCCAGCCGCTTTTTTCGCCTCCAAGTCCACCAACCTGGCGTATGGGAGTCGCATCGAGCGATGGCAAGGAAGTCTATAGAGCCGCCATACTAGATTTCTTCTGGGCAAAGCACACGGTTCATGCGAAGGCAATGACAGGCTTGGTCAGGGGCTATAATCTCATCGGCGATCAAGGGCCTATGAGTATCACTGCTGACAGCAAAGAATATCGGGATCGGTTTCTAAACATGTGTACGGAGCTCGTCGAAGTACGGGAGTAAGGAATAGGACATTTCTATTTTTTCTGGGTTAGCGGATAGCATACGGCGCTCGTGGAAAGGGGGACAAGTTGTGGTATTTTACCATCTTTACTCTTGTGTTGATGTATGATGATACGAATTTCCAAGATACCCCCAAATTATTTCCTCAATTACATTTTTTTACGGAGAAGCTAGCTTATAAATGCAGTACTTCATCATTATCTAGGCTAGGCGAGAGCCTTCAAGTCCCCGTAATATTTCAGTTCCTTCCGTCCTTTCAACATAGGGGCTAGTGCTAGTCTCCCCTTTATTGCGTATTTGTCATTTATGCGACGTCCAAGTTAGAAAACTTAACAACCGATTAAAATGGGGTTTACTCAGGCCTCTACCTGTACTATCTCTGTGTTTTATTCAGTGATAGTTTCCTAACTTACCTTGTCCAACCTTTTTTCCTTGCCACCCAAAATTCATCTACCTATCTGCCTTGACATCTATGGATAGGAAAGACATCACCTAACAAACAACGCGTCTCTCTTACCATACACAGCCTTCTGGTAGCATCTAGCTAAGCCAGAAGGTAACCTACCTAGTAGACAAAGTACCCTCTGTAGAAGAAGGCACTCCAAGATTCGTACAAGAACAAAAGACCACTTTGGCAAACCCATCTACCAACACACCAGCCCTTGAGAAGTTCCGAAAGTTACTGATCTTTTCAACAACCATCCCCATTTCTTCTCTCAATTATTCACTTGACACTAGTAAATCTCTTCTACACAAATATTCTTCAGAAAAGGTGCCCATAGATTCCGACGATCAGAAAGGTTGGAAGCATACATCTGGAGCTCCTTTCCACCACGCGGATACAGGTCTACTCGACGAAACCAAAACAATGGAGAATCCATTTCCCGTTCACCGTTCCGAAGCCAAGGAGACATGGAAACACATTAAGGCAAGCTACGGTGTGGAAAGCGAGGCCATGGACTCCATCATGGAAATGCTCGGCATCGAAGACGCCAAGGCCCGCGTCGTTGAGATTGCTTTCACAGTCGCGCTCGCGAAGGCCAAGAAGGGTCTTAAACCCTCGACCGAAGAACTTAACGTGGTATTCACTGGAAATCCGGGCGTAGGAAAGAAGACCATCGCGAAGCATTATGTCAAATTCCTGCAAGATGTCAACGTTTCTCAGAGCCCAATTGCGCAGCTCGCAGGTCGTGCATACGTAAGTAATGGAAAAGATAAATCATTTTCTCAAACTAACAATAATAAGGACAACGCGGATTCATTCGGCTACACTGTTCGCATGGAGACGGATCAAGGAAGTGTCTCTATTATCGTCGGCAATTCGCAAGATAACCTGCAAGGATTATGTGAAGCGAAGGCAAGGCGTGAACGCATCACGAGCATAAGTATCCATCTCCAAGACTTCACCGAACACGAGCTATATGAAGTTTTCGTACAAGAGCTATCCAAGAAGTTCGGCGGTACAGTCCAAGTCAAAGGATCTGCAATCAATGGACTAGCTACGAAAGTCCTCATGAGACGACTCGCCAAAGGTCGAGGAACTTCCGAGTTTAGCAACTTTCGACTGATGGAGAATATTATTCCTACGATCATTCGACGTCAATACGTTCGACTCTTGGGAGAGTTTAAGACCTCCAAAGACTTCGACGCTCGCATCCTAACTCAAGAAGATCTGCTCGGTCCTCCCCCGTCACGAGTCTTAGAAGACAACGAATCGTGGAAGAAGCTCGATGCCATGATAGGCATGGAATCTGTGAAGACTGCGATCAAGTCTTTATTTTACCAGCTGCAGTGGAATTACGACAGAGAGCTCGCAGAGTTGCCGCTCGTCAAAACTTCCCTCAACAAACTATTCCTCGGCAACCCAGGCACAGGCAAGACGACGGTAGCCAAACTCTACGCTCAGCTCCTGTGCGACGCCGGCCTTCTCTCTAGCTCTGAGATACTCGTCAAGACCCCAGCCGATTTCGTCGGTCCGTACACTGGCCAGTCGGAAAGGCTCACGAAGCAGATTCTGAGAGAAGCAAAGGGCAAGGTGCTTATCATCGACGAGGCATACATGCTTAACAACCGCGGCGACCATGAAAAAACCGACAGTTTCAGAACTGGCGTGATTGACACTCTTGTCGGAGAGATTCAGGGCGGCGACAATGAAGATCGCTGCGTTCTCCTACTCGGATACCGTCAGAAGATGGAAGACATGTTCCGAGACACCAACCCGGGCCTGGCTCACAGATTCCCAATGTCATCGGCGTTCGTGTTCGAAGACTACACTAAGGAAGAGCTCCGCCAGATCCTGGAGCTGAAGCTCGCCAAGGATGGATTGAAGGCTAGTAGTGACACGAAGCAGGTCGCCATGGATGTTCTCGAGCGCTCGCGAAACTCAGTGTTGTTCGCCAACGCGGGTGAGATTGATACCCTCTTGACTCGAGCGAAGGAGCGCCAGCGTACCAGACTCGCCAATCTCGAAACCCAGACCGTAGAATCGATTCAAATCCTAGAGCCGGGCGACATGGATGAGGATTTCGACCGCATCGACCGAGCGGCAGCGGACATCAAGGAGTTATTCAGTGGTATGGTTTGCGTAAAGTCTCTCGTAGAGAAACTTGAGGGATGGCAGAAAGTCGTGAAAGCTGCAAAGGGAGTTAATTTCGGCGAACCACGAGACTTCATTCCGTTTAACTTCATCTTCCGCGGTCCCCCGGGCACCGGCAAGACCACTACCGCGAGAAAGATGGGCAAGGTATTCTACAACCTCGGCTTCCTCGCCACGACGGAGATAGTTGAGTGTTCGGCATCGGATCTGATCGGACAGTGCGTAGGCCAGACCGGACCTCAGACGAGAAAGGTGTTCGAGAAAGCACTCGGAAAGGTTCTATTTATCGACGAGGCGTACCGACTCGCATCCAAGTCCGACAACTCGTATGCCTCCGAGGCCGTAGCCGAGATAGTCGACCTCCTGACTCAAGACAAGTTCCGCAACAAACTCGTCGTCATTCTGGCAGGCTACGACGCGGAGATAAACCGACTACTAGCAACCAACCCCGGTCTGAACAGTCGATTCCCCGAGACCATCGAATTCGAGAACTTGGCTCCACGAGACTGCCGTGACCTGCTGTTCAATTCGCTCAAGCCACGACGTTACTTCGAGATGGAGAACATGGCGAAATGGCAGACGATCGACAAGGGCTTCGTCGAGCTGGCCTCGCTGCCTTTCTGGGGTAACGCCCGCGACGTACAAACACTGGTGAATAACGTCATGTCTACGGTGCTGAAGGGGGGTATGGAAGATCATTTCCATGTTTCGCGCGAGATTACGAAGATGCTTGTGGAGCGCCGCAAGCGAGCCGAGTACACGATCTGAGAGGAGACTTGAGGCATTCTGCTGATGACGGTCTTTGAGCTTACGAAAGTCCTGTGTAAGATGATGATTCCTTACGTTAGTTGCCTGATGAGCAACTCCCTATCGAGCCTCGACGCTCATAGGAAGAACGGAGTACATACCGTTTCCTAAATAGCCGAATGCGATAGCTTGACCCCCATCTAATAACGTATCTGTGAAACTGAGAGGCGTAGTATACTAAATCACCTACCATGTAAATGCCTACCAATACACCTAGGTAGGTAGTGAAGTATAAGAAGTATCCATATCTAGGACGCTTAAATTAACCCACCTGGATTTCCACCGTGTTCTCAATATCCTTTGTTTTCCCATATTATCCTCCATCTGAAACGAAGAACCCGTAGTACGAACGACCTCAACAAAGACCATGTGGTGTCTCGTAATGTAATTGTCTACTCCCAAAGCCCTTGTTTTTCCAACGTACGATGGTATATAACATCACCAAAGCTTTTCACCGCTGTAAATTCCGACCAACGTGTCCCTAAGATCAAGTTTGATAATTTTCAAGTACCTACTTAAGTCTTCGCAAGGAGTTAACATTGATCCAAATATAGCCCAACTTATCCACCCATAGCTAAGTACTTCCGCCCAAAGGCCACAACCATGAACACCACCGAAACCATCATGGTCATGTTCGTGCCGTACATCGTGCCCGTCATCCTCGCCCTCGTCGTCATCCCCGTCTACATCCTACCCGCGAGCCGCGCCCGCGCCCCCAACGCCCCCAGTCCACCCGCACCCCGACCCCGTGTCACGCAAGCCCCCAGACACGCCCCCTACAACGCGCCCAACGGGCGACAAGCGTACCAGCAGCAACAAAGCTCGCAGCGCGCGCGCGCCTGGGGGTTGCGCAGCACCCTCCAAACCCTCGGGGTGTGCGCGCTAGTCGTAGCGTGGTGGATCGTGTGGCCGGTGTTCTTCCGCGGCGCGGTGCGGTGCGCGAGCGCCGGAGAACAAATCTTCACCACGATGAAAAGCACGTGGTACGAGTCGCTGCAGGAGGCCTTACCTAGCGATGCGGAAGTTTTTGCGCGGACGGGTGCTTTCGTAGAGCAGGCGCGCTCGTATCTCCAGAATAAGGTGTACGGGGTGGAGGAGGAGGAGCCGCTGTTTCCGCAGGCGGAGGAGACGCTGTTTCCGCATGTGGAGGACGTGCTGTTTTCGCAGACGGAAGATATGCTGTTTGCTTAGGCGGGGCGCCCGCCGTGGTTTCTTCAAGTGGGTGGGGGAAACCGCTGACTCCTGAATTAGAGAAAGCGCTACCTACCGTACAGGCAATATATGCTTTTCAATAACGGTAGTTGAACGTAGATTAAAGTCTTCCCATTAATGATCATCTAGTTGGGGGCAAATGATTGGTGGGTTGAAAACGGTTTTTTTTACCTGACAACGCTTTTTGACCTGCAAATGCTTCTTATTTTCATACGATAGTTTACAATTAAATCTAATTTTAAATTTGCATAATGTTTTATGTAAAGTGGCTATTATGGGCTGGTTGCTATGGAGTGGCTATTGTAAACATACCTATTGATCTAAACACTGACTTGACGCGACTAGATTACTAACCTGAATACCTGCAGGTGGGTAGCTACACCTACCTACCTCTTACCTACCTACTTAGAAGATTAGAATAGCTTCACCAGGTAGATTTGACTAGAGCTGACTTACTTGAACTGGTTCTATTTGACTAGCCTAGTAGAAATGGCTTGGTTAGCTTGACTTAGTTGATGGCGATTGATGGCGATACTTACTTGACGCGATTAGGTTATTAACTTTCGAATAGACAGATCTAACACGTGAGTAGATTAGATTGATTTGACGAGACATTGGATTAGACTGACCTGGTTTGACTTGACTTGGTTAGATTCGATGTATGTGTGGGAAGGTGGTCGAGAAGGTGGTTGAAAAGGTGGTTGAGAAGGGTGAGAAGGGATTGTTTACTTTGAAAAAAAAAACTTTAAGTTAAAAGGTTAGTACGGTATGCATTACTAATCGAAGCCAAGCTATTGAAATGATTAAAAAGGGTTATATCTAAGCAGTGGTTGTTGAAATACGAATGGTTGTTGAAATAAGAACGATTATTTGAAGTTCAAATGGTTATTGATAGAAAATGATCGTTTTGATTGGCCGATAATCGTTTTTAAAAAACAACAATCGTTATTTTCGAAAAATAACCGTTGTTGGAAAAAGATAACCGTTATCTTCGAAAAATAACCGTTATTTCGCGGTAAATAACCGTTGTGCCAAACCACCCTTTGCCGCTATGGTACCTAGGTAGGTAGGTACCTAGCTCAACCGGGGAAGGCACTGCCTGCTAACCCGAAGAAAATATTGACTGCGAAAACAAGGTCTGTTAAACCAAAAGAACCGGAGTACGTCCTCGAGCCATATAAGACGAAATAGATAGGTGAAGGGGTAGTCCCCTGGTGAACGAAGAAGAGAGGAGAGGGCGAAAATAAACAGACAGACGCCATAGAGAAACAATGCAAATACGACGGGTAAGTAAATCGGTGCTTTGATTTCGAAGCGTTGGCAGTGCTATGGATAGGGGGATATTTAGGTATGTTTAGGTGTAATTTGTCTTGCTTACGCAGATTGTTTATCCGCTGACGTTTGCAACCCGTAAACTGATAATTATTGCTTATAATTAGGTACTACCTACATTAATCTTGCGTAAAAAACCTATATCCAACATTACTTACCTATTAAATGGTATCTCGGCTATTACTTAAGATGTGAAAATAGTAATGGTATGTTCGTACGTAAATTCCAGCTTATGACACTAATGGCTCACTGTTTATGTTAGTCTTGCATCACATTATATGCCGATGAACTAGAACGTCACCTTCACAATATACGCGCATTTAATCGTTCAATCAATCAATATTCACACAAGGAGCAAGCTCTCGAAATAGCTAGCTAGCTAGGGAACTCATACACAACGATATCTACACCGGTACGGATCGAGAGAGCCGAGGGTACGCCAGGCTGTGGGTATCGAGCTTACCCCCCGGATCTTCTCGTGTAGTAAAAGACAAAATAAACCCTTTCGTCCGTGCCACTTGTATTTTGTAACCTTGACACGCCGGTGCCGAAGCCAACGTAAACAGGAATTAATAATGGAAAGTTTTGGGGCTGTGATCTACCCCTCGTATTCTGCTGCCGATGAAGCTTCATTCCTCGTCGACGTGGATCGTTACATCCGCCTCCACGTCGTGCGCGCCCTCGTCGTCATCCAAGTCCTCACCCCGCGCCGCGCGCCTAGCGTTGTCGCGCTCGGCGTATATTTCAGCCCTCTTAGTTTTAGCATGCTGCAGGCAATCGACATATGTACTAAACTTGACGTTCTCGCGCAGTAGGTAACTAGACTTCCGCTCCCAGTTCGCCATCGCCTTTGTCGCATTATGACCTCGAGGAGTGAACGCTAGGAGCATAGGTGACCGGAGTTGGTTGTGCTTCTTCAAGTCTTCCCCTATAGACTTGACGTAGGCATCGAGAGTCTCCAGTTGTTCAGACTCAGACGCGTTGCTGGGGCGCAACGACTGTGCCGGTGGTGTCCATTCGGCAATGTGAATCCGATCGCCAGGTAGCTTGGTGCGTGAGCTGCCACCCACTTCGAATGACGAACGAATACTGCTTTGCAGGCTACCTTGGCGGCTATGCATGCTCGAGCGACCTGCTGCTGCGCTGCCTGGGCGCGGAGGCGGAGGGGGATCGTTGATAGCCGTGACTAGAGCATTGTTAATAATGGTGTCGCTCCAACCATATTCTATATTGCTAACGCCACCAACGAGCGGGTGCGTGCTCAATCGAGCACTCCAGTAATTGACCGCAAGCACGAACTCATTGCTGATGTCGGGAGTTCCGACTTGGAAGAGGTGTACAGCACCCGTAGGTAGACTGAGGGCCCAAACATGCGAACGACTGCGAGAATACCCAGGCGGAGGAAGTGAAGAAGCGAGGGTCTGTCGTAGCGAGAAGGTCCCAACGCTGGTAGCATTCTCCTGCCAGTTTCCGCCACCAACGACGGCCCCTGGGGGAGGTTTCCGCCCACCGCGAGACTTCTGGCGCATAGATTTACTCGAGAATGAGAAGAGGCTCATGGTTCCCTTCTGAACAACAGCAAATACCTCAGTCCAGTTCCGCTCTTTAGCCTTCTTATCCATGCCATCAAGGTGGTGTTTATGAGTGACGATGCCTTCCTTGACCCAAGGCGGGCCTGCGAGCTCTAGGGTTTCATCTTCGAGTAGTTGATTACTCTGGAAGTCATCACTCACGATAGACTGTCCGCTAGTGCCAGGAGGGACATCCTCGCGAATTATTGCTTGACTCAACGCATTGGCGAAACCAATCGATTGCTGGTAGTCACCGTGAGGGTACGAGCCGAAAGAGTCAACAGACATCGAAGTTTGAGTCCTACCCAACGAGTAACGGCTCCACGTGGCAGATGAAGTAGTAGGACTCCAGATCGAATTACCATCATCGAAGCTGGTACGACTAGAGGACAACCCATTGCCGGGAAATCTCGGTCTCGATCGACTCTTCGAATTCCATCTACTTCCGGGAGGGCGGACAGGGTCGTTGATTCTCCCACGGACAGGGATTTGGCCCTCGGAAGGGGCCTTTGATAAGACACTGGGACTGCGCTTGAGTACGCCCATGACTGAGAGGGTACTTTGTGCTTGACTCTGCGGGGGACTTGGCTCAGCACCAAAGAGAGGAAGTCTTTCGTCGCGAATTGACGAGTAGATATCTTTCAATACCAGCTCCATCTGTTGCATCCATGCCTTCATAGAGCCCTCAAAAGGTGTCTTCACAAGTGGACCGCAGGTGTCCACAGGACCATCTGAGTAGTTACCCATCGATGATTCTGGCCGTGGTAGCGGTTTGAATGAGGCTCTCCAGCTAAGTTTCTCCGGTTCTGGTTCATAAGTCATAATCGATTCTGAATCGGCAGGGCTGAGCAGGGTGTTTCTCCCAGGCAGGACACTAGCACGATCAAAAGCTTCGGGGGCAGAATCAATTAGTGCGTGCTTGATGGTCGTCATAGTGTTCTTGACGAATTGGCTTTTTGTCATCTTCTGATCAATATCTGCGAGATGAAGATCGGTGTTCAAAAGCATGATCGAGTAACACATCGTATGAATAACATCTATCACATGTTAGCAACGATCCATACTGCCTATAATTCGGTGTTCTTACCCATAGTCTTGAAACCGTGATTCGGGTTACAATTGCACCATCGTGAGGAGAATGCAACCAAGATCCGGTCGACTTGTTGCGTCTCCGCACGCAAAATGAGACGACTGCATATTTGTCGCAAAGCAGTGAGAACACTTTGGTTCGTGAAATCGTAGAGCTCCATATATGCACTTAATGTCCGTTGTCTCACAACCCCTTCTTCTCCCATCCAAGAAGCTGCTTTCTCTTTTTGAATAAAGTCCTCGCTTCCATCGAAGATCTTTTGTGCCTTCTGACGATCGTCCTCGGTTGGTTCGCCTACGGAGACTTCAGGTTCGTCTAGAGGCGAACCTACAATCTTTGGGCTATCTTCTACACCGTCCACCTTCACACTAGGCAAGCCATTATTAGGCTTATTAAGAGAACTGGGAAAGGTTGACATCCTCCTAGGTCCGTCGCGACCTTCGACGGGTCTACTACGTCCTTCTTCAAATGTAGAGTAGTGTTGGAGTGCCAGTTTAGGCGACGGCCCGCGTTTAGACGATTCTTCATGTACAGTTCCGGTCACCTGGTGCTCCTGGATATCCTCAAACCTGTCTCTTGAATCGTTAATCATTGGGGAAGACTTGTTACTTTGCGGTTGTTTTTGCTTTTGCTTCCCAGTGCTCTGTGGTTTTTCCCCTTCATCGCTACTGTCGTGGAAAAAGGTCGTGTCACGGCTCTCGATAAACTTCTTAGTAGGCAACTCAGGTAAGTCCCTCATCGAATTTTCCATCTGCGACCGTCTTCGAGCAGATTCTTGGTTCCTTAAGGCAGATGTGGACTTCACAGTTCGGATAGTAGCATTCGGACTTGGCTCATAATCGGGAGAGAAGCCTCGAACCTTACGAGGATTATCCTCGTCCTGAGACTCATACCCACGTGCACGCGCGTTCTCCTGTGCTGGTGATAAGACTCCATCGGGAACATTTGTCTTCATGCCTTGCAAGTATGGACTCATGATCTCACGCAAGCTGCTGACAGGACTAGATTCTCGGTGAGGGGCAGCCTGCTCCTTGAGTTTGGTGATTTCCGCCGGAAGAGGCATTGGGGGATACGGCATTGGTGGTTCATTCACTGACTTCTTTCTTCTCCTAAAGAAAGATGACTTCTTCTGAATCACATGAGGTTGAGATACTGCACGGTGTGAATCCCTAGATGGAGGAGGAGGTTGGGCCTTCGTCTGTGACGCCACATTTTGCAACGTGTTTCCACTTTGCTCAACTGTGTCTGCTGATGTCGATGCAACCTGTGTTAGCCTAGCATCTGATGTTGGCGTAGTGTTCCGATAGCCGAATATTCTACTAAAAAATCCCTGCTTTATCGGTGGTGGTGGACCCTGAGCTACATGTGAGACCTCTTTCGATTTCTCGTACCCGATATTCGGTGCCGGGGCAGATTCCATTCCAGGCGGAGGCATCGGAGAAGGCGCCTCGCGCGACGGAGCGTACTTAGACTGAGTCGTTCTCATAGTGCCACTTCTCGACCTAGCAGAATTCTTACGATCAGGAGTCTTCGATTCGGGCTCTGGCTGAGGAATGGGCGGAGGTGGGGCGGGAGTAGAAGGCATAGTCGGACGACGGGGTCCGGCAGGAATAGTTGGTGTCGGAGCTGCTTCGTAATCATCAACCATAAAAGTGTTAGAAAATTCAGTCTTCCAGGCATTAGAACTAAGAGAAGGCCTTTCTCCATAGTCAAAACTCGACGACCTACCACCAATACCATGGGCCCATCGTTGTGTGGTAAGAACTTGCGCATAGCCACCAGCATCAATACTATTAGTACTGCTGCTCTTGCTAGTCTTGCCTCCTCTCGAATGTAGCATTCGTCCTCCAGAAGTACCGGGATGGCTTCGTTCTCGTAAGCTGTTGATCCGGCCTAGGCTCGATTGGAATCCGGAACTGCTGTTGCTTCGTCGTCCTCTGGAATATTGATCCGATGCTCTACTCGCCCCGTCATCAGTACCTTCGAAATCAGAGCTATACGAATATCCATGACCATGGCTAAGGCTATTACTCCACATGCGCCCCGGGCGAGTATTGCTTGTCATGGACTTTGAATGGTCGTCTCGTCTTGGTGGACTAAGAGGATCATCATCGAACATGTTGCCAGCAGGAGTATGAATTTGGCCTAGAGAGAATTGGTCGAGAGATGACAACATGTTGGTAACGAGGGAGTCTCGGGTGAATTGGCGAGCAGGAAAGGATAAATCGTGTGAATCTCTCGCATTTCTACCTCGAGGCAGGTTAGGTAGCTCGGGTTCGTTCCCTCTATTTTCATCAGAACCATTATCCAGGAAAGATTCCTCAGAATCGCGAGAGGCTGTCGAGGTAGGTACTCGATATGGCACTCGACCGGATACAGGTGGTTTCGTTTTCGATCTTGTCGGGGGCGTTGAGGGCACTTGAGGTAGAGGATCGCGACCTCTACTTGCAGCATTTGAAGTATTGATATTTAGATCAGGCCGCCAACGCTGGGCCTGGGATCGTCGACTATTCTCGGAGGAATGCATAACTGGGTCTAGATTGGTCGGATTGGTCGGGTTGGGGTTGGTCAAGTCGGTCGGATTCGAGTGACGTTAAACAGGGTCGGACGACAGCAGAAACGGGGGCTGCCATACGCAGCACGAAACAATCATAAAGAAGTAACCGTCCTAACTCCGCCTTCACTTGACATTTGATACCCGAATTGTAGTTGGTTTCCGTCAATCAGTCCAAGAATTGCGCAAGGCCCTGAAAGGACCAAGGCTTGATTCGTCTACACTCGTGTTTGTCGGTTGTTGGTTTTTGTTCCTATCTAAATTGACGATCCTGATGAGGATCTAGATAAGAAAAAAAAGAGGATTTGATTTGGCTCAGCGAACCAAAAGTCGCGACATGTGAATGAGGACAAATCGGAGAAATGTATCTCTAATTAGAAATTGTAAAGTATTAACGTATTAAAAAGTGTCGTCAAAAAACGTGAGGACGTGTTTGGAGCACCGCTCGCGGAAAGATTCGATGTTAGAAACGAGCGTTGGACAAGGGAAGGAGGAAAAAAAGAAGGGACAAAAAAGGGACTAAAAGAAGGATTGGTCTGATCAATCTGATCAAGACTTCAAGGGTCCAAGGAATTGGAATTGATGGACGAAACTTGGAGAAAAGTCAATCAAAATCAAATTGTCCGAAGCGTTAATGTACGCGAACTCAAAAGTCAAAAGTGAGACCTTGTGAAGATTGAAAATAGGGGACTAAGACTCGTCAATCCCCCTTCAATGATCCCTAAGAAAAGAGAAACTGATAACGCTAATACACATGATCTTGCTAGAGCCAAGAAGATGTTTTGGGGAATTTTCGGGTTAGATTAGGTACCTACGTACCTAGACCAGGTTACACTATTGGTCCAACTAACACCCGAAGTGTGCTAGTGGTTGCAGATGGTGGGGTCCTCAGGTACAGCAATAGCTAAATAATCGCATCTAATTGGACCATCTGTTTGGAGTTCGGCGCAGGAACGCGTGAACCCCACACATTACACACGCATTTGTTGTACGGAATATTTGTACTAAGGACCAAATAAGCAAGCACAGATTTTAACTGCCATGGAAGCTCGGCATTTTTCTAGATAAAGTTGGATGAGTTTATATTTTATTCGGTATCTTGCTATACTATAACTATCCTAGATAAGTAAGTATGTCGTTAAAATATACATGTATCGCTAAGTCCGAATTATATCAATGCTATTATCAATGTTATTAATTCATATTTTTGTTTCATTGATTAAACAAATCCAATTATTACCTACCTACTAACACATCGGTTGTCTTAAAATCCACGAACCGCATCCACACTTGACGATCTCCCTTTTCTAAAAGCTGCAACTAAGACAAATAATGCATCTTTAGATCATTTATCTGACGCCTGAAAGCAATACCTAATAACACATAAGATTAATCATTTGACAGTGTTGTTAATTTGTAGATTCGATTTCAATCAAGGGATCGTTCCGAAATATTCTTAAAATACTCTTGGTATAATACACACGCGTAATCGAACAACTCACAAGTTAACTTCTATCTATGCTAAGACATCTACAATACCTATACCAAATGGCGGTAAAGATTAATCCCGAATATCCCAAATGAACTACGAGTACTTTTCCAAAATATCGAGTACTACCTCTAGTTGGGCAGATATATTAGGAAAGCCATAATAAAAAGCCTCATAGTCACCGGGAAAACTCCAAAGTCATTAAATTTCTAAAATATTTCTAAAATATTGGAATGCATCCAATTCAAGCCTATCTACCTATGTATGTACATGCGTCACGACAACTCCCCCCCTGAATCCCTGCAGCCGCGTGGACAGTAGGGTTTCGAAAAATACGTATTTTATAATAAAATACGCGTATGATACACAACCCCTGTAAAATACGTATAATATATATCATACATTCGGGTCGGATTATCCACTTCCGGTGTATCATTGCACTTTAATTAGCCACTTCCATAACTTCATTGCACTTTGATTGGTCACTTACATAACCACATCGTCACTAAGCATTAGCAAATATTATCGCCAATAAGTAACTTTTATACGATAATAATCGCAATAAAATTATATATATGAATTATTATGCGACGAAAAGAACAAGTAATAAAACCTGGGATAAGTAATATTCGAAAAAACAATAATTAAAAAATTAAATAAGTAGGTAGGTAGGTAAGTAAGGTAGGTAAATATGCATGTGGTTTTTTATCATATGGTGGAAAATATTTTAAACCATACGGTGGGAAAAATGGGACCTGGGAAATACCTTATAAAAATGGGGATTTCACCTAAATTTAGCTGTGTGGGGCATCTAATTTAAGTACCGAAAGGTATCTCCGGTTCCGATGATACAATATTTTATATAAAATACAATATAATACATGTATGATATTATATAATACGTTTTCGTATGATACATACCGAATCCCTAATGGACAAGGACCAATTACGAGTCCTTCACTTGCGACTTGTCTTATCCTTCAATGTGAAACTTCTAATCTACATGTTCTCGATGTCGGCACATTTTAACTCCTCCATTTTCCTATTAAATACTTGATCACTTCACTTCTATCCCTATTATACTACGGTGCTAGCTAAGAATTTACATTCTTGTTTATAACGATGATGACTTACTACTTGCTAACAAATGTCCGTTAAAGGAGAAAGTTTTAACCAATCTCGGATAGTTATACCGTTTCACCTACCAAGTTGAGCGTTTCCATCCGCAGCATGCATTTAAAAGGCCTTCTAAACACCTTTACACCACTGAAAAGTCAGGGGCACCAATATCATGACAAGAGATCATACCAAACGCATCATCGTCACCTATCAATCCGCTTCTTCTTAATCAGCACCCAGGAACGATGGCAAGTCAGTATCAAATGAGAAATAACAGATGATGAGACCTCGCAAATTCTCATCCATCATTCTTGTTATCATCCGACAGTTGACAATTGCCGTGGCAAAAAGAGCATCACGGCCAATTGACCGACGGATACGTCGGATATGTGTCGCACAACCTAAGACGCCTCTCATGCGAGGCCGTTATCTGCATCTGCAGTGAATGCCAAATGTGCTAAGCCGACTCGGTCTAAACAGCCACTAGGCGCAAAGACTTACTCCGGGCGCCGTAAAGCCCTTCTAACTTTTATCAAGACGAAATCCGGTTGGACTAATCGTCTCGTAAAAATGCGACCGAATTGTTGTCCGCTATTCTGATCTACGCTTCTATATGTAGAATCGGTACCCCTATTATCCCTCACCTTTTTCGGTTTCGCTCTAATAGATCATAGTTGAGAATTAGGCACTATGTTTTTGCCGCGCAGACTAGGTAGGCAAATACTACTCCCAGCCGCGCGCTCGGTGTTAATATTTGCGCTTAGGGTAGTGGAAGCTTTTGGGGTAAGAAAGAGTGATATCGGCGGCTAAGACAGATTGATCGTTGCAACGTCGAGCTAGCCGCTTAACGAGCCACGCAAAGTTCAAGCGTATCGCGTATTAATGTAGATCTGCCTTGACATGGCTACTTGCATGTGACATTAAGTCAACTAACCTAAGACTGCACACAGCACCCTTAAATACCTGTAGGCAGCAAACTTGTCTTCGCCAATGTCACCTATTTCATCTATCAGCTTTGCGATCTTACTGGCTTAACAAGACCGGACTCGGGAAAACTGACCTGATGAACGGCCAGAGAGGCGGCCCGTAATCTGGTGTAACGGTGTCTCGGTAACGATTCCGATGATGCTCCGGTAATACGGGTGGGAAATTAACGGGATGAGCCGAGACATAGAGTTCATCCTTCATCGCTGATCTTACATCCAGGAGGATTGAAGTAGACGTTACGAATGACGCCGGCTGCTTATGTATGTCGAAGCAAGCCCGTTAATAATAGTAAGCTTACGCGAATTGATCGAGTGTCCACCTGGGCATGTATTATTTTGCTTTGTGTGCCATAATGAGAAAGATTGGAGTATTTTTTCACATCTGTCATACCTTAGAAAATACCTACATACATATAACTATCCGAACTTCAGTTAGTTTAGTTATTCGATTGATATGGCTACATACGGCCTTATCATAACTTTTGATCAAGCTCATATTCTCTACTAATTACGTGCCATGGACAACCCGACGAAAGTAGCCTATAATATGTTGAGATGATAATTGCATGTGTCCTCTGAAGCTAAAGAACTCAACATTTACGAAGTGGGATTACGATTCCCACCGCTATTGTCACTACCGCTTGGGTTCGACTGGTCATGCCTAACAGCAAACTGCCTGAAGGTCTCCAAATCGACCATATTCAACGCGCTATCCTCGGTAGCGTCTAGGTCGACCCGTGGAACGCCTAAGTTGGTGACCTTGCCGGTGCGGTAGGCCTGGTAGGCCTCGAGCCACCGGGCCGTGCACAGACACCACCTGCAGCCGCCCTTGAGGCCGATAGACCTCAGGTCATTGCCCCGGGAGGCCGAATAGTCGAGGAACTCGTCCGTGACAACCCCGGCCACGGCGTGGCTACCCGGATCGAGACCGCCGGCGGTGCGACAGTAGCCGTCGCGGAAGAAGCCGGTCACGGGCTGGCGGGAGAACAGCTTAAGGGGCTGTTTAAAGACTGATTACACCATATTTTGCAAGTTAGTATCATTCATGATTGTAACTGTGTAATAAGCACTACTGTACCTAGCCTCGTAATTGTGGGGAGGCTAGATGAGTTGTACTTTGCCGTATGCGGGCATTCTGGCTTCCCGTACCATTCAGAGGGCTAGATGCCATCTTCTTCGACAGGCGGAACGTGCGGCTCCTCGTATGATACTTGCGCTATGCCCGGATTGAGCAAGTGATTAATATAATACGACCGGTTGTAAGGGAGGCGATGCGATGCGTTTTCTCTGTCTTCTTTGCTGCTTTCACGAGAAGATTTTTAAGATGGACCGAATTCACTTTAGAAGTTTTAGATAATTGGTGACTTAATAATAAAAAAATGGAATAAAGATGGGTTAACAGACTAATTCTGCACACTGCATAAACTACAGCCAATGCGAAACTAAAAGGCGAAACACAATACCCAAAAATGTGACGTCATAAAGGTAAATATTACAAGAAATAGCTCGGAAGTGACTTCTAAAGCAGTGTTAGGAGTTTCTAGTCCGACATCATCGTCATTCGATCTTCATTTTTCAAGCCTTCGCATTTCCTTACTTCAAATTTGCAAATGTATAGATACATATACACCACAACAGCAACAATCTACCTTGCTGGACATCTTCAAGGCGTTGATTATTGCTTACCATAGTAGTAATAATTTCCGCCGACCAACGGAACCAATGGCCGATGGCTGAGGATCGATTCAATATCACTAATGCATATTCGTACTGAGCCACATTTACATGTTTTCTTTCGGTTCGATGGTAAACAAGCATCTCTCGTAATAGCCTATTCACCACCACTAGCACTTCACTACCCAAACTACCCTACAATAGCTATCATACAATGGCTATCATACTATGTGGCACAGAAAAGAAAGAAGAGAAAAACAAATCGGGGGAAAAGCGGCGAAGTATTTACATCCACGCGTCGTTATACTGGTTGCATCTTGTGGCTTGGGATTCCCTACCAACTTCCCGTGTCTTTCCACAATTGTTCTTTGGATTACTTTTGAAAGACCTTCTACTAACAACTTGAAAGGAAGCCATAAGGATTCGGCAATTAAACAGAATAAACAAAAGGAGAAGGTTTAAACCCATCCGAAAAGTTGGTGGCTTCTCAAATACACCGAGTCTTAAGGATTCAAGATTCCCCTGAAGCAGCCAGCAATTCGACCTGCATCAATTTTATGTATGCTGCAAGTAAGCAAACGTAGCACGTACAGCCACCGCGATCTTGGCCAGCCAGCCAGCCAGCCAGCCAGCCTACAGTATTTCAACTGTAAAGAACAGCAGGTTTTTCGAGCTTCATCCGGTGGGATATGGCCCGAGAAGGTTATATGATAGCAGAAGAACTAACAATTAGTTTCGCTTCTTTACGAGACAAAAACACAACACCCTTTGTTCTAGAGGATTCTGGTGGCGTTTTATTTTTATTCCGAGATTATAGATGGGACGAACATGTATCCGGGATCGGCTGGCCAACCGAGATCTTGCTGCATCTACTACGTAGCATCTCAAAAGGTGAAAGAAAGATGTTAAGACAACGAGATTCTCGGGACCATCAGGCGGGAACTACTGTACGGGTCGCATAGAAGACTGTGCAAACTACAGGTTGGGTTCTCATGCGAGTTCCACACTTTAAAGAGGATATCACCGCTGTTTGGAATAACATTTCTAATGAACCCCGTATTATGTGTACTAATGTGTACATATCCCAATATCGTATTCGAACGGAAATTAGGGGGTTCTAATTTTGGTCACTTAACTTGCGCTAACGCCGTTCTGGGAAGACTGCATGGGCGTTTCTAATAGCCAATCATTCTCAACACCATTCCGACTCGGGCAGTTGGGTAACAGTACATTCGGCGTTACGACCAACTTGCCAGCGGTTGGGACAATTGGCAGACGGCAAACCTGCAAGTTGGCATGGAACTCTCCGCCTGGTTTGCACCAATGCCACGAGCTTTACCATCTCGGCTTTCGGTACCTCGTGTCCCTGTCGTATTGGATTTATGAGAACTAAGAACCTTGCGCCAGCCTCAACGTCAGCCTACTTCACCGTCTCTGTGGAGTCGATAGGTCATGGATCGTGCTTAATAGAATTTGCGGGGCTAGTTATGCCCATGGAACGTTGAGATTGACTGGTATCGACGCCCTAGCTGAGATGTACCCCTTGTGGTCCACCGCAGCGCGATGTCACTTTGCTCTAAAGACGTACATAAAGGGTCGTTCCCAGCCAAAATGTTTTCAACTTCATCAGCTTCTAGGCAGCTCATCCAGTATAAACAGTTGTTCAAGTCACTCGTTT
Source organism: Annulohypoxylon bovei var. microspora (assembly GCA_022836615.1). NCBI lineage: Eukaryota > Fungi > Ascomycota > Sordariomycetes > Xylariales > Hypoxylaceae > Annulohypoxylon > Annulohypoxylon bovei. The sequence continues at coordinate 333,511 of MU405225.1, read as the reverse complement.
CGCTTGTGCAACAGCTCGCCCTGATCTTTGATCACTTCTAGTCATTCGCTAACATATTTCTAATTTAATAATTATTTCTTTGGATCGTACCGGTCGTCTAAAAATGCGTGGAATATTTCTGAGCCTTGGGGCTCTTACCCTCGCTGGCGCTGCCAGTGCTGAGGAGAAGCGTAACTACCCCGTTTCCGAGGGGTCTTACCCGACCTACCCGGAGTACCCTTCGTACCCTTCTCAGCCGGAGCAATCGACCTCGACCGCCCAGGCCAGCACTCCTCCCGCGTACCCCACGCAGGCCGAGAGCTCGTCCACCTTCGTCGCCAGCTCTAGCTCTAGCTCTAAGCCTCTCGCTAGCACCTCTAAGACTGCCTCCGTCCCGTCGTACCCTACGTACCCGGTTGGTGGTTCCAGCTCCGAGTCTACTAGCTCGACTTTGGCCGTGAGCTCCAGCACGAGCTCCATTCCGTCTTTCCCGACGTACCCCGTGGGCTCTTCAACCTTCGAGTCTAGCAGCACCATCATCATCAGCACTTCCACCAGTGCTGCTGTCAGCTCTAGCACCGTCAGTGTACCGGGTTACCCGACTTACCCTGCCGGCAGCTCTAGCTCGGCTTCAACGCACTCCGCTAGCTCAAGCGTAGCAACCCACTCCTCCCACTCTCACCCCGTGAGCTCCGAGTCCAGCAGCATCTTCTCAACTTCATCCACTGCTGCTGTCAGCTCTAGCTCGACCGTCCCCGGTTACCCGTCTTACCCAGTGAGCTCCAGCTCTCAGTCTAAGCCTGTACACAGCTCTAGCAGCGTTGCTTCGTCTTCGTCTACTCTCAGCTCCAGCTCGGCCACAGTCTCCATTCCGTCGTACCCCACCTACCCGGCCGGTTCTTCCAGCTTCGGAACTAGCAGCACTGCTGTCGTGTCTTCGTCTTCGTCTAAGCCGGTTCCTAGCTCCTCTAAGCCGGGCTACCCAGTTGGAACCCCTTCGGTTTCTTCTGCTACTTCTGTCTCGTCCGCCATTCAGAGCAGCTCGACCCCGGTTGGTGGATACCCTACCGGCCCCGTCAGCTCTTTCTCCTCTGCTTCCACGACGGCGTACACGACCTCGACTATCTACACTACGTCTGAGATTACCGTCACCTCTTGCCACCCCACCGTGACAAACTGCCCTGGTACTCCTCACGTTACCACTGTGACGGTTCCTCTCACCACGACTATCTGCCCGGTAACCGAGACGGAGACTGCTTCTACGTCGGTTCCCGTCCACTCTCACACTAAGTCTATCCCTAGTGTGCCCAGCTACTCAGCTTCGATCCCTTCTGGTCCTAGTTCCGCGTCCGTTTCCACTGCGTCTACCTCTCTCCCGATTGGTTCCAGCTCTACGCTTGCTACTGGCTCTACCAGTGTCCCTGGTTACCCTACCGGTCCCGCCTCCATCCCCTCTGTTAGCTCCAGCTCCGCTACTGTTCCAGTAAGCTCCAGCACCGTTAGCGTGCCGGGATATCCTACCGGTCCTGCCTCCATCCCGTCTCTGAGCACTAGCTCCGTTACCGTCCCGGTCAGCTCCAGCTCCGTTACTGTCCCGGTCAGCTCCAGCTCCGTTACTGTCCCGGTTAGCTCCAGCTCCAAAACCCTCCCGGTTGGTTCTAGCACTGCTAGCGTTCCCGGATACCCTACCGGCCCGGCCTCTATCCCGTCTCCTAGCTCCAGCTCTGCTACCCTTCCGGTCAGCTCCAGCACTGCTAGTGTGCCTGGATACCCTACTGGTCCCGCGTCCATCCCTAGCATTTCTAGCAAGTCCACCAAGGCTCCTAGCCCCTCTACTAGCGTTCCCGGTTATCCTACTGGCCCCGTTGAGGTCTCGAGCTCGACTTCTACTCAGCTCACCACCTCCACGATCTATACCACGACTGTCCGCACTGTCACCTCGTGTGCTCCTACAGTAACCAACTGCCCAGGCGTTCCCCACGTCACAACTGAGACTATCCCTCTTACCACGACTGTCTGCCCTGTGACCGAAACAACTCCCGCCACCCCAGTTACACCAGTTACTGTCCCTACTGGATACCCTAGCTCCAGCATTGTCATCTCTAGCACTACCGAGAAGAAGCCTACCACCACCCCCAGCGCTCCTGGATACCCCGTCTCTTCCCCTAGCACTGGATCTCCCTCGTCCAGCACTGGTACTGAGCTACCTTCCACGAGTGTTCCTGCTGGCCCTACCGGCCCTACTGGACACCCCGTCTCTAGCTCCACTACCATCACCAAGTACCTGACATCCACTGCTACCCACCCCTTGTACACGACCTCGACTCTGTACTCTACGACTGTCCGCACTGTTACCTCTTGCGGCCCCGAGGTTACTAACTGCCCGGGTACCCCTGGCAAGCCCCATGTGACCACCGATATTATCACCGTTGGTACCACTGTCTGCCCCGTAACTGAGACTGAGACCACTCCCGTTGCTACTGGTGTTACCTCTGCTGAGACCTCCCCTGTGTCCTCGCCTGCTGTCCCCACGACCGTCCCGGCCGTTCCTACGACTGCGACTGTCCCGTCTACCGGGTACCCCAGCTCAGCTCCTCCCGCTCCCCCCTCTTACCCGACCTCGGTCGCGGTCCCGCCTCCTGCCTCTTACCCGGCCTCTTCTCCCGTCGCTTCGTACCCCGCTTCCTCTCCGGTTGCCTCGTACCCTGCTTCGTCCCCGGTGTCTCCCCCGGCTTCGTTCCCAGTGTACCCCACTGGCTACCCTACTGGTGGTTCCAGCACCCTGTCAACCTCCGTCATCCCTCCTTACCCCACCGTCGTCCCTAGCAGCAGCTCTGGCTCCAGCACCTACCCTGGTGCTCCCGTTGGCACTGTCAGCCCCGTCCCCCCGGCTGCCAGCTCTACCACGCCTTCCGGCTACCCCACCATCCCCACCGCCGCTGCCGGCCGTCTCGAGCGTGGCTTCGCTGGTGTGGCTGCCGCCGTTGTCGTCGTCGCCCTGCTATAAGGGAATTGATTAGGTGTTGGTTGTGAGGTGGAATGGGTGAAACGAAAGGGAAAGAGAAACGGTGTTCAATTCGGAGGATAGAGGAGGCAGCTTGCGGTTTTGCATACATCAGGAGGGGGCTTGAGGATTATTGGGTCTGGTCAGACCCGGCTTATATAAAAAAGGGTTACGAATTTTCTTGGTAGTGATATTTTTAATTATTTAACGATTTTAGAGTACTTAGCTTTCGCAGTTTCGAAGAATATAAATTCGACTTTTCAAGACCCGCCAGTTGATACTGGTTTTAGATGCTTTGGTGATTGTGATTTATGGATTGCTCATTTCTATGCCTGTTTACCATAGCGGGAAAAGGTGTGTTGTAATAATGATTTTATTTTTAAACCCATTTTGACTTCAAAATCATTTTAATCTTTCTATGTACCCTTTCATATAAATTGTATGGGAAAGTACATGCCTAAGATATACCGATTTTAAAGATCAAAATGATTTTTAAATCTAGAATCATTACTTCGAGTAAAACTATTTTACTCCCTTTTTACCACCTCTACAAGCCTTCTTACAGAAATCTTAGAAGTTTTTTCTTTCGTTTCCTTGGTTACCTGCCATCAATACCCACACCTACAACAACACCTGCAACAGCAGCAGCAGCAGCAGCAGCAGCAGCAGCAGCAGCAACAGCAGCAAAAAAACCCACATGCACAGCAGCAACAACAACACTTAAAGAAAAAAAACTTAGAATTTATTTTTTTCTTTTCTTTTACCTTTTACATCCCCACATCCACACATCCATCCATCCATCCATCTATCCATCCATCTATACATCCACACACCTACACAACAATATCGTCGACATCATTATCGTGCCAAGCTTATTAGATCAGTAGATAGATGCGTAGCAGTAGATCAGTAGATGCGTAGCAGTAGATCAGTAGATGTGTAGCAGTAAATTAATAGATGCGTAGTAGTAAATCAGTAAACGAGCAGTAGATTAGTAAATTAGCAGTAAACCAGTAGACTCGTAGGCTAGTAGATTCGTAGATTTGTAGACTTGTAAACTTGTAGATGGGTGGTTAGGTGGTAAATAGCAGGGAGGGTGACGAGAAAAAAAGAAAATGATTTTATAATATAAACGATTTTTTGTTGTAAAATGATTTTTTGCAAAAAATGATTTTGACTTTAAAACGCTTAGAAAACGAGTCAACCTTAGTTATAATTTAGGCACGTTTTATAATATGGAATCATTTTTTGAAACCACCTTTTGCCGCTACGGTAAGTAGTAATTTGGTACTTGTCATTGACTTCCGACAATTGGATTGAGTGGTCTTCGAACTGTCGTTGCAATATTTTTATTTTGGCTGAGCTCAGTTTGTGCTTCCCCTTACCTACCTCTATTGAATTCATATTCTTAATTGATTCATAGGTACTTAGTGACATTCTTCATGGTTTTAAATCATCCCACCATTAAATAATATTAGCCCGTATAATCAACCAAAGTCCTCGACGTCTACCTTGAAGCCTTCACTAACCGCCAAATTTTCTCTTACAACCCTTCGTCCTTCACTCGATCGCCCACCTCCGTGACTTTACGATTCGACACGCCATATTTATTCTATCATTTTCTTCGACCACAGTATCGTTCGTAGTAACGAGTAAGATAAGCCGATACATATTATTCATCGAATTATTGATATTTCTCACAATTGTTCAGTCATAAATGTCGTATGGTATAAAAAGAACTTATGAATTGCTAATCTCTTCAAATATGACGTCAAGACAATATTAGAAATTAATAATATGGGGATTCGATAGAGTGAACGACTCTGGTTCTTGACAGCTATAATTTTACATGATATTTTGTGGTGTTGTGTATTTCGTTTTGGTGAGATGCAATTCGTGTATGTTCGAAATACTAGCGCCCCCCTTAACCTTAGTTTGACCAATAAGAATACTCTAAACGAGCTTAAATGGACTTCTAGTTATAGATAATCTCATAACTTGATTCGTTGATTATACTTGTGCTACAGGGCTCCGTGTAATACTCGAGTGCTTCGTGGTATACCACCCGATAATATTAGTATTTGAAGATACTTCATATATGGTTGTATTTCATACGTGGAATAATTATCATTGTACCATGTAAGTTGAAAATGCGATAGTTGGTTTTCACAATGACGAATTATTATTATTCACGGTCGTATAATTCTTATATCTCTACCTAAATGATACTTTCCATTTCATTTCGTGACCTGACACTCTTTCGTAATAGAAACCGACGGATCAGACTCAGACGTAGCAGTCAGCCTAACAACAGCCGAGCCCGCAGCCTCACTTGTCGCGCCAACAGCCACGTTAACCATAGTGACCGCGCCAAACTTAGCCGTCGCCAGCGCATTCGACATTTCAACACGCCAGCCCTCGCCATCCACCTCGGCACTAAGCCGGTAGATATCCGAGCCCAAGTACGCAGACATATCCTGTAGATGTTCCGCCCCGCCGTCCGCGTAAACCCCCGAGTTTGATAGCTGGAACGCGCAAGTCACCCCGTTGACACTCGCTCTAACCAGCGGGCCTTCCGCAACTTGCCCCTTTTCCAACTCGACGCCGTAGGCACTGGCGCCGCTGCCGTCGAGCGACCGCACGCCGACGGTGTAATGCAGGACGCCCGTATCGTCGCGGCGGACGTCGACGACGTACAGGTGCAGCCCGTTCGCCTCGTCGATGTGCTCGAACTGGCTTCCCGAGCCGGTGCCCGCGTGGAACAGCGCGTCGGCGAGCTGGCGGTAGTCGCCGATCGTCAGCACGGAGGGCGTGCCGTCCGGACGGAAGAAATCGGTAACGTTGATGTCCTGTGGGTTCGCGTCGATGGTCCATTGGAAGGGCGCGTTGTCCACGTCTTTCGTCTTGCTGATCATGACCCCTGAGTCGGGGGTGAACGAGTCGGCGCCCATGCGGTCGATGACTTCGATGTCGTAGTTATTGTACCCGCCGCCGTCGCACAGAGCGTCGGTGCTCGTGTCGCAGGATGGCGAGAGGTCGTCTCCCATCATGACGTGGAGGCCCATTAATTCGCCCTCCCCTGGGTTTATACAACGCGCGGTGATCTCGGCTACGACGGGTCCGGAGCTGGGTAGTGCCTCTCGGGTTACCATTAGCACGCTCGAATTGTCAACTAGTCCGATCCGCATCTTGTCCCCCATGGTGTGGAGTGAGCCGAGAGAACCTCCTTGCGTCGCTGGGATCTCCCAGCGTGTGTGTGGACCCCCAGGGCCGTTGAAGCTGCCTCGCGATAGCATAGACCACGGACCTGTACTATCAAATCGTTTAGTGTCAGTATTTTTAAATCCTCTTCTAGAATTACCTGGCCTTATCTCTCCAAATTGGATAACAAGGGTAAAGTATGAAATTTGGTTTACTCACTGCCATAATGTTAGCTGGGTACTATATCATAGGGATTTGAAGATCGTTCGAAAAGCTAAGCGTTTGCATACCTAAGCGCGACGCGGCGGGTCGCTGTACGGGTTATTATAGTTATCGCCGATACCAAGCAGGTGGGTTAGCTCGTGCGCATATGTCGACATCCCCGAGCTCTCTGCCTGCGTAGATGAGCCGCCCCCAGCATTCGGCCAGATGGCGCTTGCGGCTTGCCAGGAGGTCCAGCTCACGTATCTCGTCTCGGCATAGTTGGGCAACGCATCGTCATCCGGAGGACCAAACGAGTCCGGGACGTCCTCCGGGGTCTGGAACTTGATCTCTCCGAATTCTTGCCACGTGGATGACTCATCCTGACCTGCGGACAGGATGAAGACGAGTTCAAAGGAATCGGCGGTCTCGTCGCCTACGTCGGCGCGCCAGGCCCCTAGCGCGTCTGTTCGTAGGTCGATTGAGCAGGGCCCTGCTGAGGGACATGCTCCTTCGTTGAATCCGCCGCGCTCATCATCTATGCCGTACTGATATGAGCGACTGGGGAGCAGGTAAGCGCCAAAGGCAGTTAAATCTACGCCGAAACGACCTCCTGAATCTTCCATCCAGTACTCGTGTAGGGTACGGTTATGATTGAGATCCTGGGGCTTATTGAGAAAATCACGGTAGAAAGCCGGGACCTCCGAACGGTCCAGTCCCGATAGAATTGGCTGCGGGTTGCCGAACACGGTCGAATTTACCCCTTGCGTGATGACGAAGGGCATGTCCGGGTAGTCGACGGCGACAAGAGCGATGTTGAAGTTCCGATTGGACCCCTTACGGCTCGGGTCATTCCAAGAAGTGCCTGGAGGAGTCTTGTAGTCTTCCCAGGTCATATTGTCGGGGTTTACCCAATTCTGCGGATCGAGCACTTTGAACGGTTCACTCCGTGGGACAATCGGTCCAGCCCCGACGTGCTTCACTAGCACTGCGCCAGCCAAGACGATCGTCAGGACCGTCTGGCGGCTTTTGCTTGCATTCATGAAATGCATAGTCAAATTTGGGCAGAACTAGAATCTGCTCTTGCGCCCTTGACTGCGAAAGACGTGAAGGTAGAAGATAAATCACCCGCTACCGGGCCATGGCAGGATTTTATGTGACGCCGAGCACACATCGGTTGTGTTGCCGATCGTAAAAAGTCTTGGCTTGCTGACTGAAAAGTCATATCGTCTCGTTTTCCCCTGTTTTCTAGGCGACATCATAGCCTTGCTCCATTCCCGTGTTGACTTTTTAGAGCAGATATACCGTAATCAGCTATGGCGCTTATCATTGCTGCTGCTACCTACTGAATTGGGTAGGTGAACATGGGCTATTATACTTGGCGAAGATAGTGCATGCGACGGTATGCTGGTGCGGAGAACCCGGTGGACAAAGCATGTTAAGAACCTTGAATTATATCTAGAAGGATTGATGAGTCGATAAAAAGTGCAATGAAGTTATAGTCCGTCCTCTGGTCCTCGCGAAGGCGGACGCCTTGAAAAGCAATCTGTGCGGCACGAGAATATGAGTTATTCTAATCTATAATTGGTTGATTATGGTCGGAAATGACATCACGCGTCCAGAGCGCCAAATAAAAACACTCCGTAAAAGGGGTCGCAGTATTAGGTAACTCCTAGCATTCTTCTAAGGGGTTTTCTAGGTAAACCTCATCGTGGGACTCTGGGACATATCTACCTAGAAAGAGCTTGGCACGTTGAGTCCGGGGAACCGAGATGGGATATGTATGCCGTAGAAGATGTGCTTTTGAAGTAATGTCTACGATGGCGACCAGTTCATTCGATCTCTAATTTGGCCGCATTAGCCACATTAACGCACCAGCCACTGCTTGTCTTCCTCTTATACGCAATAGACCTTTTATTCACATATTCTATTTATTTATACAGGTGTATCATACCGTTTAAATTAAAGCTATACAATAAAGCCATACTTATACCTTCATATAATCATAATCATACAACTAGAACCCGGCAACAACAACGATCAAAAGGCGGGTTCACATTTAATAAGAGAATTATTTATGGTTTAATATAGTTAAGTTGTACATGAAAAGTAAAGTGTGGACATATTTGACACACCTATAAAAGCAATATATGGATTCCTCATCCAGCTGGTTATCTCTTTCATATCCACCAGATGGCGAAGCACCACCAGAGAAATGCGAGCTTCTGTGTTGGCTAAGGGATGGTATATTATTGGAGGTAGGAACCCGATGTAGCGCACATCATACTACCACAATCTTTCTATATGGTTTTTGACGTTTCTTTTCTTTCCTTATTAGGCTTGATGATAATGGTGAAGGTTCTCTCCCAAATACACCTAGGATAAAACTGTCACTAACATGTTCATTCATGTCAGGGGTACATACCAGTGCTCGGAACCACTACACCAACTACACTAAGACCCTTCGTGTAGTTAGTATATAACATAATCACGAAACCTTCAGTCATATTCCGCTGCCCCTAGTTCGCTCCTATCGAGCATCCTGAATAGATCATCTTAGAATTATGATGACGCCGCATACTATTCCAGTGCGACTGCTGCCTCTAACGATATTTACGCACTTAGCGGTTACTCCATTCGGTCTGCCGAGGGAGTATATTTAGACACACCAAAAAGGGATGCCAGCGATAATTATGTTAATAGAGCTTTCAGCTACCATATAAGTAAACCAAACTTCTGTTCAACTAAAAGAGCTTATATTAGCATTTGATTTAGACTAAACCGAGAAAAGGGTCGAATATTTGTATTGAATACCGGTTCGAGGCCTAGCCTATTGGAAGGCTAGCCGTTGAAGGCCTCTTCAGATCGGGCCGCGGCCTATCAGAGCCTCAGTCTGCTAGGAGAAGACCTGTTGGTGACTGGCCCTAGGATAGCATGGACAAAGGGCTAGACTTGTTAGACTTGTACGTGTATCGCGATCTCGGGCAGATAGACTTAGGTTTGAGTGTTTTGCCCAACAAGGTCGTTGTTATTACCGGTTATTACATCCACCAGTTCCGCATCGTGGCAATAACTACCTATCAACAAGTTTATCTATACATAACCCTGGACGGGTACTGCGCTTTAATTAGCAAAACGGGCAGGATTAGCAAAATATCTTCGAATGGAGGGTGTTTTATACATGATTTATGTACCTTACTAACATAAGAAGCTTGGCAAGTATTTTGGCTTATAAACCTATCAATTTTCCTATAGAGATACTTTGCTAACTACCTACCTGCAGTTTTGCTAATTAAAGCGCAGTACCCGTCCAGGGTACGAGGCGAACTATAGTGTAGCCCGTACTAATACCAATTAAAACTTACCTTATAGAGGCGCCGAGGGATCTGTTGCAGCAGAGACTGCGGTGATCCTATATATTATCGTTAAATCTGGACTCAGCCTCGCAATGTAAGCATGCCCGATGTAGCACGAAAAGAAAGAGATGTGGGGGAGGTTCTACTATTGAAATGCCGTATTACCATTTTATTTGAAAGTCCTTGTGATCTTCTTTGCTGCTGCTGCATCCTCAGTTTAGCTTTCACATCACTAGTCAAGCCGAGGCTGCCGAGTGGAATTATTTTATCGATATGGTAGTACTGCATTTTTTAAACCCGGCCTGTAGATAGATAACTATCAACTGGGGGGATAGCCCTACTCGTCCCATACTGGACGAATAGTCTGAAAGCCCCATGAAGATCTGATAAAAGTTATTCAGATGTGGGTTTCCCGGTTTTGCCCTTTCCAGGAGCTGCTTCAAACTTGGCTCCCCATTTATCATGCTGTTGAAACATAGCCAGACATGCAAGCGCGGAAGGTGAGCCATGCTCTGGGTCAGCGCCACCTTCTAGTAGTGTCTACAGTATTGTTAGTGTTTATGGAGGTTTTGGTGAGAGGTGCCACACCTCGATTACAGCATCCTCCTTCTTAAAAACAGCGCCGGCTAGAGGGCTCTGGCCTCTGTCATTTATCCGATTTGGATCGGCACCATGTTGGATCAGTAGCTTGACGAGATCGGCATGTCCATGATATGCCGCAAGCATGAGCTACGCGTAAGAGCTCTATCATCAGCAAGGCGCGCAGAATAATTGATAGGTAACCATGATTTCCTTACAAGTGTATCACCCTTTTCGTTGGTCATGTTAGGTGGAAGTCCTCTTGGCAATGCTTGCTCGAACACATCTTTGTCACCAGCTCGCGCGGCATTGTACATCCGAGTCGCAAATTCGATTACCTCTGGAGGGATGGCTGCCGGGTCTGAGGCGGTGGCCATTGCGGAGAAATGAACTATCAAGAGTAAAGATTTGAAAATTGAAGATATTTAGATATGAAATTCAAAAGAAGAAAGGGCAAAGAGTAAGTAAAGTCGTGATAAGGTTGCTGTTTCCTTCGTAAGCCGAGTAAGCTCCGGCGATGGATGGGGAGGGTTGCGATGACATCGGTGGTGCTACCGCCAATGCAAGTCATACCGCGTAATGTCATTTTAGCTTCCTCTGATTGGCCCTACCCCTCTTAGTTAACCCGATGCATATCATATATACATGTATTACTCACTTGTACTGTACTATGGATTAGTTACTCTCTCAATTTCTCAGGGAATAGAAAGCTTAACCTTGGTAGATTTTATGAAAATTGGTTTAAGTGGTAAAAGGTTGGATCTAGGTAGTATTTACACATACAATTATGCCATATAATTCCACATAAATTCCACCTTGATAGAGCAATATGTTTCTAAGTCAGAACCGTTAGTCCGTTAGTAGCCGCTGTAATCCCGTTATCAGAGGTGGGATAGCCGCTATCGTCATCCCTCCTAGCTTCAACTCTGACGTCGGAGCTCCCAAACTCTCTCCCTCTTTCATACACAATTTCTTAATTATACTGATGTTTTGTCTAGCGATACTATCTACATACTTTATGTAACATTGACCCTAATTATCTGACTACAGACATCTAAACACATAAATCTATTCAATTGATTAGTGTATCATATCTACCTACCTACTTACCTAACCTAGGACATACTGAGCTCCCACGCCATTAAGAAAACGCGATTCTACTGACAGCACAATGCCACCGCGATTGAGTAGTCGCCTAATTTCTCCAACATTTCGCTTCTTCCGTCTATACTCCAGCGATGCCGGCCCTTTAATCAGAATCACCAATCTACCAACCTCCAACACCGGCCACATCCGTATCCTCGAGCTCAACCGACCATCAGCACGTAACGCGATATCAAAGGCCCTCTTAGCCGCCTTACGAGCCGAAGTTGAAGATGTCCAATCACAATATACATCAGAAGGCAGTGAAAAACCTCCAGCCCCGAAGTTCGGAGGAGCCGCAGGCATAGATGAGAAGGGTCCGACGAGAGCCTTAATCTTAGCCAGCGCCGTCGACGCGAGCTTCTGCGCCGGTGCGGACCTGAAAGAAAGACGCGGCTTTACGGAACAAGAGTCAGTACTCTTATAGCCTCATATCATCGCTTCCCAGCTAACACCAACTCACCACCCCGCTCTAGGACGCAGCAATTCCTCTCCAACCTCCGCGGCACATTCGCCTCGCTCTCCGGCCTCCCCATCCCCACCATCTCCGCCATCTCCTCCCTCGCCCTCGGCGGCGGCCTCGAGCTAGCGCTGTGCACGCACTTCCGCGTGCTCGCGTCGACGGCCACCGTCGGGCTCCCCGAGACGCGGCTCGGCATCGTGCCCGGCGCCGGCGGCACCTACCGGCTGCCGGCGCTGATCGGGCTGCCGCGCGCGCGCGACCTCATCCTCACCGGCCGCCGCGTGTCCGCGCCCGAGGCCTACTTCCTGGGGCTCGCGGACCGCCTCGTCGAGGTGCTGCCCGAGGACGAGCGCGACGGCGTCGCCCAGGAGAACGGCGCCGACGACGCCGTCGAGGAGGGGCTGCCGGCGCGCGCGCGCAACGCGGCGCTGGCCGAGGCCGTGCGCCTGGCGAGCGAGATCTGCGAGGGCGGGCCGGTGGCCGTGAGGGCTGCGCTGGAGGCTGTGGGCTGGGCCAGGGAGGAGGTGGAGAATGCGGCGTATGAGAAGGTGGTGCGAACCGAGGATAGGGATGAGGCGCTGGAGGCGTTTAAGGAGAAGAGAAGGCCGGTTTTTAAGGGGCGGTGAAATTGTGATATTGGGACTTTTTAGGTTGATACTTATCACATGATGATACTATCAGGGCACCTTGGTTTTCGTGGATGTAGATGAATGTGTGCTTCTGATATGTGACGTATGCTGGGCTTGAGAAGCTTAGGCAGTTAAGTTTTGGTTTCATCTGTGCCAGTTGGAATCTGACGCTTTTCAGCTCATGCTGTGATACTTAGGCTGTTAATGCATTGGATATGCGAACGCTGAGGGGCTGATAAAACACTATAAAGAATATTTGAGCCATTTGCAAGTCTTCAAGAGGACTGTCGATTGAAGTTGCTTTTTACACATTTTGCAGCTATCTCACTAACGTAGGTAGGTTATCCATTCAACAAAGTGGAGATATAGACCACTTCACCGCTGTCTCGCTTCAGCCCTATAAAATGCCTTAATTGTCTGGGTGTATAGGTATGTAAGTGGCGCATATTTCCAAATCTAGTGCAGATCTAGGTTCCCCTGATCTGCGTCAATCGATCTGACTTTCGGGGATGTCGACACTAGGGGATGATGAATCATGATCGACGTGACGCAATGACAAAGAAATGCCGGTGCATTGTAAAACCTCGACTACACAAATAAACCATGCCTCTTAAAAACTTGACCTTTGCAATGCAGTCGTAATTCACGGTTTTCAGTAAAGGTCTAAATTTGTGGTATTACAATCACTCTCAACCTTCCAAATCAAGGGGCATCAAATTCTTCAAAGATTGATATCATGGGAAAAAACGAGAAGCCGGAAGAGGGAGATAAAGGTAAACTACATCATTTCTCTACAATAGCGAGGTAACACAGAAAAAATCCTATTCCAGATCTTTCTCGTTTTAGGATACTGCAAAGAGAAATAAAAACCCAATCGTTACACGAACTAAAATTAATAACTAATGTTCCTACAGTCTCCTGGTCCTGGGGTGGCGGCGCCCCGGCCGGCACGGTAGCTGAAACTAAAGACCAAGGCGCGATTGAGATTGAGACGCAGCGTGGGAACACAGTAAAGCGAAAGGCCGACCCAGAAAATCCCGCTGTCCGGATAGAGAGGTCGGGAAACGATGTTGTTAAACGGTCATCTGAACTCACCGTCGAGGAGAAGGGTAAGGGCGGTAAGGGAGGCGAGAAGCGTAAGGCTAAGGGGCAGGATCCGGAGAAAGATGAGAATGGTAGTGAGGAGGACAATGAGGAAAAGAAGGAGAACGGTGTTGACGTGGAGGTAGATGAAGAAGAGCCCCATACTAAGAATAAGCAGGGCAAGGAAGTCAAGAAGGGTGGAAAGGAGGCTAATAAGAAGCAGAAGACGGAAAAGGACAATGAGGATGACGAGAGAGACGAATTAATGGAAAGCGAAGACGAGAGCATTGAGGATGATGATGAGGTTATCGGTGTTGACAATGCAGACTCGGGGAAAGAGTCTGAAAAGCCTAACGAAAAGCATGAGAGGCATGTCGTTTTCAAAGGCTCAGAAAATGCTAGGAAGGTCGAGAATAAGTCAAAGAACAAGGTCAAGGTAGACGACGACCTAAAAGGGGGTGCCACTCACGAACAGGAGGATAATCAGGTTAGCGCACGAACTCGAAGTCACACCGAGAAGTAGACTACAAGTTCATAGAATGTCTTGAGTACTAGATGTCTATTAGATTTCTTATTACTAGTACATCCTAGGTTAACTAATTGATACCTATTGAACAATTTTTCATACATAATTGTATTGGCCATAATGTTCATATCTCACAGCTAAGGTAAAGGCCAAAAGATTTTACCCATCTCTAAATTGTATTATTCAAATTCTTTAGTCTCTTAGCCTAAGAAATTATAATAAGTACATGTTTCATAAAATGAATTACAACTCTGTACCTAGATATGGGCCGGTCCAACTAGGTATACTAACACTGGCTAGCACGGGATTTCTGGTTAGCAAGGGATATAGAAAGGAGATCGCGGCCTCTCCGAAATTACATACATACGATGTCGCGTTGATAGCCTACAATACCCCTATCAAATTCGCAATGGCTACCAAATCATGAGGAAGTGCAGAATTGCTAAATGTTTCTAATAATATATCTAGAATATGAAATTATTGTCTCTGAATACCTAGTTACGGCAAATTTGATTTAATGCTGAAAGTTTATTGATATGAGTTTGCGTTATCAAAACTCACTATGACAACATATAGTTACCAATTGTATAGTCAGGAGACGTGCCTGATATGATAGTTTGGAGCAAACTGCGAATTATATTACCAAGACATCTCATCTATAATATCATTGGATAACACCAATGTGTCACTTTGGATATTACTACTGGTGACGATTTTCGGACATGAAAAATCGAGATGTCGTGCCACAATCGTCCTAACATGTCGGACTGAGTATTCTTCGGGGCGTACGATCTGAGTCCCGAACTCTTAATAGGTAGTTGCACACTTAGGTCAAGGGTATATATTGCGAAATTACAACAAGGCAGCGTAGAGGCACAGAGCTGAACAGTTCTCAGCAGGATGATCTATAGATCTATAAGTTTAATAAGGCGAGTCAAGATCGTCGTCCGAAGTGTTGATAGGTAGCTATAAATATTTGTCGCGTGGGGATGTTGTACTGCATGTTAGGTTAGGGATATTGAAAGTCTTCCGAAGGATAGCCTTGCAGTAATTACGCATTTCTCAGCAGAGTGAATCCTTTTGTTAGGTATAAGGACGCATTTAGACGGAAATTATCTTTAGTTCTACCAGAGGGACTAACTAGACTCTGGATTGGGTAGGTAGGTAACTAGAGGATTCATCCTTTAATATGTCTAAGTGGACTAACAAGCACTTTACCTAACAACTACCTAAGTATTCATTCTCGATTCTACTATGTACAATGAAAGATGGGAAATAAAAATATTTATACATGGGGATTTATAGAAATAGATTGGCGATTTGATATTTGTGTTGTCTTCTATCTCTTATGTTGATGTTGTTGATGTTGATGATGGGCTGTATTAAATAAGCTGCACTTAGCTGAAGAATTAATATAGCTGCGCCGTAGTGGATTTGCCTCGGCCGATTCCGATGCCTGTCCCCATTGAAACAAATCCGTTTCAAGATGACAGCTGGGTGATGTGCGTAGATCATTGATTGGTGCAGTCCACCCGCCATTAGCGTACGCTCCCATTAATGCTCCGTACCCCGGACCATGTTTCCACCATTACCGTGCCCCGGATCGCCAGTCTATGTATGTGCGACAGCTAAGCAGAAATGCCAGACACACATAAGCGAGGTGGCAGAGTGGGTGGAGGTGCGTAGGAAGACTGTGAGAGGCGAAGGCTTACTTAACCTTAATTAAAGTGTGTCTCATCGCGGTCGGACGACTGCAAATGCTCGGGTCAGGAAAGGGTCGTTTTGGACTTTGATAGGCTCGATTGGGTAGGTAACAAGTCGGTGCCTGCAGGAACAGGGTCACATTGGGAATGGGACCGGAAGAATAAGACAACTCGAGGCCACCCTACCAGGGGAAAAAGCAAAACTGCAAGCATATAGATTGTGTGGCAAGGCACTCTTCTAAAGTTCTGACGACGCTTCATCCATTCATCTTCTTTTTCTCCTTCCTGAACACTCACAATTGTCGACGATCACTATATCACGTGTCGTGGCTTCGGCCTCTCTACTCGTTCAGGACTTCTCAGACAAATCTTAACTAATTATCTCACGCGTATGAATTCATTAAGGGGAATTTCCCTGTACCTAACCGTGTCTTGCTCCGACGAATAATCTTAATCGTCAATGTCAGATGGTGTTGTTGGACGCCTTTGATGTTTCAACCAGAACGCTGAGCCAACATAACTCGCTGAGGACATTGAAAGCACACACTTCTACAGCGGCGCCCTGCAGAGGATATATATATAATGTGGATCCCGGCGCCGACTGTTCCTCGGTGTCTAAAAATAGTAAGAGCCACACGGGAGCCAGGTACTTGCACCTATCACCCCACTCGGGTTCAGGGGCTCGCGATGATAATTATGCCGATGTTGTGGGAGAGGAACAATTCAATCTATCACAGATCAGCGATGCGGTAACCTTTTCTAACTTATAACGTGTTATTAGGTACTATGTTACTGCCATCGGATTGTCGGCGATGCTAGTTGGTGTCAGCTGCACCTAAGACATCAGACGAACTGTCATGTGCCTGGCCACATCGGATCTCGCTCTGTATGGATCTTCAGAGACTGGGCTGCTGTTCTGGTTGCTGCCGAAGTTTCTGTCAAAGAAACCTCTACATATACCTACTAGTACTACATACTACGTAGTAGGTTGCATCCGTTCGACCATGTATGTGTCCGACTCTCCCCAACCAGGACTCTGAACTGGAAGCAGTAGGCGTTTCTCTGCAGATAGGTACGTTCTCCCTTCCGTCGGAATGATTTCAACATGGTAAGTCGAACAATTGAGATCTCTGTTGGTGCATCTGGAATCCCAACACGTTGGTATTTTTGTCACGAGGCGATTCAGCTCGGTCATACATACCGCCGTGTGGATTCGATAGAGGAAGGTAGGCGACTCTGATTGTGATGGCCAAGGCGTCCATAGCTGCATGTCAGGGAATAACATATCCCATGTTGAATTGAGAGATTCTTGGGGATGAGATGACTCTGGCTGGAGTTCTAATGAGCCACAACCAGTCGGAATCTTGAGTATCTATATAAGTCTCTCGATATCAATGCCTCTATAGGCAAGGACGCCACGCCGTAGAATGAGGCTCCGTAAATTTCCCTTTCAGCAGTCGGTAGGTAAAGACAGTCTTGAAACATCATATTTGAGGCTACTATAGCAAGTCTGTACGATGAGGATATTCACGATCATATCACATGCTCCCAATCGGATGGTTGAACTCTGTGGTGGGCTTAGTATACTTGGGGTAGGGTTGTTCATGCAAATGTGTAGCTGTGGCGTCGAGGCCGATTCTGGCCTCCTATTGGTCGACTAACGGTCTAGGAAATTGGAAATGGTAATTAAGGGAAGGTAAAGTGTTAGAGAGGGGCGCTTCTACGGAGGTTCTGCGGGCTAAAAGTATAGATCCCGGCCCCAGGGCATCACTCTCTTCTCCAACTTTGGAACAGAGCTCCCAGACTCCCAGATCAACACCCCTGCTCCCGTCAGATCCTTCGGAAATAAAGCCCTTGTCTAGTGCACACATGGGATGAAATAAACCTTACTACGTAGTAGGACAAGGCGAGAGAGCCTTACTTGCAGCAGCGCCCTCCATGAGATTTAGTTTCACACTCGCTGAGAGATCCTTTTGGCTCCAAAGGGAAGGTCATCGTTGACTCTCTGCGCACCCATTGGTCTGTGTGAACCTTATAGACTTCCATGCAACTAAAAGTAACGAGCAGGTTCGTAACGTTTCTTGTAGGTAAGTTGAGGTTTCACTGTCTATTAGAGCATCGTTACGTATATAACTCCCAGGCCCGGCTCCTCGTATCATTCTCTTGCATGATGCTCTCCTAGGTGTACAACACGGATATACCGGTTCTCTTTTTGAACTGTCCACTCTCTTTCCCGCTCTGAAGCCGCAGGCCGCAGGCGTCCATTCCTTAGTTTAGGTACATACTTACACACACTCCTTATTGTCGTTTGGTCATTTTGAAAATAACTCTGCCCCCTCCCTGCGAGATCTCGGGGTATACAGTACATCATGCGTGCTTTCTTCAACCTAGCTGTAGCCATTGCTACGGCCTTCGTCGCCCAAACTATCGCGGCACCTATTGTTGCCACTCCGGGGTCTAAAACAGATCTGGTTATCACTGATAAAAACACCCTCAACAGCACACATGTTCCCGAGATAAAGTCTGGCCAGACGGTCCAGGCCAACCCGCTCAAGATATCGCTTCTCAACAACTTCGGAGGTGGACAACTAAATGTATACGTGTCGGGCAAAGACACCAACAATGCTAACATTATGCTCTCGGCCAACGGCTCTTGGTATTACCCTGACCCGGCCGGTAGCACGACTCCGGTAGCAGTCAATGGAAACGTCGCTATCCCTATGAACGCTCAAGGCCAGACCACCGAGTTCACCCTGCCCGACTATATCAGCTCCGGCCGCATATGGATTGCCGAAGGTGAACTTCAGTTCTTCGCCGTTGTCGATGGGAATGGAGCGGTTCAGCTGGTCGAGCCGTCGGCCGCGAACCCCAGCGACCCTTCGGCCGCCGTCAACTGGGGCTTCGTCGAGCTTACCAACACCGAAGAGGGTGGTATCTACGCCAACATCTCGTTCGTCGACTTCGTCGGTCTGATCATGGGCATGACCTTGACTCTCGGCAGCGGCGAGACCCAGACCGTCAAGGGTCTTCAGGGGGGCGCCATCGCCTCCATCTGCTCGGATCTGAAGGACCAGGCGGCCGCGGATGGCCAGCCGTGGGATAAGCTGTGCGTCACGGACTCTGACGGAAACCCGCTGCGCGTTCTCGCGCCTAACCTATACCTGTCCATCGACCCCACCGCCATGTCGACCTACTACGACTCGTATATCGACCAGGTCTGGGAGAAGTACACCAACGAGGACCTCGTCGTCAACACCCAGGCCGCCGCCGGCAACGTCACGTGCCGCGCCAGCGGCAACCAGCTCACCTGCAGCGGGGACAACCGAGCGTACCCCAAGCCCACCGTGATCGACATCTGGGGATGCAACTCCGGCCCGTTCGCCATCATGGACAGCGACAACGACGTCCACCACGCCGTCGTTCCCCGACTCTGCGCCGCCTTCTTCCGCACCACTCTCCTCGTAGACGGCGGAAACCTCCAGCCCGGCATCGGTCAGGACGGCTACTACTCCGCGGACCCGACGAGCCACTACGGCCGCATCGTGCACAAGTACGAGACCGACGGGAAGGGCTATGCCTTCTCGTACGACGACGTCAACCCCGATGGCCAGAACTCGGCTGGTGTGGTCTCGGGCCTTAGCCCGGATACTCTCCAGCTCGCCGTCGGTGGATTTGCTTCCTAAATCAACCCATACTTCTTCGACAAGATTCGAAGAATAGGGGTAATATCTTGACATAAATATTAACCCCCGAAAATCACATCATGGCACCATGGGCCATGGTCATTTATTCGTATTGTAAATAGCACCTTTTCCATGTATATAGTTCTGCCGGTAGCATTTAAGGGGACCTGGATATCATGTATATATAACTCGCGCATATAACTCACGCTCGTTAACTAAAGTCGATATTCTCCAAATTTCTAGATGTGTTCGAAATCTTCAATGTTGTGATATATTTTACGGTCTCGGCTAGTTTGATTAAGGACATGAAGACTGCCGCAAGGGATGACCGAAGTTATCACCTAAAAGTGGCATATCTGTATCATATTGGATGTATTTCTACCAACGGGTGCGATTCTACATCGAGTTTTCTAGTAATATGAAATTCGCTTAAAGTCACTTCGCGAGTTCCTTCTCATCATCTTTTCTAAGGATTCATCGATCCATACATCACATAATCCCTTTCATCAATCCAAATACTCTCATGCCCCCTATCGAAGCTAGATCACCCGCTCTTACCATCATCAAGAGTACGTAAAGTATTGATAAAAACTTTGCTGTTTAAGACATAAGTGAAAAGAGATATATTGAGTTCTGAAATGCGCGCTCTCCAAGTATCGCAACGGGACCGACACCCAAACACGAGCGTTTTCAGGTACGAAAGTTTCGCTTATGCACCATTCCGAGCCACATAGGTCTGGATATCAAGGGTGTCGCGTGGAATCAAAACCATATTTCAACTTCTGGGCTATCTGCTGGCGTCATCACGGTTGAACCGCATGTTTTCGGTCCCGCAGTTTACTAAATAGCCTTCTCAAACCTCGTGTCGTATGCGGACAATACGAGGTTCTATCATGGGAATGCGTCTTTCATGTCAGCGTACGTCATAAGATGAACCTCCCCACCCTGAGAGCAATTGACAAAGAATCAGTTTTTTTCAACAAAATTGAATCTGTTGAATTTATTTACATATGATCCAATCTTTCAACAACGGGTTATTCGTATGTGGCACGTAATGATTCAGGATAGGAGTCTCCCCCCCCTTTTTTTTCTCCCCCTCTCAACCCTAACCCTAACCCCACCTGTAAATTTTGGCACATTACAGATGTCACTAACCAGCACGACAAGAACTTCCACTGTACTGTTTTATCTATAAATGTCGTTAGAAAGTAGTTAATAAAGATGTTTGGGTTTATAATACTGTCCTCAGGGCTAATGCATTTAGACAGATCATCTCTATTCCGGCTTCTCGTGAATACCTTGACTTATGCTTAGGTATGTACCTACTCGAGTAATCACAATTCTCTCAAATTTCAGGTTTGATACTTCAAAATAGAACAAGTAGATATCTTTTAATATTGATCAAGGGGATAAAGTTCCCAAGAAATTCGCATACTTCGTATCAAGTTACAAAACACCCGCCCAAAAACCGGAACCAGAAAACACCACCCATTCATGCATCCCAAAGCTTCCTTTTCAACATAACCCATTCCGATCTATTAATTTATGATATTGACATCAGTTTAGCTACTGATGGTTAGCTTCTTTACTCTGTCCTTCAAGCTCTCCTGGGGCCACGACCAATTGCTCAGGAACTCGGGGTCGACACCGTACTCGAACGAGTAGTTCGAGGCCGCGACCTGCTGGCTCTTGAGCGCGTCCCGGGCTGTAGCACCACGGTTGCCTAATTGGGGCATGCGGTCAATGGCGTCGATAGCCAGACTGAATCGATCGGTCTGGTTGCGAATTGCAAGCTCAAGGGGTGTGTCGATGTTACCCTTCTCCTTATAACCTCTGACGTGGATGTTCTGGTTACCGGGTCGCTTGTAGGTCAAGCGGTGAACGAGCCATGGGTAAGAGTGGAAGTTGAAGATGACGGGTTTGTTAGCGGTAAATAGGGCGACCCAATCTTTGTCCGTGAGACCGTGGGGGTGGTCGGTGTGGTGGATCAGCTTGAACAGATCGACGACGTTGACGCAACGGATCTTCAGGTCAGGGAAGTGTTGCAGCAGGAGATCGATAGCAGCCAACGATTCACTAGTGGAGACGTCACCGCAGCTAGCCATGATGACGTCGGGCTCTTCACCTGCATCGGTGGAGAATTGTGGCCAGATGCCAATACCCTTTGTGCAGTGCTCGACGGCTTGTTCCATCGTGAGGTATTGGATGTGAGGCTGCTTGTCTGCGACAACGACGTTCACGTAGTTCTGTGACTGGAAGCAGTGGTCCATGACTGAAAGGAGACAGTTTCCATCTGGTGGGAGATAGATACGGACGACTTCCGGGCTCTTGTTGCAAACAACGTCGAGAAAACCAGGATCTTGGTGCGTAAAGCCGTTGTGGTCTTGTCTCCAGACGACAGCAGTCAAGAGAATGTTAAGGGAAGGAACCTTAGCACGCCACTCAACCTCCAAACACTTCTCAATCCATTTGCAGTGCTATGTGACATGTTAGTATTTGTTATCAAATAGATGTGTAAGTAGACGTACCTGGTTGACCATGGAGTCGATGACGTGGATGAAAGGCTCGTAGCTGTTAAGCATGCCATGCCTTCCGCTTAGAAGGTAGCCTTCTAGCCAACCCTCGCAAGTGTGCTCAGACAGGATCTCCATGACTCTTCCAAAAGGTGAAAGATTGCCACCGTCCTCATCTTCCTCAAAGTATTCGCCCATCCAAACTTTCTTACCTGCCTCGTAGACGGCGGCGAGTTTGTTGGACTCAGTCTCGTCGGGACCCATCAGACGGAAGTTGGTCGGGTTGTTCTTGATGATATCACGTAGGAAAGTGCCAAAGTTTGACATACTGGCACCAATGGTAGCGCCAGACTTTTCTACCTTGATTTCATAATCTCTAAAGTTGGGCATCTTGAGCGGGACGGAGACCAGTCCACCATTAGCTACGGGGTTTGCGCTCATACGACTGTTGCCCGTCGGGCAAAGAGCCTTCAATTCGGGTGAGATTTTGCCTTCGGTGCCGAAGAGGCGCTCGGGCTCGTAACCACGCATCCATTCCTCAAGAGTCTTGAGGTCTGCCGGGTTTGTTGTGGTGCCGGCGATGGGTACCTGATGAGCACGCCAGTAGCCTCCAAGATAGTGACCGTTGACCTTGCGGGGAGCGGTCCAACCCTTAGGTGTGCGCAGAACGATCATGGGCCACCGTGGACGGAAGGGCTTGCCAGAATCACGAGCCTCCTTCTGATACTTGCGAATTTCTAGAACACAGTGCTCGAGAGTAGCGGCCATTGCTTGGTGCATCGATTCGATATCGTCACCCTCGACGAAGTACGGCTGCCAGCCGTAACCAATAAAGAGCTGCTCAAGCTCCTTGTGCGAGATACGAGCGAGCACAGTAGGGTTGTTGATCTTGTAACCGTTAAGGTGCAGGACAGGGAGGACTGCACCATCGCAGATGGGGTTCAGGAACTTGGTGCTGTGCCAAGCCGTAGCCAATGGACCAGTCTCGGCTTCACCATCACCTACCATGGTCACGGTGATCAGACTGGGGTTGTCAAAAACGGTACCGAATGCATGCGAGATGGAGTAACCAAGTTCTCCACCTTCGTGCAGACTACCGGGGGTCTCGGGGGTTGCGTGTGACCCGACACCTCCCGGGAAACTGAACTGCTTGAAGAAGACCTGCATGCCTTCCGGGTCCTCAGACTTCTGGGGGTAGACTTCGGAATAGGTACCCTCAAGATAAGCCTGGGAGATGACGGCAGGGGCACCGTGTCCGGGACCGGAGACGAAGATGGCATCAAGATCATACTTCTTGATCAACCTGTTGAAGTGCATATATGTGAAGATCTGACCGGGAGCCGAACCAAAGTGACCTAGCTGTCGACCCTTGATGTGTTCAACTTTCAAGGGTTCTCGTAGGAGAGGATTCTCCTTGAGATAGATCATACCAAGACTGAGGTACAGACTGGCCTTGAAGAAATCATTATACTTCTCGATTTCTTCCTTGGATAGGGGCTCGCCCTTGACTGTAGAGCGAGCCTTGCCGAAAGGCCGGATCGCATCGATCTCGGCTTGACGAGTGTCTGCCATTTTGGCTGGGTTGGGGGGGTTCCGACTTTATGTTACTTGTCGGAGTTGTCAATTTAGAAGCGTTGTAAGGTGATTTGAAGCTTGAGACTCTAGAAAGTCTGAGCGAGTAACTCAAGCTATGTGTATATGTATGTGTGAGAGTGAAGTTGTGTTATGTTGTTGTGATGATGGTCTATTAGATGAATAGAGGGGAAGGGAGTTGACGATGGTGGCTACTTATAAGAGAGGCCACAAGAAGACTTACGTAGTATAGATAGAAAATAAATGAATTACGACTCTAGGGTGGCAGTTGGGTTCAGCTTTGGGATCTAGGGTCTACCCATCGCATGTCTAGTTCGTCTCATGTGAGTGACTCTGCTTAGACGAATGCATGTGGTGGTTATCATTGGACCCGGCGGGATGCGATATTGTGGAGGAGGAAAGTAGGAAGAAAGCAGGAAAGGAATACCATAACGGCGGATATGCAGCCGAGAATTGAGCCAGAATAACGTGCAACTGTGACATTATAGCGTGGTCATAGCCTGATACATCGCAGTTACCTGACGTCCCGCCGCGGTTCTACGCGGAAAGCATAGTGAAAGTCTAGAAAGTTACACAAAAGTCGCATGCGGAGGACGGCATCTTAGTGGGGCTTAGTGGTGGATACGGTGGAATGGAACGACCTGGTGGGCTGATTTTCAACCTTTGCAGCTTCGAAAGCAGCAAAAATAGGTACCTTGGTACGCTAAGTTTACGTCATGGATTATTTTCCTTTCTTCTGAACAGCTCCGACAGCTCCGATCAATCGAACTTCGAGACTTTCTCGTTTATGCAATTCGTTGTTATCGATTCCAGTTGTCTCCATTCTTTTCCTTTATTCAACCCCATTTCGATGCAGCTTCATCTATTTCAACCAACCATATCGCCGCATCAAATATACCCCAGCCTGTCCAGCTATCACCCTACTGCAAAGAATTGCTTCAGCTGAAGTCCAGATTGTTATGGACCTTACGTATCCAATTCCCACGATTTCGATCTCTTAGATCTAGATTCCCATCCTTACCTAGTATAGAAAGGAAAAGGAAACACACGTGGCTGCGAAATCTACTCTCCTGCGAGAATCAGGCGACTCTGCATGACATGATCAGGATTACCAGCTAAACTAAGTTTAAGGCCTGTTCAGATTGGCACTTATGAATGGGCATCTTCTCTTCCAAACCCCGGCCTTAGGAGATCTGCGAATGTTGCTTCTAGATCGGCTTGGGATTCTTGGAAGAAAAGAGCTCTTTTGCTGTCCAGCACCATAGACAATCGCGGCCCGATTGACTACAGTCTGATTGTCCGAATGTAGTCAAGCATTGAGACGAGAAGCATCTACGAATGATTAAACATACGATCAAAGATGGAACAATTTGAGCCTCGGTTCCGTTTATGTGGCTTCTCGCGCCGATGAGCGAACACCACTGGTTTTGGTAAAATCCTAATTATTCCCGTGCACACTTCGTTTTTCTCCTCTTGTTTTCAATATGGCACTGCTAATGTTCATCCTTTTGGATGCCTCCATTTTCACGTCCCTGTTTTCAACATTTGGTGCTCGCAGCTCTCATTCATTGCCGTGCATAGAATTAAGCTATGTTACCCACGCATAGCGATAAGACCTAGCTACCTTGAGGGCTGCAGAGCTTTCACACTTGGCTTAGAGCGGCTGTGAGCATCGAGGACCGGGCGAGAAGGTCCGGACGAATAATATGGAGGATTCTGCAGTTGGCAGCTGCGCGAAAAATAAAAAACCCTGGTTGGAATTGGCGTCTAGTGCTGGCTGGCGGCCGGCGCCGCCGTGCTGATTTCTACGGCTTATTAGTTTTGCATTAACCACCGATTCACGGCGAACGAAAACCGAAGAGCGACGAGAAGCGGACGGTCTGAACGAACGCCGATTGAAACATTTTCTTCCTTTGAGAGTTTGATTCCAGCGATTTACTTGTCAATTGCGAATACGTCGCAACGCGGAAATCATCTCAACCACCACCTACCTCGAAACGCGCCTATGAAGGCTTAGTGCGAATTAAACAATGACCTTCGATTCGCACGGTACCAACTACACGAATCGAGCGGGGAGACGAATCAGTCACAGGCGATCAGTTGATTTGTCGAACAAAGTCCACACCTGGTGGATAGAAAATGAGGGGGATTTGTGACTGACGAAAGAGGACGCGCTTTGCGAGACATCGTGAAAATCAGCCTGGTGATGGATACCATTCAACCGAGGTAAGTACCTACGTATTACGACCGACGTATGGATTCAACTTTTAAAGGATTTTGTGGTGCTCAATGTTTCGAGGCAAGAAACGCCGCTAGCAAGCATGAGCTTATCGCAGGAGAATTCCATGCATTTTTCAAGTTTTCCGACGACAGCGAAAGGGGAGAGAGCATAGTCTTCTCCAGCTTTTCCAGAATCTCGATTTTCTTGCGATGATTAGTCATCATATGCACCTATAACCCGATTTGTCTTTGATATCTAGGTGGACAATTTGGAAGCACCTTTCTAATTTCACTATCAACGCAATAGTATAGGTATCCAGGGAAAATAGGAGCATTTCGCGAATAATAGTAGTTGAACTTGTTAAGATGTGTTCACTATATATTATCTCCACGGTCAAAACATGAAATCGCTGTTATTTCTAAATTTCTTGGCATATATGATATCATAGCCCAAAATAGGGGGAGGCCGGATAATGCCCCAGTAATTAGGAAACGGCGAGATAACTCATATGTGTATTAGTAGAATTTAACGATGTAGTTCATCTTACTTACATTCCGAAGCCTTGCTCTACGCCTCTTGACAAGTCGACGTATAAAGTCAGCCAATTAATTAGGTAGACCTCAAATGGAATGTGAGAACATACCTAGTCTATACCTAGACTATAACCGCAACTTCAGGTCAGACACTCTTGGCATAGCGAAATACAATTAGTTAAGACCCGAAAATATAAACTCCGGTCAGTACCTATGCTACTGGCTCTTTCCATTATTCGAAGAATTTCGCCTCCTTATCTTAACTAACAGCTATGTATATGCGAACCCCTGACGATCTTTTAAGGAGATGCTAAAATATAGATTATTTTATGATATAGATAATGGTTCACAGTAGCATTTATAGCCGCGCAATTAGATTTTAAAGTTATGTCTAGTTTCAATAAGTACCTACTAGTTATACCTAGGATATACTATGAATTGTATAGACTACCAAAGTTACCTAGGTAGGTACCTAGGTAAACCTCGCAATTATCAACCTTCAAGCAACCACTCATTTTGAACAAGAAAACCCTTGTCTGCTATGTCAATTTTTGAATTGAGCATCAGTCTGAATAAGAACAGGCTTTTCTCCGGATGAACTCTCTTCTCCCTCCCTTGTCCCATTGTCGTTAACATATTTCTTTGAACTATAAGACAGTTATTAGTAACATAGCGTAAGAAGTGCAATAGAACATAGAGAACTTACTCTCTACGGTATAATAATAGTGAGGTGATAAATCCAGCCCACAATAGTATGTGGAAAGTCATCGCGACGGGCCATCCAATTCTCCACCTAGGAGCACCGTTGGGACCTGCAGTCGGAAATAACAGCAGAGGTATCCAAATGTTAAAGGAATAGCCGAAAGTCATCATTGAACCCATGATAAGAGCTCGCTCTTCGGAATCTCCCTTGACGACTGTATTGACCGTAGAGTAGAGGATGGGACTTAGACATCCCGACAAGCCAAAGACATACCACGCGACGAATCTATTCTCCCGGTCAACATAACAAAACAAGTAAGGGAGACGCTGTAGGGTTAGATAGAAGTACATACTTTAGTGGCTTCGGAATATTCCACACAATCATGCATATCGCTGAGAACACCATACCCCCTGTAGCTCCCGTATAGATAGTCCACGAGGGGTAGATAGCCGCCAAAGTTGTCCCAAGCCACGACGCTACAATGTTGATAGCATACGTGACAGTCGGTAGCTGGTTGATCTTAACGACAGAAAAGCCCTCTGCTTTTAGCCATAGATTCATGTATGAATTCGGGTATCCGCCGATGATCATACAGCTAACTCGACGATTAGCGCTTAGTTTCAATTTTGATTTCATAATCTTAACCCGGTGATTGCCCACTTACATGTAGCAAAACACGAATATCCAAATATGCCAACGCGAAAGGGTCCGTCTAAAAACGTCAAGATTCAATTTTCCAGGCTTGCGAATATTAGCCCGAGCCAATCTCGTTCTCGCAAGGGCGATGTCATCATCGGTAAAGTAAAACGGTTTCGGTGAATCTGGGACCCCGGGGAAAACTATGAAACCAAGTAAGGCGACCGGAAGAGTGAATATGCCGTCGATGACGAAGAGCCACCTCCACCCTTCCATGCCTCCAACTCCTGAGAGGTTGGTATAAGCGGCGGCTTGTAAGTAGCCACTTATCATGGTCCCTAAGGGGTTACATATAAACCAGGTCCCAGCTCGCTTGAAGAGCTCCGGTCCACTATACCAAGAGCCTATTGATTTCGTTAACTACAAATCATATAAGATAAAGAAAGGGTGATTGACAAACCTAGGATGAAATGTGTTCCAGCAAATACCGGGGCTTCTAGCATGCCAACGAGGAAACGGCATGCGTAGAGCTGATGGACATTTGTAACTCGGCTCTGGGCAAACGTGCATACTCCCCATAGAACTTCAAGCGTCGGCAATAACCAGCGAGCTCTTATTATGATGTTAGTTTTAACCACTCATTCGGGCCATGGCTTCATGCTTTTGAAATGACTAGGTAGGTACGTACAATCGAGGTCGGGACATAAGAAGCATGCCAGGAATTTGAAATATCACGTAAGCCACATAGTAGCAAACATTGAAGTAGTTAAGTTCATTCCCATAGAGGCCGAAGTCTTCTTTGAGACCACTGACATATGCATTACTGATATTCGTTTGGTCTTCGAAATAATATTCAACGGTTAGCTCTCAGGCACACTGTTGATCGCGGATAAGGGGTGTATGACCAACCTAAGAACTTTACGAAAACTATTTTTGTTAGAACTCAATATTATCCCAAATAATAGGTTTATTATACTAACAGCATAAACAGGCGAAAACGAGAATTGATAAGTCAAGCTTGAATAGAAGTCTATGGTTTGTCAGTATTCATACCTGCATGGGCGTGAACCTCGGTAGGTAATTTGTGTTAAAATGATTTGGCTTACTTTCTCTCGGCTGCGGGATAGCTTGACGGGTACCAATTGAAAATCTCTTTTACAAGGCCCAAAAATGAATTTCCCTGGCTCTGCTTGATGTTTGCCATGACGGTGGAAAGTTCGACGACGTCGTCACAAGTTGGGCAATAAGAAAGCCGATTTCCTCCAATAACTCAAGCAGATTCAAACCAGTAGCATCATTGAACCATAATCTCTACATGAAAGGCATTTAGTTCTTTTTAACGTGCGATTTTCAGCTATTTCAGCTGACGTGCTCGCAGTATCCATATAACGCAAAGATATTAACAATAGAATCTAGCTTAATGCCTAGGTAGTTATCGGCTTAGAAACTAAACTTCATCTTAATAATCCGCGATTTTACTCATGTTTATCGGATCTATCTGAACGATAGCATCGTGGTGTTACGTTGCTCGGGTTGGGGGTCCCGATGCTCGATGATGTGCGATGGCGTGCTCTCCGGGAGTAGGGGTGAGTGGAGGTCACGGGCGTAGTCGGATTTATAATAGCTATTCATACTGCCACGCGGACGCGTCGACCTTCACATCCCCTCATACATCATATGTACCCCGAGTTGCACCATAATATCCCCAATTTCTATTGGTAGACATCGCGGAGTATAGTCTATCGATAGAGCTTGCCCCCACCAACCGTCGGATATGGATAGCTTCTATTTAGCCAGGCTAGGATGAGGAGAGCCGAAACATAAGAGATATGAATAAGAAATATTGAACATCTATAGGCCGAAGCTTGAGTGACTAGCGATGAATAAGTATAAGATGCCCGGCAGCTCGGGCCTCCTCAAATATTCTTGGCTTCATCAACGTTGATATTATACATCGAGGAATAATAATCCAAGAACGTCATCAAAATGCCAGGACAAACTATCGACCGTTACGAGCAGGTACCTGTTACCAAGGAAGACCGTAAGTCACACCCAAATGCGATGAATAAATTCAACTTTTAATGCTTCTGTAGTCGAATGGGCCGACCTCATCACTCTAGACTTGAGTTTATATGAGCAACCGGGAGGCAAGGAAGAATTGGTGAAGCAGCTTGACCATGCGGTTCGAAATATTGGTATGTTGGCTTTGACATCGCCACCTGTCACAACTGCTCTAACATCAACGCAGGCTTCTTCTATGTCAAAAACTTCAACATCTCCCAGGAAGAGGTTGACCGGCAATTCGCTCTCGGGCGGGAATTCTACTCCCTCCCCCTAGAGGAGAAGTTGAAGTTCCACAACCAGGCAGACCTCGAGAGCGGCGAATACAACGGCTACAGGCCAGCAGGGCACCGAGTGTAAGCGCTTCAATTCGTCAACTCTCTCGGCTAACTCGTGTTACTAACGTAGCGTCTCCAGTCTGGGAAACGGCATCAGGGACAATGTTCAAGTCTACAACATCCCGAAATTCGACGGCTTCCACGCGCGCAAGCAGCCGCCCGTCCTCCAGAACTACATCAAGGAGATCGAGACTTTCTCTCGGGTGCGTACCAATCCTTTCCGCTGCAGCGTCAGATCTTCGTATTAATAACAGTCGCGCTGTAGAAATGCCATGAGGAAGTAGTCGTCAAGCTGCTACGCCTCTTCGCCATCCTCCTCGAGCTGCCCGAGGAGGACCAGCTGGTAAAGGACCACCTGTACGACGCGCGGGGCGAGGACCACCTGCGATACATGCACTACGCGGCGCGCAGCCCCGAAGAGAACAAGCTCGTGGGCGACCTGTACGGGGTAGGGCACACGGACCTCGGGACCGTGACCCTGCTATTCCGACAACCCGTCGCAGCGCTCCAGATCCTGAACTCGGCGGGCCAGTGGAAGTGGGTGAAGCCGCAGGACGGCACGATCACGATCAACACGTGCGACGCGCTGACGGCGCTGACGGGGGGCCTGATCAAGTCCAGCGTGCACCGCGTGCACGCGCCGCCGGCGGACCAGGCGCACGTCGACCGCCTGGGCGTGCTGTACTTCGCGCGCCCCAACAACCACGTGGTGCTCGACCCGATCAAGAACAGCGGGCTGCTGAACCGCCTGGGCCTGACGTCGAACGTGTTCACCGAGCTGGGCCAGCACCTGACCACCGAGCAGTGGGTCAAGGTGCGCCAGACGCAGCAGCAGCGGCCGCGCGTCGAGGCTAAGATCTCGGAGGACGGCAAGTACACGTACGAGAAGAAGGATCTGGAGATCCTGCCGGGGCTGCATGCGGCGATTCATAACTGAGTTGGGTTTCACGTGGGGCTTTGTAATGCCGGGTTTATATAGCTTTGAGTTGCGGCTAAGTAAATATCGAATTATGTCCTCAAGCGGCGGTTATGCGTTTTGTAGTTAGCCCTAGACTCATGCATTGCCGAGTTAAAAAAAAAAAAACCGAAGTTTCTGGTATGTATATGCCTGGATAGAGCGTTCTACAGATCTATCATTATCGTGCCTCCCCAGGAACGTACCCGCTCAACGACACCCTGCACGGGAACTCGCCTCGCGGATGCGCAGCACCATGTTCTATCAGATAAGCCTTCTCATTATATACATTAGTCAGATCTATCATCTCGCCAGCATAGACTTCATCGTAACATTCCTGAAAGTCGAATTCCCTGCACACGAGGGCGAGGAATGCCTTCACTTCCTTCAACACGAACGCCTGGCCGGTACAGTTACGAACCCCGTACTCGAAGATACGCCACGCGCCTTTCCCTGGGTAGAGCTCGTGATCTGGTCCCACTAGGAAGCGTTCGGGTAGGAACTCGAGTGGTCGGGGCCAGCATTCGGGGTTCCGGTGGACGCTGAGGTGGCTGGTTTGTACGGCGCACCCCTCGGTGGGATACTCGTTGCCGTCACGATCTTTCAGAACCAAGTCCTTGCATCCCATTCGGATGGCATTTGCGGGAGGGAAGAGTCGCATTGTCTCTTTAATTACTGCTAGAGTATACGGGAGAAAGTTGAGAATTGGCGGGTTTTCGGTGATCATGTCTGGG
Organism: Annulohypoxylon bovei var. microspora; assembly: GCA_022836615.1. Lineage (NCBI taxonomy): Eukaryota > Fungi > Ascomycota > Sordariomycetes > Xylariales > Hypoxylaceae > Annulohypoxylon > Annulohypoxylon bovei. The sequence continues at coordinate 301,674 of MU405225.1, read as the reverse complement.
CACACTGCGATGTTTCTTCCGAAGACCTCGTCGTGTTCGGTGCGTAATTTGGATAGGACGTCGGGATGTTTCCAGATCATGTAGCAGCAGCTAACCATTGTACTAGAAGTGGAATCATAGCCAGCAAAGAAAAACATGCGTAATTGAGCGCATAGACTACCCATGAATTCCGTATCGAGAGGGTCGGATAGACTGTGGTCTGGTTGGGAGTAGTAGGTCTCAAGGGCTTGGTCAAGGACCGAGTTGAAGGCCGACTGCTCGTGCCGTGCCTTGGCCTCACGGAAAGCGTTGGTTCGTTTTGCGATCTGGGCGCGGATGTGCTGATTTAATATGCGACTATTATTCCAAATGCCGAATACCCTGAACGGATTGAGCTGGCCAAGGTTATCCATGACATTATTCGCACCGAACTTTAGATCAAGTTGACGTAACATGGTCTCTGAAAGGGGATGAGAGCCGGAGGTTTGGTTCCCCAACTCGGCGTTGAAGACTACGCGGCCTATGATGTCTTTCATGAGCGAGAGCGCCAACGGTTCCAAGCGAAAAATGCCTCCCACTTGGACTTGCTTCCGGAGAATCTCGCGGAAGATAAGCATCTGCTCGATGATAACAGGCATAGTAGCATCAAGATTGCTGTTATTAAAGAAGGGCAAAAATAGATTGTGGTCGTGTTTCCATTCCTGGCCATTTTGTGTGAAGAGGTTGAGACCCCCTTTCCCAGAAATGGGCGCAAACCATTCTGTGAGACCCGCCGGCTTCTCGGCAGAAGTCCAGGGGTGACTGGTGACTTGATTGGCGATATATATATCTCTTACCATGAGCATAGGAGTGCTCACGGGAAAGCTGTCAAAATAATATGCCGGTGGACCGTTCTTCCCATCCAATTTTCTAGCTATGCGGTCTAGAATGTAAGTGCTATGAGCACCGGGCGGTAGTTCATCGCTAGCTGTCTTAGCCGCAAGGAGATGGCCCAAAAGAGTGCTGTGCGCGGGCATTGGCTATAGGATGTTTGTCAACGTATGACCGGCGGTGAGATAGGATGTATTCGAAATGTGAGGTACCTTTCCCATTTTCTCCAACTTCTTCATTAAATTTCGGTGCCGCTGTAATTCAGAAATGAAAGCAAAAGCTCGGACGATCACGATAGTCAGCAAAACGCCACCAAAGGCGTTCAATACTAGCCAAAGAGTGTCCATCTTGACTCAAGTAGCTACCTACCTAGGTAGTCATTGATATGATTGTCTAGTCCTCTGAAATACTTGACTCTTGAGGATCTTCGCCCCAAGTCTATATCATTAATACCTGATAGTTAACAACTATTACCACTCGTAGAATTGGATAATCAATTGATTAAAGGAGAAACAACGCGTCGGCGACGGCGTTTAGGGCTGAAGTTCACGACTGTAAGGCAAGCCGAGCTTCCGTGATGAAGGGATCAACGGTGTCCATTCACGTCGCCAGAATTAGAAATTAATGTCACCCCAGTCAAGTCCAAATTCGGAATGGGGGATTCTGGCATAAGAGGGGCAATTAATAACCCAACTTGATCTCTTAAAAGTTCTAATAGCAATGATATATACCTAGTTGTTTAGAACGAAACTCATAATTATACGCAAAGCGAATTTACCATAACAGGTATTGAATACCTACCTAACTTATGAAGTGAAGAGTTTTCTACTTCCACTGTACTGGGTAGGGAGGATATCCATGTTATACGAATACGAATACACTCAACAACGGTGAAGTTGTACAAAGTTGTACAAAGTACATACAAGATAGTTTTCAACTCCCACCAATCATAATCGCCATATGGGAGGAAACTTACTGAAATCGGAACTACATATCTATTTGCTAATAAATCTTTAATCCCTAGAGTATTTTTGTACCTACTCAAGCATCTAGGCATCTTCAAGGACCGAGTTTGTCGCCAATCAACTACATATTCAGTGGAACAAACAATAATATTGAAAACCTATTAAACAATGAGGGGACTCATATTCATTAAGTTAAAGATCATTCATTGCTTCGGAGTTGCCCGATTAATATTTAATGAAGATGCAGGGGAATAATTGCCAAGAGACTAACTAAAGCCATAAGTGCGCTAAGCCCTCTTGGATTATGCACGACCAGATAATGGGATAACGCTAAGATAAGATCGTTATCAGCGATCTCCAGAAAAAATATTTTGGTGCTTTGCGATCCAGCTTCAACTTCTTCAAGCTCTTCAAGCCCCGCTAGATTTGTCGCGACCAGAACGATCACGATGCCGAAGCCACGAACGAAGCGCCAGGCCATCCGCGACGAGCGAAAGGCAAAACGTCGCGAAAAAGAATCAACTGCCTATGAAGAGAGCAAGGCTACCAAAAAACAGCGACTAGAAGAGGCTAATGACGATGAGACTGGCGACCAGGAAGCCAAGTTTGGAGATGGATACGACCAACCTAGAATTGGTGGGCCGCCACCCGCCGACCGCGAGTTCTTTGGCATGTTGTCGGATGAAGAGCAGGAATACTTTCGCTCTGTAGATGAGCAGCTCGACATCGATGACTTCCCTTCCCAAGAAGAGCGACAGCTATACTTAGCTAGTGTTTTCGCCGAAGCCCAAGGAAAGGAACTCAAATTAGCATGCAGCCAGTCATGTTCAAGATTGATGGAGCGATTGATATTGATGTCTAACACGAGGCAGAAGAAGAAACTATTCCTACAGTTTGCGAGCCACTTTCTGAACCTTATACAACACCGTTTCGCGAGTCATTGTTGCGAAACCCTATTCCTGCAATCTGCCCCAATTGTCACCAGAGAGCTTGGAGGAGAACGAGACGATGTCCTCACAGACCAAGACGACCCGGATGAGAAGCCTCTGCCTTACATGGAAGAGCTATTTCTTCTCACCCTCGACGAACTCGAAGGACGCCTTGGCTATCTCCTCGCCGATAAATTTGCGTCCCACACTCTTCGAATACTCCTGATCATCCTCTCCGGGCGGCCCTTAGAAGAATCCCAAACAAAGTCCCTTATCCACAGCAAGAAGAAGGAACATATTTCAGTCCCTTGGACATCTGATGACCCAACCGAGTTGAATTCTCAACTTCGTGCTGTGCCAATATCGTTCAATCTAGCCGCAAAGAAAATCATATCCGACTCGGTTTCTAGCATGAGTCCCACAGAACTCCGCGTATTAGCAAGACATCCTACCGGAAATCCGGTTCTGCAATTGTTGTTAGAGCTGGATATTAGCTTGAACTTGAAAGCGAGTGACGAATCCGAAAATATGACACTATTGTGGCAACTTCTACCCGGAGCCCCCGGCTCATTGAAGGATGCTACCACTCCGGCATCGGATTTTGTCAATTCAATGCTATACGATCATATCGGCTCACGACTTCTCGAGACCCTCATCATCTATTCTCCCGGAAAGATCTTCAAGCCTCTCTATAAATATGCTTTTGCAGACCGAATTCACAGTCTTTTACGTAATGATATCGCATCATATCCAGCTATACGTGTTCTGAATCGACTCAGCAAGGAGGATCTAGTGGTGGCAGTTCAGAAGAGTTTACCTGAGTTTAGCAAGTTTGTCACACTATCCAGATTCAATGTGATCAAGACTTTGTTCGAACGATGCCATGCCCGAGAAGCCAGGAGCGAAATCGATAGTCTAACAAAGGCCTTGATTGAGGCATTTGGATCTGACTCCAAGTCATTAGTTCCGAAACTTTGCCTTCCAGAATCATCAGAAACTGGTGATAAGAAGAATCACGAGCCACCGCAGAAGAATCGTTCAGCGTTAGTTTCACATGGTTCTCAATTAACCACAGCCATGCTTGCTATACCCGGGCCTCCCTCCAATGCAATTCAAACATCTCTAACTTCGCTTCCTGAAGAGCTCATTCTTCAACTCGCAACATCATCAGCACCTACGTCTTACGTACTAGTTAATGCCTTTTCTACTCCATCGCGAAACAAGATCTTCCACAAGGCATTAGTCACAACACTACGACCTCACGCATTTCAACTCGCCATGTCGGAACATGGCAGTAAGGTTTTGAACTCAATTGTTTTCATATCCTCCAAGGATAATGGTATATCTGTACCATTCCACATCAAAGAGTCAATGATGGAACAGCTTGGTCAACATGAACAAGAGTTGAGAGAGTCTTTCGAGGGTCGGCGTGTGTGGAGGATATGGAAGGGGGATCTATGGAGGAATAGGCGTAGGGAGTGGATCTCCTGGGTCAAGGACCTTGACTCTGCATCGGGGCAAACAATATCAGAGCACCAGTCAAAAAGAAACAATGGGTTACGAAACGGCAATGGCAACGGCAACAGCGCCGGGGGTACAGTGAAGAGTAATGACTATCTGAGAAAGCGGAAGAGGGGGGTTGAAGGAGCTTCATAGCATAGCATATCATTGTTTGCTATTCACACAGTTTGTGATGGGATGATACTAGGAACCTAGTGAACGCTTGGGGCCATTAGTGAACCCCTTAAACATTAGACAGGATGACATACCCAAATAACCAAATTTCGAAATTTGTGAGTCTGAACTACGTTAGTCACTCTTCACTTTTGTTCACCTACCTAGTTATTGTGCTTTCCTAGTCAACAAAACTTCGTCGTTCTCTCCAACTAGAGCCCCCTACAAATACTTTCGTTCAATATCACGACTTCCTTCGTTGACCCTCTCTCCTAGCCAGTTTCAGTAACACCTTCTCGCCGAAGATCCGTACCTTCTGTGCCGATTTTGATTAAACTTTCTCAGGCACCAACTTGCTCTACTTACTCACTATATCGTCCTCCCCAGGGGATCGTGCCTACCATTTCAGCATACTTTCGGTCCCACTTTTCAGATTTCTCACCCGGGTTGATGAGGCCCCTTCCTTCTATCGACGATACCTTCCTTCCTTGGTGCTACCCCTATACCAACTATATCGACTCGTCTTCCTCCCTTTTACAGTTTATACGCCGAGTCACAAGCTCTTCACTTGGCAAGATCAAATCGTCTTAACTCTAGAATTATAAGGTTGGTGAAACCCTACATGAGCAAACCTATCTCCTCTACTTTCTTCCCATGCCTTTATTTTCTTCATCCCCTTAAGATCTTCAAACTTTCCAAACCTTTCAACTTATTCGAGCTACCTGAACATTCAATAGCCTCAGCAGCTCAGCTGCTCAACTGCTGAGGCTGTTCTAACCTCTTCAGCTTGTTCACCAACGTCAATCTATCCAAGCTATCCAAACTTTATTAACTGTTTAATACCTTCAACTGTTTCATTATCTACAGTCACCTCGACCTTTTCTACTTGAGATTCGTTGTCTCTCTACTCTTTTCATCATGTCTTCCAAGGCTAATACATTAATCCCCAAGGTGAAATGCCTTGTCGCAAGGGCTATGATTTATCCAACCTCTCGAAGGAGAATAGACCTCGTGCACGAGGACCTATCCAACCACAACCACAGGAAGGACCGGCTATATCATCTAACAATAACACGTCTCCCTTGTCCACCTTTTCACAACCCTTTCTTTCTGATTCATCTATTCCTTCCTCCTCACCTGACAGCATTATAAATACCTACGGCGACAGGGGCACCTCCTCCAATGATAACACTACTGTCATCAATAACAGCGATGATGGTAGCATTCAATATTCTACTCCGGAACAACATCATATTTCTAAAATAAATTCCCAGCAGCCCCTACGTTTAAGTCCCGGCTATACCAAGACCTCTGGTGAATACGCACTCTATAATCAACATACCGGTCGCGGCTGGCGACAGTCAAACCAAGGGGCACACACGACTTCCGGTTCACGGGTGACTCATCTAACCGGGGTTGCTGAAGCAGGATCGACCAACTTAATTTTCAGTGGGCATGTGGACAACAGTCAGCGGGTGGATTTCAGCACTCATAGCGCTAATAGCGCTAACATCACTATTAACAACACCACTTACAACGCCACTAATAATACAACTAATTCTATCACCAATCCTTCCACCAACCCTACCAATTCACATCATTGTCGGATAGATGGTATCAACCCTGGAAATTTAACCAACTTAATCCAATATGGAAATGTTCATGGCACACTAGATAACAGCATCGATAACAACCTAAATGTAAGCGTGTCTTCTACAGACGGCGTTATTACCCCCAGCCTAAGCCATCACAACCTCTTGTCAATCACATCAACTCCCCATCTTCACGATACAGCCCGTCCCAATTCTGCGAGCGCCGTTAATCACGGCGTAAATGTGGAAACAACAATTGGCTTGAATGCCGATTCACTTGTGAACTCCCTCAATGTCGCCGATACTTTAGGTCCTAACTCCCCTGTTGCAGATTACAAGAATGAAGGTATGATAAACAACTTTATCAGCTCTGACGTCAGCGAAGCAATGAATGCTAACGCGAATACAGGTCTGAGCAACAGCACTGATGGCGTTGCAAATTCGATCACTCAGCTTGATATTAATCCCAACCTCAACATCAATCCAATTTTTACTGTGGCCATGAACAGCAGCATCCAAGCTAGTCTAACATTCAATAACGGCGTTGCTAACCACATGTCCATTCACCACAATGCCAGGAGAGGCCCTTTCCATGATGGGCAAGCAAGAAGAGTCAGCCAACTTGCACGACAGGTCACGAAACGGCGCTCCATTAGAATATCGCCAACTACAGCTGGAGGGTTCTTAGCTCCACCATCCTTTCATCGTCGCCGACGCTCACGGCAACTACCTATTCACCTTGCACCTGACAATGTCAGCCCCAGCGCCATTTTGGCCTGGAACAAGGACATAGTAGACCCATACCCCGGCTCACCATTGCTGCAGTCGACGCCACAGATCACCATCACTGCACCCTCAGATGACGAGGATGAGACAGGGTCTGTCACCGGCGATTAACAAGCACACCTAGTTCCTGTTAATTCCAAGGAATATCTAGCCTGCGGCTCACAAGATTTCATGTCGGCAATTGTTCAAGATGATTGTCAATGACATAGTAGTCAAATGACATTCCTATATGTACAACGCCGTCTTCCATTTGCTGCTTGCCTGGGTGAGCACATGGCGCACCATCCCTGGGATCATAACAGCCTTAAGGGTATCGGTAATAACCTGTCGCCGACAAGTCCAGACCAACTCAAGCCATACAGCCTCAGCTTCATCAATCTCCTGGAGATCCTACCTTGACTAGGTAGTGAGCTATCAAGGTTAATATCTGGGTGTGCGCTACACATTGGGGTTTTGACTCTTATCTTAGATTGGCTGGATTATTGTCTTCTTCTCGTGCAGCTGCGGCATGAGAGTTGATGTTGTTAAGGCACACCAACAAGTACCGAGGTTAGTACCTGAGTGCGATACACATTGAATCATTGACTTACATCTCTTCAGATAGTCCACATTACTGTCTCCTTCTTGAGTACCTAGCTCTAGCATAGGCGTATTGTTGTGAATGTGCACATTCATAACAATTGCCTACCCAGATTAGGGCCTGAGTATGAGTAGGCAATACATCTTAGCCCCACCTAACCAGGCATCTCTTCAGGTAGTCTACACTATTGCTTCCTCTCCGTGTGTCCGCAATAGACATTTAATAGGAACTAGTGTTATTATTGGGCACACCAATAACTACCAAGGTGAGTACCTAATGTATGATATGCATTAAGTCCTTAACTGACTTTAGCCTCACTCTCTAGGTAGCTTAGATTATCGTCTTCTTCTCGTGCAGCTGTGGCACTGGAGTGGTGCTATGAACACGCATGCTATGAAGTCCATTCGGGACTTACGCTATTCAAGGGGTTTTTCCTTTGGTGTTTCCGCCATAGAATGGACTATGGAACTGGTGAGCAATTGTCATGTCATTCACCCTGACAGAACAATCCAACATCTGTCGACAATCTATCACAACCTTGTCGACAATCTTTGTGTTCTTGTTACGCGCCCTATGGATGTGTCTATCGAGGAAAACCTTTCGCATCCACCATTGGGTCAACACCTTGTTTGGAAATTACAGGCAATGAGAATAAGATACCTCCCTTTGAAGACCGTGAGGGTGGTATACATGGAACCATTGATGAACATCTCCCGGATGGTCAACATTACAATCCTCTCCCATATCGGTTTCAACTACTAGTGCGGGTAAATCGCTGCCTCCCTTTTGACAGCTGCGACATACCTACTATAGACGCGCATACAAATAGCAAGCAAGGTTAGTACCTATGTGAGTGAATACACATTGAGCCATTGTCTAACCTCTCTCTAGATGTTAAATGGTGGAGGTTATTGCCTCTTCCCCGTGCAGCTGCGGCAAAGGAGCCGGTGTTACTCCTCTGGCACCTGTTATGTGAATAGTATGAGGATATCAGATGAGGAGCTATTACTATATCTATTAGCTCTCGGGGCTAGCGCTGATGACCAAGAGAACTCAAAGACAACCGAGAAAGAGGACGAGGCGGGATCAAGTTTCTCAGGGACGAAATCAGGAAACCATCCCACAACCACAGAATACCATCATGTCGCCAAAACCTACACAGCCATGGCCATATATAATGGTCAGCTATCCCTCCTGTATAGGACGTAACACCACCAGTCAGTGCTACTGCTGTCGCGGCGGGGATAGTAGCTGGTATGGTCAACTCTACTGAAGCACCACACATTTACGTTAGCCCTTGAGATAAAGCCAGTATATTTGGTTAGGTTACTGAGCGAGTACGACCAAGGAGATTGGCCTAGGTGTACTACATTGGAGTACCTACCTCTCAAGATTCACGCACCTTCGTTTCAATATCACGGCATTGTTAAACCTCCCTTCACAATAGTCTGCCAGAAGCACGAATGTGTGTTTTACTGTCGCCGACCGGATATATATTCTTCCGCGACGAGAAAAGTGCGATCTTACAATTCATGAACGCCAAGTATAGTCTCCCTCTTTTCACCTGTGGCCTTCTCAGCTATCATTGAGGGTATTCAACCGTATTAACCCTGTTGTTGCAACTTCCTTCTTACCGATATTAATATATTGGTAATCCAACCTGCAGGGAAAAAAGGTAGGTTGCAACATCTGAAGCGCACCAATAACGGTGATACTCAATCGCCACTTATAGGTACAGGATAGTACCGTCCTGGTATTCTCTGGAACTATCAGTGGTGAGGTGGACGTGATTGTTGGGGGAAGAGTAGGTACCTACTTCGATTCACACCATTCCATTACCTGCTTAATATAGGCAGTCAAGGTACTAGAGAAGAGTCGCATTGCGATATTTTATTGTTGGGTGGATGTTACATATACTGTGTGACTTGACGCACATATGGTCAATCATTAAACACTGGGACTGTTCTATCTATTGACATACATCCCGAGCACAAATTATGAGCAGGATAATAACATCGCCGAAAAATAATCTGCCTTATAGGAAGAAAACAACAACATGGTGCTGTTCTGACCTTGATCGGATGTTCAGGTTGGAATGATGAAGTAGTCTGGGGGTGGTGGGGAGTGGGGTACAGGGAGGAGCGAGATATCAGCAGAGAATAAGAAGCAGCCTCGGAAAAGAGAGCAAAAAATATTCAAAATCAACTTTTTGTGAGGTGTTCGTTATTATACACTTCTAACATTATGAGATTTGTTAATTATTTCTCGTCTTTAAATATTCTTTATGATTGTGGGGTGAGACGTGGACATTTGATGGCTTGTCTTAGGGGCTTGGTGTTCCAGCCACCCAGGCTCCCCTAGCTTTAGCTTGCAACGTGTGAACCTTGCTATCTTTGGTGGTAGATGTTATCTGTCATCTTCAGCAAAATGCTAAAATGATTATGGGGGCTAATTATTGCTGACAAGAAACCGCCAAAGGTAAAAAGAACTTAGACTGGACATAAGCACATCAAGTAACTCGCCATCAAGGTCACAGAGAACATGATTCATACGGCACGGCACGGAAGAGGGATCTGAAAAGTCCCTGTGTCCTAACTTCAGCTCTCAGCATCCCGCGCCTTTTTGAAATGTGGCCTCCGAGGAAATCTCGATCTCATGCAGGCTGGAATGTGGAATGTACAAAGCCCAAGGTTATGCTCTTTTCTTTTTCCTTTCACTTAGGCGCTGCGGTCTCGGCTCGGCTCCACACATCACGCCACTCTGTATGTGTGTCAGTTAGGATCCCTTGGATTGATGTTAGCTGAATGAAAATCCTATTGAAGCTTAAGGGTAGTTATCAATCAAATAGCCAAGGGTCACGAGGAACATGAATAAAGTTGCGGATAAGGTCAAATGTCATGTCAGTTTTATTTCATTGCTGTCAAAAAACTACCCGGCTCCTTCGAAATAGGTTAAAACGTGAGAACGCGGCTCTCAAATTAAGCTTCGGACCTTGGCTAGTTTTTCAAAAGGGGGAACCCTTTTGGCAGATCTATAGCAAAATAGGTGGTTTGAAGTAGGTAGTTCAAGTTTAAGCAATTCATGTGATCACCTTGCCAATTTAGACACACATAGCGAGGTTCCTTGCATAATTTTCTTATTTTTATAACTCGTTTTACCTGTTTTCAGTGTATCCCGGAAGGGTCTTTTGTCTTGTCTTGTCTGTCTTCCGTATCATCATCCCAGATATCGTCTTGCGTGAAACTCTTTAAAGTTATTTTCCATCGTAGATATCAGCGTCAAGAGCCATAGTAATCTCTCTCCTTGGCTGTCACCCTGTAAAGGGGGTAGATTCGAACAACTACTCTAGCCTGACAGGCGTATATCCGACTCCTCATTCTCTCAACGCCCAAGGGTATTTCAACGTATTTCCTCGCCATAAAAGGTGTATGGGTAACACTCGTAGATATATCCGATCCCGTAGACTCATCACCTTCTGGGATACCACCCCTCACCTATCAAACACTTTGAATACCTCGGGATCGAACCGAGTAGCCGAGTGGAGAGTGTGTGACTCAAAGGTCGAAGTCATAAATCGTAGCGTTGCCACCACCGTCCAGATATTCCCTCCTCGTTGGTATCATCGGGGTATTAAGCAGTTGTAACGTGGTCAATGGAACATTGGATAGCCCCAATAGTGAAAAATAGCAAACTGACAATTGCCTCCCTAGAAACTCGTAAAAGTCGAACGCCGGGCCCAGAAGATAGAACGCTTTCATGCAAATCGACCTAAACACCGAAACCCTGATAGGTGTAGAAGAAAATGCATGATGCGTGGTATCTCCGGTGCGATGAATGGCCAAGTCGATCCGAGAAAAGTGTTGCAGTAATAGAGAAAACCCAGGTCATGTGCATAATGACATTTCCGGGTGTAATGCGGGTAGGTTATTGCTCTGATCCGAAGTCGATGAAGCTCTCCCAACCATCACATCCTTGCCCGCCAATTGGTGTACCTAGTTGGTCATAGCACCCAGTTTGAAAGTCTAGAAGGTTCATCGTATCACCAGCCATCGAATTATCCGTCATGGAAAATAGATCATCATCTTGAATGGGGGAGTCATGTGGCGAAGATGTTAAAATTTCCTGCTTGATGTCGATCTTGGAGCTTTCGGGATGCATCGTAAAATCCTCAGGGTAGGGACCAAGTACCTGATAAGTTGAAGGATCATCACCCATAAAGTGCATCGCCATTGGATCATTCATGTCAATGTTGGCCATCATCTTCACCTCGTTAGGTAATTCAGATGTGAACATGGACGAAGATGTCGACTGTTGCGCTAATTGTGGGTCGAGATGAAGGGGTGAGAATGCAGAGGGAGTCTGGTACGGAGTAATTTTCGACTCGGCCACATCCGCATCTGTCGATGAGGACCCGGGTGTCAAGGCTGGTGGCGACGATATAGTAGTAGCTGAATTAGGCGCAGGGCTTCTATTGGTAACAGAATTCCTCCTGTCACCCCCTTCAAATAGCGACTGCGAAGAAACAGAGTTCGTCCTGGTAGCAGGAGAGTCTTGGCTAGACCCAGACACAGATATTCTATGCGGAACATTACATCCGTAACTAGCGTCATTGCCCATAAGCGAACCCATATATGCGGAGCTGTTGAGCTGCTGCTGCTGGTTTGTCATAGCACTTGGGAAAGATTCGCTGAATAGTCTGTTGATTTCCTGATACCGAGCCATAGTAGCCATCGCCGTCTGCGTCGTGATGTACGCACTCACTCGGTGGTTCATGTCGGGAGAGTTCGTTTGCAGGTGTGCAGTGAGGTACTTATAGTGGCGTGGTATATCATCCTCTTCTTCCTCGTACATCTCTTCTTTCAGCACAATCTCTTCGCTGACTTTGAGACCTCGTCCAGTCCGCCTTCGGTGAATCTCAGACGCCTGGCGGGCGGACTGTACCCTGGCCTCAAGACTTCGGTCAGCCCTTCTTGACGCAGCAATGTACGCCCTCTCTTGATTTTCTTCATGAGATCGTTCAGTCTATAGAAGGAGGTTAGAATCGCTGGAAGTTATACCTAGGTATATAAGAAAAGGTAATGTTTACCTTCTGGACCTTCACAGGTGGGAATCGTTGGTTGCCCGGCATGGCGGATGATGTGTCATAGGATCGTTTAGGCATTAGTTTGAGCTGTAATTAGAACTATAGTGCCGACAATGGGACACAGCGTTAATATGTATGTTGCTAATAAAAAAAAGTCGTTGACGAAGTGGCGCGAATAAGTTCTTCGCCTTGAGGATATCTAGCTAAGGCTGACTCGTAGCAGATAGGTGGACTAATATAGGTACGGCTCCAGGTTAGGGCGGATCTTAATGTAAGCGGGGTTTCGGGCCTCGTTGTCATATGTAGCCTCAAAGGTAAATGAGAGTTGTCGTACGCTTATTGAAAAGAGAGTTAGTTACTCTCTGTAAGTCGAGTATTAGGAGCTTATGTAGGAGAGGTAACTATTCACAATCGAGCTTGAGAACTAGGTTGTAATTTGGGTGTAATGTTGTGTGTATGTAGGTCGGTTGTTCGGTGTTAGTGTTGGTGTTAGAGATATGTCTCTCCCTCAGAGTTATAGCTTAATCCGTATTGTTTGCTTCCTCTGTTTGTCTGCTGCTGCTGTCGTCCTAATGCGGAATACCGACTTATATGGAGTGGTTAAAGTATAGTCAAAGTATGGACCGTATAAGGTTATGTTCTCTTGTAGATGAGTAAAAAAAGCTTATGGGCTCATCCAAGGGCTATCTAGAAAGAGTCAAGATAGTCGAATGAGACAAAGCAACTGTAGAATGTTGCTAGTTATCGGGCTGTGACGTTGCATGTGGTATATAGATTGGTGTCAGGTAGTTGACAAAGGACAGTGAGGTGATGGTAGAGGTAGAGGTAAAGGTAGAAACACTGGAGTATCAGTGGTGAGAAGAAGCAGGTCTATCAACCTGAGAAGATGGAAGAATAACAATATACATATACAGAAGACGGGAATGAAAGTTCCCCATGTTCGGAGTCGCGAGGTTGTAAGAGGTACATGGTGTGGATAGCTTTAGTTGCGCAATACGTCCGCAATTAACCGTGTCTGTCAAAGTACCAAAGAACACACAGGAACACAAGCTCCTTCGATCGAATAGCAGACGGGGATTCAAAGCTTTCCTGATGCGGGAAGAATGTGGAAGTGGCGATCGATCGCGATGAGACCTCATAGCACCAATCACTTTGCTAGAGGAAGCTCTAAGACGCGACAAGGATTTTACAGTCATAGTTTGGCTGATAGCGCTCTAAGTAGTCCTTAAAATGTATTAGCTCCAACTGCTTCTGAGTTTAGCTCCATACTACCCCGCTTTTCCTGTACAGAATACACATAACGTATTTGTTACCAGTACCTAAACTCTCAAGGTACTTCGTCAGATATGCATGTGTAGCTCTAATATTTAGTATTCCTTGAATTCAAAGCTATTAAAGATCCATAGACCTCTTTGCTTCTGAATAGAAGCAGCTAATTGTGACTAAGTATATTAATCACCACGAGCTGCACGAGTACGACAAAGCCACAAGTGCGAGTAATATTCTACACACGGACAAGTGCTATCCTGTTACCTGGTAGGTAGGAGGCCTGCGCATCAATGCCTGGCAGTCTGGGTATAATTCAATTGCTTACTTTCCGTACCTACTGCTACGCTGCTACGTACGTAGTTACACACCCGGTTGAATGGTCAGATCTACGTGTATCTGTTGAATTTCACCCAAATGATGTAAGTCCGCGGTGATCGACAGTTCGTCGCACGTTTCGAGGTTCATATTATTTCCGGGGAATTAGGAAATATACATGTGTGCGTTGCATAACCTGTTGTCCCAAAACAGCAATATGAGAATATGATATCCAATCATATCGTGAGAAAATGCCGCTTCGGTATAACTTGAAGTGAGTATAATATGCAGGCATGCAGACAGGTAAGTAGGTAGATCAGCTGGTCAGCTGAGTGTTATATCAAAATGGTCAAAATGATGTAAAGGTTAAATAAATGCGTAACTCTGTAACAATATCAAAACTTGACAGGACACAAATGTTACCTAAGCTTAACGTCACTTGTAGTACACTTTTTATGCTATGGATGCTTTAAATAAGCGCCGATCTGCTAAGGTCCAACGGGTCTCCGCCCATCCCGCGTCGTTTCCGCCAACTCCACCCTCCACCCCCTGGCATCATTTTTCCTCCGGTCCTAATAACACCTAAGCACCTTATTCTAGAAACCTAGCACAATCTTTTACCCAATATTCTGTGCTATGAATTAGCTAGCCGGCCTAGGATATTATGGAATTTCAACTTAACTGCACTATGAAATTCAAATTTTGTATTTCTAATACTAGATCCGTTACCCATCAAAAAAAGTTAAAATGCAAATAATATATTATTAAAAAAGGAGCAATTTGACACCGTCCGGACACTACCGTTCCAAGTCCTGGGGATTACTACCCAATTTCCTGCCTTGATTCCTGCCTTGATTTCTCAGAGGAATCGGGTCATACTAGGTAGGTAGTTTTGTGTCACCTTGACATCTATCGAATCAACACATACACAGCTACGCCAGTCATTGTTACAAGCTTACTACCGGAGCTTTTGCTGCGAACTCCTCATATGGGAACACAAATGAGCACCTCCTGCAAGCATCAATATTTTTAATCCTTAGATATTGTTGGGCCTTTGTTTGGGATTTGATAGATGTCCAAAAGTCGATTTTTAGTCTTGAGGTTGACCAATTAAGTTTCGAATATGCGAAGACACCGTGACAATAACTCCACTAACACCGAGGGAAATAGATACAGACCACTGGGCTTGTCCAGGCCTACCGGCCCTGCCTGGGCTGCCTGGGTCACTACTCTATTTATTTGGTAAACTTCCAATCATACCAATTACGGGAATAGCTCCTCACCGACTAATAACACGGCCGGTACTGGCCTGCGCGTGCGTACAATATGCGGACGCGTCTAGTAGTTCCCGCATGAAGATTTTGGACCAGGGGGGAGCTCGGAGAATATTCGATCGAGAAGGTATTTTAACGATTACCATCATAATGTTCGATGAGTGACATCAGCCGTCAAATCTGAGGGCGGAGTCCTGCCCAGCAGCCCAGGTGTTGGCATGAAACGGACAAACCAAAAGAGAGGTGAGACGCCCTGGACGCCTCTCTACTCTACTTTCTACTTAGGTACTTTGCCCTTTTCCTATTTAGGAAACTTCGTCGTTCTTTGAGTTTTGGGGTTGTTGTTCTTGACGCTCCGGAGCAAAATTTCCGCAGTCATTGCTCTGAGTGGTTCTAGGCGCAGATACTTTCAACCTTAACAATTATTTTGGAGGAACCCCGCCTCCAATTTTCTCACAAGCCATACGTGGCGCTGTGGCTAATTACGTTTCCCTTTTTCCTTGTATCACACGGACACAGCACTTTGACGTAAACATGAACGAATTTCTTCGGTCTAAAAAAAAAGAGACTCTCGGAAGTTCAATTGGCAGAGTACGACCAGCGATCTGTAGTCTAGAGAGCGGATATCCATGGATGTCTTTCCCCGCTGTCGATCTTGTCCTAAATTCTAAAATATGACCGCAGAGCTATGGGATTTTTGCCTCATTTGCCCGAAATCCCATCTCAACAAACATGGGATTTTCTTTCTCTTGCTGTCTTGTCCTATTTGACGCCAAGCCTTTTCTAATTAATTGTTGTCTTGCCACCCTAATGTCTTTCTACCTTGGACAGCTAGGACAGCCTCGAACCATCGAATTTATCAAAGGGAGCTTTCCAATCAGGAAGTTTATTTACCCGTCAGCTTTCACATCAGCTCTTGCAGGGAAACGCGTTCTACCACTATTGGTTTGACAGTTTCAGGTGATCTTAATGTGATTCTGCAACCTTGGAAGGACTTCCTGAATAGAATTCCTGGATGGAATCAAACCAATACCTAAACTAATAAGGTGAGTAATTCCCTGCGAAACACAGAATTACCTACAGCATGTCCAAAGTCAACAAGATTCTCTCGGCCTACGAGATGCTTGCATTATTACAATCTACTATTGCTTCTAAACCTACCTTCAAGTGAAAATTCCCCGTGTGACCGCTATCCGGCTTCAGAGCCGTAGTCTGCCTCTACGTATCTCTAACTGGCGCTACTTGGAATATCGCTAGATCTACCATTGATAAACTACTACGATATTTAGACGGAGCTACAATCTACCCGAGTCTTAGAGTCGCAATGCTATACTATCTAAATATTTAGGGCCTACCGATCTATATTAATGAGATCTCCGGTAAGATCCTTGGGACTATCTCTATCGTGTTCAATAGAGTCTTTCTCTAGAACGCGAAAGTCACATCCATGCAATGCTTCTCTCCGGTCTATTAGTCCTCCAGTAGGCTGGTCTCTAACTTGGTCTTATCCACTTCGAGCTCATGTCTTCCTAAAGCTAGAAGGGCCGATAGCCCTATGGAAACCACCGTAAGGTACACGACCAGACTAGGTTACGGCGTCGATTACTTACGTGTGAGTAGAACGCCCGTCACGCCTAAGTCCGTTTGAACCTTACTCATTTACACTCCGAAGCAGGCGATTCTTTGACTCCCCAGGCCATTTCTGAGCTTTGTGACATAACAATCATCGCCTACTCTGTTTTTCTTACAATGCTAGGAGACAACTAATGGAAGTAGAGCTAGCTAACGACATGACCTCCAGAGATGAAATGGCTATAAGGGAATACTGATGATGCTACATACAGCAGCAGAGCCTAAAAATAACGATGCCTGAAGTTCTAATCGTCATACTAGAACTTGATGTCTACAGCGCATTCTATTCGAATTACGAATTCTGTGCCTTTGGTACTAGTAAAACTACCGCGCTGCTCTCCCGAGAAAACCATATTTCGAGCTCTCCGAGACCATGTGCTGAGTAGCTTCAACTCTCTTGACTCAGTTCTCAGGTCGCTAGACTTCCTCTGTTAACATCCCATAACTGCCCTACTCGCACCCTTCACGAGACCGTCTCTGAATTTATATACCTAGCGCTTTTGGAACTCGAAGCTATTAAAATCACGACGTCGATTCTATCTACCTCCTCATCTTGTTTTTTTTAACATGCCGTAACCGCGATTCCTTTCCCGCAGAATTAGAACGGGAATCGTCAACAGATCACCCTGACTAAACGCGTTCGAGATAGATTTCGGCGGTCCAATCGTCGAAGGGATCCCAAGTGGACCTCGATAGTCCGGCATTAACAAAGATTACTAGGTAATATCTACGAAGCTTGGCATCATAGCCTCTGACCCGCGGTGCTGGTTTTGAACCATCGGAACGCGTGACCTAGGGCTGTTAGCAGTCTTAAGTTCTATTCCTATTGTCTGTATTAGTATCTCGCTGGTACTTTGCTCGAGTCGCTACACAATGGTAGCTTGTACTTGTAATCCAGAGTTGTCCGCTCTATCTCCCGGCATCGTTCTCCGACATGATGGTTCAAGGCTAGAGGGTTAATCTATCATAATAGTACTTATCCTTTTTAGATCTAGTTGTCGACTGACTAGCTTCGTCACAGAGGCAAATTACTACGACCGGAACGATATTCAATCCGAAATGATTATTAAGCATTACATTTAACTCTAGCTTCATACGCGATGCTATCATCAGGGGGCTAGCGAGACTATCTACGTCGGAAGCTACATTCCCGGCCCTTAGGCATAATCTTATTTGACCATGTGCTCTCTATATCTGCCACCCGAATATCTACCTAGGAACACGATTCTAAGTTTGAAGATATGGTCCCCTGACCTCACCGTTACTCGCTCGGACAGATAGTGAATATTACCTGCGACTACGCACCTCGGATGAAGTTTCGAGAGCATGTGAACCCCGTGACTTCGCGCAAACTGCGCGCTCGCACTCATGTTGCCACTGGAGCGAAGACGTCATACCCTTAGCGCTAAAGCGCGTCCTTGTCCTTGAAGCCAGACTGCTGAAATAGTTCAAAGTATGTGAGACATAACATTCGTCTAGAACTTCTATAGACATTTGGAAGAGAAACTGTTACGTTCTATATATTGACCCATTGTTTGGTTTTGCCACTGTAATTTGCGTGTACGTCGCATCCCCCAACTTTCTACCTACCTGTGGGCCTTTTAGACTCTAATCCAAAGCAGAAATTTTACTTAGGCAGAGAGAAACGAGATTAAATTTTATAATTATGTTATTGAAATCGAATGTAATAGTTCCTATGCATACTATCTCTTAAGACTTATACTATCTACTAGGCAAAGCTATTTAGTAAGTCAAGTGGAAACTTGACTGGCTTGGAATTGACCTTCCAACCTCTTAGCACTCGGATTTACTCAACTGTATACAATGATACCCAGGGTGGAAGATACATGATAGGAAGATGCGATTCGAACCGTGAGGAATATTTATCGCCGTCTCCCTTATGAAGATAGTTGGGGGAGGGGTCAACGACGACGTTGACGATACTGGAGACAATGGGGATTCAGGGGTGTTGAAGCCGTGCCTTGATTGGCTAAATTTTATCAAAGAGTGGAGAATCCCCAAGAAAAGGGGGCGCAGGAGTTGTTCCTAGCGAAGAGGACGTCTGAAAATCTCAAAGGGGCTACGTCAGCTTCTAATCAACTCCAACTTGCTTGCCGATAGGATCCAAACTAGTCCGCTATTCAGACGCTATGATGGCTTCGATATCCGGGAGCACATGCCTGCGCAAGTGAAAAAATTGGCTGTTCTTTCAGAGATTCTTCAGACACGAAAACGGAGCACCTCGTACAGCCGCGCTTCTTCAGATCGGAAACGCTGGTCACCAGCATTTAGAGATAGCCGAGATGTTGCTTTGGACAGGGGAATTGGGGTGTCAAGACCCTAGAGATCGCATTTACAAAGCCCTCTCTTTTATTAATTGGAGGTGCATACGCCCGATCGTTCTAGACTACGGCAGATCCGATTCCGAGATTGCTATAATAGTGCTTGCGGAATGGAGTGAGCTGGACAGGACTGTCATTGAGGAACATCGCCAGTTTGAAGCAGATTAGGTACCTACCTATCCAATCGATGCGATGGAGATGGCGAAACGCCTCATCAAGGCCCCATGCTTGACAACGAATAATGAGAATTGATCTCTGCCCTAGAATATCGGTGTCGAGTATTGACCTTTCCTTCCCATTCGCTATCTAACGTCCTTCGGGCTTTTCAGAGATGTCGAGGTCATGGTTGGGTCGGTTGGCATATCATATACGACAGCAGATGGAAACTCTCAAGCACACCGTCTAGTGGCCCGCCTGGGATTCAACCCGAGTCGCATGAGTTAGTTCGCGCTGAAATACCCTCTTTTAAAGAGGGTATACTCTTTCTTACCTGCCACCATGAGCCTATCCCGTGGGTTCTGATATCAATTTATGTCTAGTTTTAAGACAGACCAAGGACAAAGATACATTCGCCGTCATCGGACAAGGCTTGAGAGAGCACCAGAAAGAATCCGGTATGCCATGATGGGAAGGCAAGGATTATTTTGAAAGGTGTCTAGGAGGTTGTACAGATATTATACGCCTGGATATTTATTATTGTGATATCTGAGCTTAAGTCTTGGGACCAACTCAAAGTTTATTTAATTTGAATAGAAGACCAATACCATACCTTTTGGAAAGGAATTTATGACAGTAGGTAGTTATGGAATTAAGCTTTAATTCCGCTTAGACCCGCAAACAGATATCGTTTCACCATCTCATACCAAGGCTAGAATAGCAGGCACGGCGACGAGTTCCACGGTCCGAGCAGTGTTGTCAAGACCTTGACTGGAAATCCGATCCGAGCCGATATTCGGCCGCCACGAGAAATACGACGTACGCCTATCTAACCTCCTGTAAGCATCGTCACATTTTCTAGAAGCCACCAAATCCCTAGAATGGGAATAATCTACGTCTACTCAGGTACGCCTGTAAATACCTTGCTAGACATTGTGGATGAACATCTAGGTATGATGTCCTTAATTTAAGCTGCCCGGAGACTTTCCGGGCGGTCGGTCGAATTCATAATCCGTACTTCTTAACGAAGGATTCAAGCCGCACAATATATTCCTGTTGAAGACTGGCATATAGCAATAGACCAATCTAGGATCTGAACCGAGGCATTGTGAATAGGAATGCCTGTGTAGGTCCATATGTATCTAGTAGTATCATCTTCGTCGGGATCCAATAGGTATGGATCAGTGATATTTTGCTTTTGAATGCGTTGATCATCCATCCGTTCGCCCGTGATACAGCTATAAATATACGTAGTTATTTTGTTATTGTTTCGAATTGATCGAGAACCTGACCAAGTTCTCCGATTAATCATACTCAAGACCGGCTAGAAGCGTAAAACGAGAAGAGAAGGAAACTTACCAATGTTGCGCCAGACCCTAAAATACGACCCCGAGTACGCGCGATGGCGCGAACCATACAAAGGCATGCTGCGCATGCCGGCGTTCGAGTCCCATCTTGACTTCCGCCAATATTCCAACACCTTCATGCGCGCCTTCTACGAGCAGTATCCACCGCAGCCGAGCATCACCAGGACCAAGTACACCTGCGTCTCTCACGACGGCGCCAAGGTCGAGATCGTGCGATTTGCCACCGCGGAGCAGATAGCAACAGACCAAGCACTGCCGGCGCTGCTAAACATGCACGGCGGAGGTTTCGTCACCTCGAGCGTCGACATATTTGCGCCGCAGATAGCCACGCTGGCGGCCGAGTCAGGCGTGCAGATCTTCAGCATCGACTACCGACTTGCGCCGGAACACCCGGACCCGACACCGATCGAAGACTGCTACGCGGCCCTCAAATGGGTATCGACGCACGCCGCCGAGCTTGGCGTCGATCCTTCGCGTCTGGGTATCATGGGCGATAGCGCTGGTGGCGGTCTGACCGCCGGGTTAGGACTCATCGCGCGCGATCGCGGCTTGGAACCCCCGCTCAAGAAGCAGATCCTCGTATATCCCATGCTCGACGATAGGTCCATTAACAAGCCGTCTGCTGTCTTAGACGAATTCGCATCGTTCCCAATGACGATGAACAAGTTATGCTGGGAGGCCTACGTGGGCAAGGAGAAGGCGGGAAGAAGTGATGCGGACGTGAGCCCGTACGCAGCCCCGGCGCGAGCGACTGATCTACGAGGGCTGCCCAGCACGTACATCGACGTCGGGGGGTTAGATATATTCAATGAGGAATGCGCACTGTTTGCCGCGCGATTGGCGGCTGCGGATGTAGAAGTTGAATTCCATCTGTTTTCGGGATTGCCTCATGGGTTCGAGGGGGCTAGCGACGCTTATGCCACCAAGAGGGCCATCGAAGGGCGGACGCGATGGATAAAGGATCTATGATTTATGAGATGGATGAGCCCAAGGATCGAACCAAAATTTAGCCCATTAGTAATGACCCCGTACCCATCACGTGATTAGGACTAGAAGGGACTGAAAAAAAGAAATTAGCCTAAAAATAAAAAAAACACCAAAAAATACAATTCGTTGCAAATCCCAGTAAACTGGGAGACATCGGGAATTGAGCCCGATGCGGGGGTCGAACCCGCAACCTTGAGATTAAGAGTCTCACGCTCTACCGATTGAGCTAACCGGGCCGATCCAAAGAACCTGAAGAGAATCTAAGGAACCGGCGATGGAAGACTGTGTGGTAATTGAATCCTATAACCCAAACTGTGTGTGGGGTGGGGTAAATCGCTAGACAGCCAATCATATCAGACGCCGAATGGAATTGGCCTCAAACTCTAAGGTTAGGTGGTGGCGTTAACTTGTAGGATGCCACACACATAGCAATTAAGTTGGCCGCAGAGTGAAAACCAGCTTAGGTAATAAAGGTTGAATAATGAATTCATGTGATATGAAGTTGTCATGATGTTTTCTAGTGAAAGTTGGGTATTTTTTGAACTCAACAGGAAAGTAGAAAAATCAAAAGATGTTGATGAAGTATAAACTTGGAGTGTGTTGGCGACATATGAATGCTTAAAGCAATATGAAAACATTGAATTGAGCACCTTTCCAACTGAGAACTCTCGGGTCAAATAACAAGGGGGGCATGCCGTCTTCATAAATAGATGAAGAGAATTCCTACGAGATAAGTGAGACAAGTGAAGACATTTTGGGAATATATTATGGTTGGCCATGGGGATCTATGACGTAGGTGAGACATAGAATCGATAACACGAGCCGGTTGTGAATTACCCTCTCACATAGAAATCGAGGGAAATTTCTGTCTTTTGGGGATGTCTCCTATTCTAGGTATACCAAATTCAGATCTTCGCTTCCTTACAACTCTCTGACTAGAGATTCGTAAAAACATGAAGCATTGTTTCCTCTCAAGCTTCCACTGGAGCATAATTCTCTTTGAGGTTTACTGATATGCTATGGAAAACTTCGGGTACATTATACCAACTATTCGACACGACATACTTATCTTGGTCTCAACGCTTCATCGATAAGATATCAACTTTCAACGCTTAGCAGTAGAATCCGATTTCACGAAGGGACAACCTCCCTCCCAGCCTCCCGCAGCGCTTTAAACAAGCCCTCCACCGTACTCTTTAGCGTCGAGCAATTCACCACCACACGGAACAAGCTCCCCTTCTCGCCCGGCGCATAATCCACCATGAAACCCCTCGGGACGAGCCTCGCCACGATCTCCCTCGTCCGCCGCGTATTCTCCTCCGCGTCGTCGGACAGCACCCCGCCCGGCGCATAGTAGAAGCACACCTGCAGACACGGCGGCGGGTTACTCGACAGCAGGAAGAAGTCGCCCGACTCCTGCACCAGCGTCGCGAGATGCGCCGCCGTGCCAAACGCCCGGTCAACGCGCCTCTCGAACCCCCTGTCGCCGTAGTACGCCCACGCGAGCGCCAGGTTGAGCGCCTCGCCCCTGCGTCCGCACTGCAGCGTCAGGTCCGCCAGATCCCAGATCTCCTCCTCTTCGCCGTGTTTATCGTGGAACAGATACCCGGCCCTCAGCGTGTTCGCCCTCTGAAAGACCGCCACGTCCCTCGTCAGCAGGAACGAGCACGGGATCGGCACGTTCAGCATCTTGTGCGGATTCACCGTCAGCGAGTCCGCGAACTCCGAGCCCGCGAGCTTGTGCTTTTGAGTAGAGGAGAAAGCCGCGGGGCCGCCCCACGACCCGTCGATGTGCAGCCACACCCCGAACTCGCGGCAGATGGGCCCGATGGCGCCGAACGGGTCGTACGAGCCCCAGACCGTGGTGCCGGCCGTCGCGTTGACGTACAGCGGGGTCTTGCCCTCGCTCTTGGCTTTGAGGATGGCGGCGCGGAGATCCGACGGGATCATGGCGCCGGACGGGTCGACGGCGACGGCGACCACGGACCCGGTTCCCATGCCGCAGGCTAGGGCAGCCTTCTCGACGGAGTAGTGGCCGTGCGCGCTGGTGAACAGCGCGAAGTCGTGGGCTGAGTTGCCGGTGACTTTGGTGGAGGGGAAGAGCGTGGCGCGCGCGATTACTAGCGAGGTCATGTTCGAGGCGCTGCCGCCCGGGCAGGTGATCCCGCCGGCGCGGGGGCCGGTGAGGCCGAAGAGGTTGGCGAGTCTACGGGATGTTGTCTTCTCGATGATGGTGAGAGCTGGGGAGGTTTTGAAGATGTGTACCTGTACTTTATTAGAGGGCTAGGGGGGAGTGATGAGTTAGGGGGGCTCACGTTGGTGTTGAGTGCGGCAAGCAGAAGCTCTGATGCCATACCGACCTACGGGGTAGTGTAAGTTACTTGCTGGTATGAGAATGGGATGTGGTGAGAACGCACTGGGTTGATGGCCGAGTATAACTTGTCCATGAACCCCTGATCCCAAGTATTCACGCTGTAGCGTAGAATGGCCTGGACAATATTTAGGAATCCTTCTCTCCCGACTCCATCTTCACCGATTGAAAACTCTAGTTTCTTCACTAATTCCTCCGGTTTATGCAAATCTACCAGAGTATTCCGACCTGGTGCCCCTTGAGCATCAGCGGCTATGGAACCGCTGGCTCGAGTTGGAACGGCATTGTCTGCGTCCCGAATGAATGGTACGATGAGAGATTTCACCGCATCGATCAACTAGATGTGATTTAGTGATATGAAACTAACCGCATACACGAGTCTTGTTGAGGCGGCGATCTCGAGCTAGGGGTTAGACTTACATCTTCAACTTCGTCTGCCCTATTTAACCGGGGTTCTCCAACGTCATCGTGTCCACTAATTTCGGTATTAGAAGACATCTCGACAAACTATATTTAAGCTAATATAGTAAATGAGATAGAAAAATATCTGTAAAGAAGCTTTGCTCCGATTTTCACCACTTATTGAGCACTGCGACTTACGTATTTCTGTATATCAGAGCGTTTTCGGACTTCCTTTTCTGCTCAGAAGCTACCTGCATAATTGCCGAGACCCCACTGAATGGTTTTTTTCTCGGATCATTATTTGACGTTGATCGCGTGCTCGCCGAATTTCTAACGCAATGTTTTAATAGGAAGCTATTAAAATAGAGCTAAGAAAACAAGCAAAAGGCCTAGGAATGGGGTGGGTATATCGTCTAAATTGTTAGCTCACTTTGTCGGGTAGTTTACACCTAGGGTCTCGTTTCTGGACGACGATGGTGTCAAGCGATCGAATATGGGTAGAATATAATGGTGCTACCGTCCTTGCCCAAGACTAAAACAATCACAAGTTGTGTTGTAGTTAATATTCTACCCCCAAAAATGGCAAACTCCAGCAGATGCGTTTTTAGTAGCCTATGATCACATACCAATCTCATCCTAACTCGTACAAATGCCGTGGTAATGATCCCCAGGGGCTGCCAACAACTGGATGAAGCTCACACCGTATAACTGAACCTAACTTTACGCCCGAGGAAAAGAAAAAGGTATCATTCAATCCGTCCAACCGTTGCAATCGTATTCTCGTGGCGCTCTCAGTCGACTCGTTTCTTGGTATCGGCCGCCTCTCCTCCGTTTTGGTCATGCGCCTTTCCATTGCTAACCCCGAGATCGCCTTCGTCTTCACCCTCGTCCCATGCGTCTACCGCATTCTCATCCCAGTTGTCAACTTCCTCCTCGAGTGTCTCGGCTCGCTCGGATCCAGCCGCCGACATGACACCCTCCTCTTGAAGCCCGACCCCTTCACCGAGTTCGAGGTCCTCAGCGTCTTCGCCGGGAACGGCGTTGTACTGCCTACGTAGTCGCTTTCTCTCCAGCATCCTTAGGTGGTACCAGGAGCATAACCCGAGAGCTACTACGCTGCCGACGACGTTGGCGCCAATGTCGTAAGGGTCAAACTCCCGCCCGTTGGGCAGAAAGCCTTGGAGGAATTCGGAACCGACGCCTAGACATATCGTGCATACGACGACGGTCAAGTTAAGAGTTCGGCGGCGGTTGGTATCGATGATCCAATAGAAGGCGACGGTTAAGAGGAAGAAGGTGACGAAATGTAGGATTTTATCGTTGACGATGGTGTTGAGCTGAAGGGACGAGAGTCCTGCGTAGCCTGCTAGGAGGCATAGCAGGAAAAAGATACCTAGGAATGAATTTGTTAGTTCGGGACCCTTCGGAATACGTAAAAGTCAAGCTAATCTGGAGGATCGTCGTCACACGTCCGGGGAGCTCCTAAGCTGCTACCTTAGGTAGGTAGCAAACGGAGTATGACAGCAACAAAGAGGAAGAAGAAGGCAGAACGGAACTTACCTGCAAAGGGCAGACGAATGCGCATATTCAAGTCGATAGGTGTTTAGGCTGCTATGATTTGCATGAACATGGCTTCGATTGTTGTTCTTGTCGACTATGTGTAGTGTATTATATTGTACACTTTTTAGTTGTGTCGGACAAGAAAGGTGAAGGGGTGTACGAGGTGAGGTGTGTACTGTATCTGTTTCCGAAACGAAGAAGCTGGTGCCAGGGCTGCAAGGGTAGACAGGGTAAGCTTTAGCTGCTTCCCTGCGATGGAATAGTTTAGAGGTTCCACCTTTTTCTTTCAGTGTTCTTTCGTCACAGTTTTGGAATAGGTACACGAATACTTAAGTACTTCCCGACGTCGCAGCCGCAGCCCTGCTTGGCTGAATTACCTAAGCAGCTTCGCAGACTCCGATAGGTCCGTTAGTTTTAGGTTGGATCCCTACCATATTAGGTAAGAAATAGTAGGTATATGATCTTGGATGTATTAATGTATTATCTGCAGCTGGCCGTGGCACGCCTGGGGTTAGATCCACTAGCCACTTATCGCATTTATCAGATTCAGGTACTACTCTCCACAGTTGTGACGTCGGCTTTCGGAATATGCAGGTCTACGAAGTAGCCGTGTTTATATCACATTTAGAATTGAGGCTTAAAATTTAAGAGGCTGTGGAGTTTCATTTATCTGCTTGGGTAAATAGAATTTTCTGTCAAATTTTGTGCCACGATTAAGAGCCGACCGAGGTCCTTATTGTAAAAATTGTTGAAAGCCATCTGACATTGTGGCTGTGCGTCTGGGATTGGTGCGGTTGTGAACTTGAGAAGAGGCACGTGACTTTCCAGATATCGTGATTGAGATCATTCGATTCTGGAAGTTCACTGTTTGCGGGGCCGCCTTCAGCGATGTGTTCTGTCAGGTACCTCGGTATGATTCAACCAGGTACAAATTCGTTAAGAATTCAATATGAGGATGCACTTTACAGTTGACTCAAAAACAATAGGGAAAATAAATAGATCGCTTAAAATAATAGTAATCGATATTATAGACAAAGATAATAGATTTTAACTTAATACATTGATGCTTTATCATAAAGTTAAACGTAGACGCCTTTGTACTTTATTTCAAATGTTGCTATTATGTACCTGACAAATTCAAATATACTAGCTGTCAACGCGACGAATATCGAATTAATAAGGAAGGTACGCGACCGGCGTAGGTCCCGAATAGGGATGAATGGATGATTTACAGTGGATGCTAGCGGTCAATTGACAGGTCGAGATCCCCTGTAAGGAAAAAGACTGTAGCGAATGGCAGGTACCTAGGTACATGGGTGTGTACATTAAGGTTGAGAAGGTTAGGTGAAGTTTGACGTGGGAAGGTACGCCATCAAAAGTATAGAAAGTACCCTAGTACATTTAGTAGATTTTACCATAGCGACCAGAGCGACCAGACAGTAGCTGACCATAGTGGAAGACTACAGTGGAAGTGATCCGCTCCAAAACCTCACTTCGCAGACCTCACCCTTTGATCATACGCGAAATCGCCTTGAATTCAACCCATCGAGGCATCACCATTATTATCAATTTTCCTTCAAAAATTACTTCGCTCATCTAATTCGATGTCGCTCTTTTCACATATGTCAATTTAGGGGCTTCCGACGCCCTAATTCTTGAAGAAACGCGACTGTCATTTTCTTCCGTATGGCTACCGCCACCCGCCTATCACTCTAACACGCCTGCGAGGCTATCATGTCCATCATGAACGGCCAAAATTCCTGGCCGCCTCCTCAACAACAGCATGTTGTAGGGAAACGTCCTTTCCGTAATCTTGATGATTCTGCTACGAGATCTAGCGAAGTTATAGATAATTCCGCCGCGTCGGTGCCTGAGGCATCTGATAATGACGAGGAACGCCTCCGAGCTCACTTTGCCGAATTGCGGAGGAGGAACGAGGCTAAGATTGCGCTTTTGTATGGCCCCGATGGCGAAATTAACCGCGATGTCCTACAATCATGGAGGCGACCTGTTACCCCATCTACAGCCCCTCCTCCGACTACTGACCATTCCGCTATTCAAGAGCGCCCTCCTAAAAGAGTGAAGAGAGTAATCGATGAGGATGATTATGGAGATGATGATGACGACGACGACGACGATGAAGATGACGAAGACGAACCTAACAGTAATGCTACCAACATATCCTCCTTAAAATCCAAAGCCGCCGCTGTCGCCGCCTCGAAAGCTCTCCCTTCTCCTTCCAAGTCGGGAAGTTCTCCTATAGCTTCCGCGCCATCGCCGGACAAGTTATACGACAGAACGAAGGAAGATAGCTCGCAGGGGTCGCAAGCACCACAGGCGCAACCCAACAAGTCGGAAGACGCGCGCAAGCAGCTTGAAGATGCGCGCAAAGATACCGAGGAGGCTGCCAAGCGTAGTTTCTATTCTATATTTTATACCCTAGAGAACGATCGTGCTGCCATGCTGGAACAGCAACAGCTTGAGGAGTCAGAGAAGCAACTTCAAGCTGAAATGGACAAGAACACCAACAACAATGCCAGCGGGGCCACCTCTAGCGAAAACCATGGATCGCTCAGCAGCGCAAACTTGGGCGCGTCTAGCCTGACTCTGAAGCATCTTATCGCGCGCATAGATATGAAACGCGACATGGTGCGCGCGTCGGACGCTGAATTGCGCTCTCTCATGAATGAGGTTCGCAAGAATAGGAGCAAGTGGGCTAGCGAAGAGAACGTCAATCAGGAGGAGCTATATGAGGCGCTGGAAAAGGTCTTGACTGAACTCAAGGCGCATACCGAATATTCTACCCCATTTCTCACGAGGGTGAATAAGAAGGATGCTCCCGATTATTATAATTGTAAGTTGCATGCGACTGACCGAGCTAATTTTCTATATATGCTAACACCACCTAAGTCATTAAACAACCGATGGATCTCGGATCGATGACCAAGAAGCTCAAGTCCTTGACTTATAAATCCAAAGCCGACTTTGTCGCCGATCTCAACTTAATCTGGGATAATTGTCTGCGGTACAACCAGGACATGAACCACCCTCTTAGACGAATGGCCAATGGCATGCGCAAGGAAGCCGAGAAGCTCATTCCCTTA
Organism: Annulohypoxylon bovei var. microspora; assembly: GCA_022836615.1. Lineage (NCBI taxonomy): Eukaryota > Fungi > Ascomycota > Sordariomycetes > Xylariales > Hypoxylaceae > Annulohypoxylon > Annulohypoxylon bovei. The sequence goes on along the minus strand of MU405225.1, from coordinate 272,437 downwards.
ATTCCCGATCTAGTCATCCGCCCCCGTGCTGAAGTTGAAGCCGAGGAGAGGCGCAAGCAGAACGGCGGCGAAGATGATGGAGGCGATGATTCTGACGACGAGCCGATAATGTCGTCTCGCGGCCGAATCGCCGGCGGAGCAAAGGGAACGAAGTCGAGGAAGACTCATTCTGATCACAAGGAGGGGACACCTAGCATGGAACAGAAGCCGATGCTACAACTAAACGGATTGCTGGCAAAAGCTCACCGTGAAGGCTCTGAGCTTGATGGGAGCAATGGCTTCGCAACGCCGCCCATTGGTGGCTCTATGACGCCCAGTGGGCTCAATGGTCATTCGGGCATGGGTAGCAACGTTGATGTTATGGATATTGATGGGCCCGAGCTGAATGGCATGGTGTTAGGACAGGCACTGAATGAAGCTGCTCAGCAAGCTTACGAGGACGACGAATATAAAATGTGGAAGCAGGTGACCAAGAAAGACCGTGCCTTGATTACTAAGGCGCGATATCAGCTTTTCAACAAGAATAAGCTGAATGTCGATGAGCCTGCGTTACTTCGAACCAGGGCCGGCATGCGTCGGTACCTGCGCGGTCGGCAACAGGCAGAAGCTTTTCCCTCAGCTGGTCACGACCAGGATTCGTTAGCCGTTACTAAAGAAACTAAGGCTGCCGAGACTCTCGCGGAAGGCATGGAGGAGGATGAGGAAAAAGTCATCCCTTTCTATTACGAGCCTCAGTGCATTGTTCTCGACATCCCGCCCAAGCTCCAGTGGATCGAGGACAGCGAAGGCAACGCTATTAATCAGCACGAGGAATTCCTCCATACTCTACCGCCAGGTTATTTCACCGCACCTAAGAGTGCCTTATCGCAGAAATTCGACGCCAATATCCGACAAATGCAAGAAACGAGAAAGATTTGCTCAAAAATCGGAGTTATAAAGCAGATGCAGCTTCAGACTCAGGTATGATATTAACACATTACACATTAGGAACTCCGACTAACATCTTCTAGGTTTATGCCAACCAGTTTCCCAAGTATAACCCGGAGCCGTTTTATGAGCGGGACGCTGATCCGCACGTTGTATGTGGCGACAATGTCGTGATGGCACCGGAGGTTTGCAGAGCAGGCCTACAACGATCCGTCGCAAAAATCTTCTATCATGCCGGCTTTGAGGAGTTTCAGCCATCTGCGATGGACGCTATCACGGATATCGCTGCTGATTATTTCGGGAAGATAATACACACATTCAAGAACTACACGGAGATCGAAATGAAAGACCCTGCAGCGGATTTTATCCAGCGTGGCTACACAGCCCAGCCCCGTTTCAACGACGAGGAGGCCCTACTACATACCCTGTCCGAGATGGGTTACTCTATTGAGGGGATGGAAAGCTACGCTAAAGACGAAGTCGAGAGGCTTGGGCATAAGCTAACTGGTATCCATGAGCGCATGAAGGCTCATCTGGGCGATCTTTTACGTCCTGCTGTGACCGATTCGGGAGGACAAGACGGTGCCGCCGCATTCGATGATGGAAGTGAACAGTTCATTGGGGGTGACTTCGCCGAAGAACTCGGCGAAGACTTCTTCGGATTTAAAGAACTCGGTCTCGCTGGAGAGATGGGTGGCATGCTATCCGTCCCTCTCCACCTCCTCCAGTCGAGGGTCCGCAACCAGTACCAGGTCCAGAACCCGACGCAAGGTCCTTCTGACACAGTCCTGTTCGAAGACCTTTCTCCTCCCGACCCCGTTACCAAGGAGAACATCCAGGAGCAGATCGGACTTGCCAAGAACTTCTTCCTCGCTAAGCTGCACGCTAATGGCGACTCACCTTTGGTGGAAGATGAAGACCTTCCTGTCAAGCAGCGACGACCTCGACCACGACTTGGTGCAACTGGCAAGATTGTCTCTCCTCAGAAGCGTCCTCCTAAGGAACAAAACGCCATCAACAAGAAGAAAAAGAAGATGGAGGCCCAGGCAGCCGAAGCCAACAAGGCAGCAAACCAGAGCCCCGAAAAAGGTGGACCAAAGAAGGCAAAAGGTCTGCCTATGCCGAATGGAAATCCACCTACGAACGGTGCTTCTTTGCCTGTCGCCCCACCTATGGAGCGTGTCGAGAGTGCTCAGAGTCAAGGCAACAACAGCCAGACGGATAAGGATGACACCGGCATGATGAGTCCGGAGAGCATGGAACGTTAAGAGCATTTTTACGACTCTAGGGACTAGCCACCTACTCCAACGGCATTTGATTAATTCTTACTATCCCTATTTTATACCCTATTCGATGGGATATACTTTTTTTTCAGTTTCATTTTCCCTCTAGACCTAGGCAGGGTAGCACGAGGGAAGACGTGCGGCGTACCATAGTGGCATAGGGGCGTTTTTCTTGGAGGGATGCCTACGAATACCCACCCTTCCACCCGTGGCGGGTATTGCTCCCTATTTGCATTGGCTTTTCCTTTTCTTCGCTAATGATACTTGGCACGACTTGCATATAACTGGATGGACGGCACGGAAGTTGACGAAGGAGACAGACAGGGCGGCATATGGATGAATCAGCTACGCATTAAGGATCGATAGGAAACCCGAGATGCTACGTTCCGCCTTATGCCATGTACATAGCTCCTCTCCCCCTTCCGCGCACACACACGAGATCCCCTTTTCAGCGCTGCCTTCTCATGGATATAGCAGTACGAGCTATATGTATCAGACAGAATCATACTGGATTTATGCGTGATTGACCTGGGTACTGCTTCGTGATAGGTTGCTTATATAAGTGAAATGGTTATTAGGAAATTTTTATTCATTAAATCATTTGGGTGTTATATGAAATGAGTGACCTTTTGACCTAATTTCTCCCTAGAACCTCCCTAGTGAAAATCAGAACCAACTCCCATCCAAGGCGAGGAAACATAATACCTATACCCAAAGCTACCTACTTAAAGACCAAATCTCAAATAACCTAACTAGCCCTTTTCCTATTTTTCCGTCTTCTCATTACAGACCGCCCTATAGATTTTATAGCCCTGAGAAGTTGCTTACTTCTTAGTAGAATACTAGTTGCTTACTCGATATAAATATCATAATAGGTTCGAAACCCCCCACTCAAGCATCCATATCCACCGCAACCGGTCTCCGCCACCTGACCCTCCCCTGCAACGACCGCGCCCAACCGCTCACCCCGCTAACCTTCGCCAGCCCGCTCTTGCGCGCGAACGCCTCGTCGATCTCGCCGAGGCTCATGCCGCGCGTCTCGGGCATGAACACCCAGCACACGGCGGCCGTCAGCAGCGTGCAGCCGCCGAACAGGAAGTACGCGCCGTAGCTAGTCTTGGCGAGCAGCGTGGGGGTGACCAGCGCGACGAGGAAGTTGCTCAGCCAGTTGCTGCCGTGGGCGATGCTGGTCGCGCTGGCGCGCGTGCGCTGGGGCTGGATCTCGGCCGCGTACACCTTGATGCCGACGGCCCACGACACGCAGTAGATGACGGCGAAGGCGTAGATGCACACGATGACGACCCAGCGCCCGGCCCCGGCCCCGGCGTGCACCGACGACGACGCGTACAGCGAGCCCATCAGGAACATCGTCAGCGTCATGCCCAGTCCCCCGAGGATCGTGTTCAGCCGCCGCCCCCACCGGTCCGCGAAGATGGTGGCCGGGATCGTGACCCCGAAGATTAGGATCGCGGACACGCCGGAGGCGAGGAAGGTCGATTCGTTGGAGGATAGGCCTGCTTGTTGGAAAAGCAGGGGCGCGTACTAGGGGTGGTTAGCTTTGAGGTTTTAGGGCGGGGTGGTGAAAATTGTGGGAAGGGGTAGGTAACGAGTAAGGGGCAGGGGAGGTGGGCTTACGTAGAGAACGCCGTCGATGCCGCTTAGCTGCTGCATGCCCATGAGGAAGACGGCAAGGAGGAGACGAGGACGAGCGTCAGAGGCTAAGACATCGAGCATCTTTCCCTTCTTCGACTTCGGAACGGCGATCGTGGTGGGGGCAATGTGTGCGGCGCTAGTGTTACCACTGGCATCCGGGATGGTGGTCTCGACTACAGTGGCGTCATACTGGTCTAGGATCTTCTCTCGGTCGGCGGCAGCGACACCAAGCTTGTCCCAAGCTTCGGAGGCTTCTTGGGTCTTTCCATGAAGGGTAAGCCATCGGGGAGAGGCGGGGAGCCACATGAGGACAGAGATAGAAAAGGCACATGAATAAGTGGCCAGTAGGATGAAGGGCAGACGCCATGAAAATGACGACTGCATGTTAGCAGTGCCGTAACATGTAAAGAAGCCGGTGACTAGGCCGAGCGTGGTAAGTAATTGGGGCGCTGTGGTTAGAGCACCGCGGTATCTTGGGGGTGAGATCTCGCAGATATAGCTAGATGAATTCGGATTAATCTCACACACAGTTAAACTCAAGATACTATATGAGATGCGCACTTACACTATCATCATGCTAAGATATAAACCCTCGCCAATGCCCTCGACGACACGGCCGACGATAAACATGGCAATATGAATAGAGGCACCTTCAAGAGCAGCTCCGGCGCCAAAGATGAAAGAACCAATAGCAATTCCAAGGGGGCGTCCAAGCACATCTGCAACTCTACCAGCGAAGAAGGACGAAATTGCCGCAGGTATGAGAATGGACGAGACGATCAGACCGTGAACCGTCGGGGACGGGTTACCAGCATATTTGGTGAAGTCGTCCATCACCGTAACGGGGCCAATTATACCAGTATCAATACCGAAAAGGAAGCCTCCTAAGGAGCAGAGCACGCTGGCCAACATGTAGCCCGAAGGCTTTTGAAGCAAGCTGGAGAGCTGCATGACTGTGCTCGATACTCTCAAAACATCAATCAGTATATTATCACGTTCTCACAAACACTAGGTATAGTTAGGGTGCTGTATTTCGCAACGAAGTCTATTACACTATTACAATCTCAAGCAAGGGGAGAAGAATAAGAGAGCTCATTGATCTCGCTCCATGCCAAAGGCCGGTCGACCTTAAATACGGTCAGCGAGAGCGGCGGGGAGGGCACGGGCCAGGCCCGTCTTATCACGAAAGACGTATATCTACAGTAGGTGAACCTAGTTATAGATATGGAGCACTTATAAGCTCCTATCGTGATCGTGTAGTTTTTGAAGTAGATGATTCGCCGAACGGCGAGTCATTGACACCGGCCTTAACCGGGGAAGGATCGGCGCTCAAAGACTTGAAGGGCGCGGAAGGCAGTCGGAGTTGCCTACTTCGGTGTTTGTACTACCTTAAATCGACCGAAGCACGGCGGTGATGACTAAGCGTACCAACGCCCCTGAAAAGACGCCACAGTAAGGAGAGGCTTGGTAGTAGAGGTGGGGTGCTCCTTTTCAACTATTTCAACTTAGATGCACAATCTGATTTTTATGCTTTTTCTAATCTTCGCGTGGGTAGACTTCAGTTGAAATAAGCTACAGCGCTCAATCACGCGCGATCGTTCCATGCTGAGTATCATACATTTTGTCGTATTGGATGAGGTACGTTAAATACAGCCTAGCTATCTAGGGCAGTAGATTGTGCAACCCAGCATGGACTAGAAGATTTTATGTCTCCCTTTCATCCCAAAAGGAGACAGAAAACTCTCGTCCAAATTTAATTCTTCGCAGTCTATAATATCACCGACCTCTCCTACCTTGGTATGCCATTGGAACAAGTCTTCTCCTAATTCAACTTCCGACCAGTTTCGCTCCAGCCCACCCTGACAATACGATGGCCCTCCTCGTGTGTGAATATCTATTCCGGGATTTTTAACCCGTTCGTTTCTATCAATTAGTCGCTGAAGCACCTTGTAGTCGTGAGGAAACCAGAGCTCAACGAGGTCACGGACAGTGATTGTACCCTTTCGCTGTCCCGCAAGTATTGCGATGCGTGAAGTTTTTGGAGTATACCACCCTTCGTGGACACCCCTTCTGGCGAATACAGGCTGAACGCGAACAAATGGCTCATGTTTCTCTTCGTAGTTACCATAAAAATATAGTTGGAGCTGTGGTCTAGCACCATAGCGTAGACACAGCTCAAGCAACCGTAATGGGTAAAGGTGAGTTTTAGGATGTATATATGTTTCATTATGCCATAGTCTGTAAGATGGTCGATACAGCAGTGAGAGAAGCATGCAGTCAACAAGGGGCAGTCCTAGAGCGTTTATATCCACGTGATTTGGTGATGCAATACCTTTCGAGAAACACCACTCGAGCATTTTGCATTGCCGTTCGTAATGCAATTTCATACGGGGACCTCGATTGCCTATCGCGCCAAAAAGAAGGCACATGAGAATGTCGGAAATGCTAATTCTTCTGAAAGCTGGCAGTAGGCATGCGACATCCTTTTCCCGGAAGAACTCGTGTATTGACCAGCTAATGGCGAATATTGGAATAAGAGTATCGGTATGTGTGCTTAAACTTGTGCCAATATTCGCATAGCTTATGCTTCCCGGTTTTAAATAGAGGCAATTGTGAAGCTTGTACGTGCTTTTAATTGAACCTCGCTTTTTTATAAGTACAGTCTCGACTTCATTTAAAAATTCGACAAAACGAGGTCCACTGGCCTTAGATATACCGCAGTCAAGAAATATATGTGCTTTCTCGAGTGCAAACTCAAAAATGTCACTTAATTCCTGATTGAATGGAGAGTCTTGACTATCTGATGGGTCGGAGTCATACCACTCTGGTCTTGCGAACTTGACATGTGCGAGGAAAGTCTGGCAGATACGATCGAAAACGTCGACGTGTCCCACGACTCGATCGATTGCTTGTTTAATATGGAGTTGCTCCAAAAACTCGTATGCAGTACTGTGCATGAATCTGATTTCGCCATCGTTCGGAAAAGGGGGGCTGAAAGCGCGGCTAGAATAACCTCCTGAATAGTTATGCATAATTAGGAATCCTTTACAACGCCCATAGATCTGTCTTCGAGTAATTTCCAGTATCTCCCTTATCTCTTCATCTGACTCATCCCCGAGCTTCATTTCTATTGCGTAATTCGGATCGTCTACCACCTTATTCAAGAACCAGAACCGAATCAGGGGTAAGCCATGATCAAGTCCCATGTGATTAGTCATTCTCAATGTTTCGAAAACCTTCTGGCGATCCCTCACATGTATTGAATCAAATAGATGCTGATATAGATCTCCGAGCTCGTTTGGAAACGCGTCGATTTTAGACTCTAACTCTGAGGCGTTGTCGCCGTTGAGGATGCCATCTTCCACAGCGTTCAGAACAAGGCGGACCCATTGGAAGACACCCTCAGCTTTATAAGCTATTTTTTGAGAGATGAACATCGTAGCGATGTCATTCACGAGCCTTGGATAATGCGAACCAACCTTTAACTGGTCGCGGGCTAGTATACTGATATCTTCGTGCGTGTAATCGTGTATACGTAATTTTGGGCATTCGGAGAACCCAACCATGAACTCATTCCATTCTCTACTAGAAACGCATATCTTGAGGTTTCCCAAGTTAGAAGAAGCCCAGCTGAACAGCTTCTTCACGAGCTCAATATGCCTCCCTTTATATTCATCTAGGCCATCTATGAAAAAGACGATCTTATGACTTTCAAAAGTTGCCTGATTCATGAGAAGGTTGTGGAATCCTTGCTCAATTTCACCCAACTCAAGTTGGACTACAGTATTTCCGAGAGAATCAATTTGTACCCAACGAGAAGGAAAAGCAGAGGGGATCATGTCCGGGGCAGCGGATAGCACCTGGTAAAGGAGAGAGCGGATGAGACTGATGAAGTTTTGCGTATTATTTCCAAGTCTCCAGAAGAAAGCTTTCGCAAATATTAGGGTTCTGTCCTTTGACCAATCCTCGAGATAGTGCCGAGTCAATTCGCTCTCGCATAAAAACTTCATCAACGTTGACTTCCCGGCACCTGGTTTTCCCGATATGTGGAAGATACCACTTTCATTTCGAAGCCAATTTGTGAAGCGGTCTCGAATTTCTTGTTTGATATCATCTCTCGCCGGATTTTTATTAGTGGGTCTGTCGCCATCAGGGGCAGGATTATCTTCAAGAAGCCATCTGAACGTGGCTGCGTGGGCAGGCTCTACATGATAAAACCGATCTTCCATTCCCTCGTATATTAGGGTATCAAGAAATGCCTTCTGCTTGGCTTTTAACGTGGCATTGCCCGATGTACGCAGAATATCCCGGAGTTGATCTAGAAATTGAGAGCTAATATTCATCGCAAGATCTGGTAGAGACTGCTGGAGAGACTCAGCACTACACTTTAAGGATGTTATGTCTTCAATGGTCAACTTCGACGATGTGCTCAAGCTATCGAGTCTTTGGAGGATATCGGACCTAATGTAGCTAGTTAGATCACGCAGTAGATAAAACGTTTTATAATTGCATAATATACCTACCTAGACATGCTGCTTAGTTGGAGGTTCAGCTGCATGCGACAATTGTTGAGCCCGTTTTCAAGCCGGCTCCTTTCATGTCGCGAACTGTAGTTCCGAACAGAAGTTTTGAACGCTGCCAATTTGCTCTCGGGGTTTGGATTCTTCAGATGAGCAAGAAATGCAAGCATATCATCACTCCACCTCTCGCATTCGGCCGCCAGTCTTAACAACGCCTGTTCATCATGTGTTATATGTGACATTGGTCCGCCTTTGGCGAGACTTTGACTCAAACGTTTCATCTCTTGAGTCATGAACCGAAGGTCTTTATTTGAACGAATTTCCTCATTGCCTGCGACGTAAATTTCTTTTGACTTGGATAATAGTTTATATCCTAGGTCGACGAACTGTAAGACATTACTAATTAATCCAACCACTGCAACTGCCTCCATTTTGACAAGAGTGTATTCAATCAAGGGAGTTGAGAAATCTGATCATTTGGTTTAATAATAGTTGGATCGAATATTTATCCCAACAAAATGTCTTATGCCTTGCTGTAGTAAATTGAAAAGCATGCTGTCTTAGGTACCTAGGTATGTATAGGTAGTGCTAATTGTGAAGGACCTGAGATTCGGTGGACGGTTGTACGAGATTGGAAAGGCAGAAATGAAGAGGACACAATTGAAGCCTGATGGGTAATAAAAAGTTACTCACTACGATATGGTTGCATTGCAGTGTTGATATGTCGGCGGCGCAGCACGAATAGTCACAACCATTGGCTACAACTCAGGGGTACCTACTCTACTGCGCAGGCTGTGCTGATATGATTCTCTCCACTATGATTAATTGTCGCATTAACCGCGGCATTACGAATGATTGGACTTTATGATAAATATTCTTCCTCAAATGTTGCGATAAATCAACATCATTTATTTGATATTCATGTGTCAAAGTGCCTACAGCTGGCGGGCTACAATTTTCATAATACGGAATTCTTTCTAGACTTGCCCACCGTTAATCTTTCCGCCAAAAGGTACCTACCTAGGTACCTAGGCATGCACAGGTAGGTATCCAAACAATACCCCTATAGATATTCTGTGCACATGAATTTTCCACTGGGATCCATGACATCCGCAATTGTGACATTCTCCATAACACCAGCTGACCATAGAGTATGGTTTAACGTTGTAACATTCCCACCATCGTTAAAGTAGTCGGTGAACGCTTTGTTGATCGTCTTGCTCCCGCCGGGGAACGGGAAGGGATTCGATCCATTCGTTGGCGGGAATCCGGGGAACGGCAAGCTACCGTTACCGTCGAAAGGATTTCCGCCAGGGAAACCGGCACCCGGACCGCCACCGAAGCCGCCACCGAAGCCCCTTGATGTGTTATTGCCTCCTATTTCCGTCAACCGCGTCGTCAAGTTCAGCGACTGCCAGTCCCACCATAGTTTATCCAGATAACCGTGGTGGAGATAGAATATGGGGTCACCAGGCGATGTAAAGGGGTTTATCATCTATTATATATCTAGTGAGTGTACATTCTCGTGGGTTGGTATATGATAAGGGGGCTTACAGTTCCCATCACGCCGCCGTGTCCAGCCCCGTGAGGGCGTCCTTCCAAACAGCTCCACGCGTCTACAAACGTGCCTTTTTCAAGGCACATGTCAACGTTTTCTTTAGCTGCTGCGGCGAACGCGCGATCGTTAAGGTATCGCGAGAGGCAGTACTCGTCGATCGTCAGGTCGGCCTGGAACCGTAGGGTAAGATTGGCAAATGGACCATCGGTGACACAACCACCAACTCCTGTGCCGTTACCTCCGAATCCTGTTTCGATATCGAAAAGGGGAGATCCACTGATGTCTCCAACATCAGCGGGCTCATCCCAGTACCTATAATCGTCAGCCCCTTTATCCCCATATATGGGATAGGTAGTTTAATCCCTTACGGCAGCGGCCCAGTGTAATTACACTCGGTACGGATAACGTGCTCGTGCACTCTCATGAAGTATCGGTGGAAAGGCAAGAATGCACCCTAGGTAAGTAATGTGAGTTAAAGAGTAGCGAGAAAGGAGCGAGCCTGCCTTCGACTTACGACACCGTGGACATAGTCAGTTTGAGCGATATGGATATACTGTAACTCGTCCCACCTGCTCTTCGCTCCGTCTATACCGGTTTTCGGAGGCGATGCCATTAAACACAAGTCCGCATTGATATAATCCGATTTCTCTGTCGAAGTAAGGTTTCTCCTATGATCTATGTAAGCATGTTGATATAAGTTAGATGAGAGAAACACGAACCATGACATGCGCTTAGATTTGGTGGTGCACTCATCTTCCTTCTGCTCGCGTGGAGATTTGATTGATGAGAGTCCTAAGGTCAATGGCACAACACCGATCACGAATAGAAAAGGGGCGAGCATTTTGAGAATTTTGGGGGTGCTTTGGTTTCGGAGGTCATTCAGACATCCACATAGCATGGCCGGTTCTCTTATAACTTCTACGACAGCTAGCATAGGCAGCCTTATATTGTTATTCCATCATGTTAACTATCAAGGTCACGTTGCATTCCAATCATCCGTGCCGAGAGTCCACGTAGTCCCAATAAAAGCATTGTTAGACAATGTATGGAGGATAAAAGTACCTGGTTATCCGTATATTTGCTGCATATTTTTAGAATGTAAGTAAGTCATAGGTACATAGGTACTTATATATTATCTCCATCGAGTCTTACGACGACATTCATCAATTACATCCACCTATAGATAGACGCTACCCAATAAGCTTCAGCCGGAAGATGTTGCGGCTAAGTCCCCAGATTTTGTCAAGCGTGTAACCGCAACCCTGGGCCTCGCCAAACCGTGACAGGCTGAACTACTGCAGGTTCAAATGCCGCAAGGGTTGCATTAACTCGCAATAGCACTCCTTTTCCCTAATCTGGGTATAGACTTCTTCCTACTAATCGATGAAGTCTAACAAGGCCAAGCTTTCTTAGTGCCCCTGAAGGCTACCACCACTCTCAACATTAGTAAGGGTTTGATGTGTATAGATATATTATACAAATACTCACATCATGAGAAATCAGTATTACATTAAGTTGGCGCAGATTTGTTTTTCAAACACCCTGACTCAATGTCGCCAGGTAGGTGCCTAGGTAGGTAGGTACTTAGGTACCTAGTTAGGCTTTTGAACAACATTCCAACACTCGATTATCTCTATCCTGTAGTTACGCTCGTTAATAGCTTAATATAGAATCTTTAAAGAATATGCCTCGTATCATGCTTCCCAGGAACACCTACTATCGTGTCTTACGCGTTAAACCTTTCCACGGTGACATTATAGACATCCATGTTGAGCTTCCTGCTGTACGACTGACTTTTCCCCTTCAGCCTATAATAACACAGACTGGCAAGCACTATGCTTTATATTAGTCCAGGCAAGATCGTTGCTTGCCTTGGTGCCTAGTCACGACGGGACACTTGCGTACCTAGGTCGCCAAAGACAATAAATAGAGCGCTCGTTAGAATATGCAGGTGCTTAAGGATCACTGCCACGTAATCCGAAGCTGCATTATGGTTCAGTTCTAAGAAGCTGTCTGCATCGTGGTGAATGATAGCCATGACCTCGAGTATAAAACCGGGCGGCTCTATATTAATCTATGAAACAAACCATTAATTTGAGCTATATTCAACTAAGTCCACTTGAATTGCCTAGTGTATGATGATCTAGATATTAAATACCGAGCTTTCCTTATGAGCTTACATACAGTCTTCAAGCAACTGCTCCAGTCGCATCGAGTTACTCTGAGGAATTGTCGAATAGGGGCTGACGCAATGTTGGTGATTTTCTGCGCCGTTATAGAGGATGAAGGAGCGGCGATTAGGTTGTTTATAAAAAAAGCATGGGATAAGCTTACCACCATTGCGATGGAGCTAAGGCTTCGTAGTGGCGCCATAGGAATTGCTACGTCGAGCCGTGTAATAATGCATGATGCTTGTCGTACGATTTTAAGAATAACTCCCAGCTCCTCGTCTTTTGAAAAGGGGTTAACTAGTAGGTACCTAATAATATCCATTCTAGATATAATTCTTTTTCTCCTTCGCATAAAACTTATCGCAACAATATTGAAATTCTCGGTGCGTTCATTTAAATAGCAGTTTCGGACTTAAGAATTCTTGAACTAACCGTATTCCCGACACCATACATTATACCGTAGAATCCACTACTATGGTAGGCGAGTAAACTTCAAGGTTCTACTATCTTGTTCGGAGGATTATTAAGTGAGACGACTTAGGATATATATGTAGGTAAGTAGGTAGGTACTCAACAATTGAGCTAACGCTAGGTTCCGAACGGGCGTTGATTTTGACCTGTCATGGACGACTACAAGCCGAAAGCGAGAAGGACCCTGGCCGTATGATAAATCCCGGCTACACAATTGGTCCGGCCATGTTCAATCAATTCCTCCGCGCCGCGTAGCTACAGGATTCTCTGCCGTCTGACTCTCGCTCTCGCGGAATTTTCGCTCCAGGCACAACATACGTTTCAAGACGCGATGAAGCTTTCATTCTAAATCTATGTTGTTATATATAATATATAATATGAGATCCGGGACATTGTAAAGCTGCCTCAGGTGCCAACGCTTAAAATGCAATTTTCATTTAGAATTTATCATTATTAATAATTTGAGATTGATTTTTTTCTGTCTTAGTCCTTTCTTTTTATGATGACGGCGTCAGCTAAAAGTCAGGAGAGTGTCCTCGCGGCGTCAGCCAGGAAGGTCTACCGTGCTGTGGGGTTTTCTAAAGGATACAACTTCTGGCTCTGGTTGGTCCTTGGCGGTTTCTTTTCCGGCTTCACGGCGACGCGGTTAAGGTACCTCGACTTCTACGGCACCTTCTGCGGCAGCTCGATTCCGGGTGGTCGTGATCTTGCGACTCCCGGCGAATGCTTCTACTACCTAACTCAGGATTACTACAAAATTGGAATTATTGCGCATTTGATCGCCATTCTACCGGCTAGTCTGCTCGCATGTATTCAGTTCATACCGGTGGTCCGCCGCAAGGCACTGACATTGCATCGGATCATCGGTTGGACCTCGGTCGGCCTTTCGGTTCCTGGTGCTATTACCGCCGTGATGATTTCGCCGCGCTCTCAGGGTGGCGGCCTTGATACGCAGTCCATGGTGGTTTTACTTGGTATCATGTTCCTCACAGCATTGACTCTTGGCTGCATCAATGCCAAGAGGCACAAGATTGCAGAACATCGTGCTTGGATGCTGCGCGCCTGGGTCTATGTATGTTCCTTATCTTTGTTGGCTAAGAATGCTGTATGGGCATAATTGTTGAGTAGTAAATGGACTGCTAATACCATTCATCATCTAGGGCGGCGCTATCGTCACTATGAGAATTATCATGGTTGTATCTGTGATAGTCATATCCATGATAGGGGGTTTCTATTATGTTGAGCCGTGCGACAAGATCAGTTTTCTGCTGAAGGGCGAGAACGCCACTTTGGCGGCGTATCCGGACTGTGCCCCTTTTTTCTCTGGGGAAGACCCTAATCGCCATATCGCCGTACCTGCATCCGTTTTTGATAGAACGGACATAGTCCAAGTCGCCGCTGCATTAAACTTCGTCTTCGGCTCGTCAGGGTGGATAGCAATCTTCCTACATACCTTTGGCGTCGAGCTCTACGTAAGTTTCGCCTACTAAAACATCTCATCTTTGGACCCTAAGCTCTTGTTTAACTAGCTAACATGTTTTTTAATAGCTCCACTACGAATCAGTGCAGCGTCAAGTTGCTAATAGCATTAAAAAATCTAGTTAAGTTATCCTGACTGGGTACTGACCTGTGAGCTATGGAGAAGCGGATGTTGAGGTGAACTGGTAGGCATTTAATTAAGTAAATAGGAAGAAAATATTAAAGCCATTTAAGTAGATTAAGTACACCTACCTACCTACCTAGGTAGGTAGTAGGCATTTGAGAATGTTTCGAGGTAAACTACCCCCAGCCTTCTATAAGTCGATCACATGATGCGCATGTCCCAGGTATTAGGTACCTAGGACCTGGCTATCAATGCTACATTGGACATCATAGCCTTACAAGACTGTTTTCAAAAGCATTATGGCTGAGATGGTATTGTTTCTACAGATATGAAGAATGCTTGAAAGTTCGATGTCTACCAACTCTAGAGGGATGACCCCCTTACAAGCTAGACACAACTCAAATGGGCATTGGCTTTCAGGTAACGGAGCCTATGCGGAATTCACTAAGAGCCAATACAGTTCAGATCCTCGGCTGCGAATACAAGATCCAAAATGCCTGAAACAAAAGACAATGTGGCCGAATATGCCGGTCCGAATCAGAGTTTTGAGTCTGGGCCAAAACCAGAACTTCATTGTTAAGGGGGAGTTATCAGACGCCAACGCCTTGAAAGTATGCCTATGTAGCCAGAACCAATTTCCAAACCAGCAAACCGTATACCTTGTCGAAGCGTTTGATCCTCATACGGTAGAAGTATTGGGCAGCCACTTCCAATTACATCCATCTTTTTTCGTGGAGCACGAGCGAATAAAGGACTTCGATTACGATGCGTTCGGTCAGACGGACACGGTACTTCTTCCAAGCTCGTTAGCAACACGAGACCATGTCACTCTGAAGTATTCAGAGCCTGTATACGTTAGCCAAGGTACTTCTGGGCTTCGTTTACACTGCTACGCTACTGGACGTCATATCAAGAGAACTAGGTCTGGAGAAAATATGCTGCCTGTTGGCGTTCTTCGACGGAAGTGCTCAGTTTGGAACCGAGAGGTTGACGGTGCTTCGGATAGTAAGTACTCTATGACTAATATCTAAACTTGGAAGAAGCTTATTTCATTCTAGCTATTGTACTCTGTGACCCAAAAGTCACGCTTCTTGGGACGAATGGCGATAAAAGACCGCTCCTCGTCGATATATATCCATTCCAAGGCGGCTACGTAAACTTTATACCTGAAAAGGAGCAGCTGAAGGCTCAAGGGGGGCCTCCCAGGTCGTCAATTCTTGACGATCTGACTTTTTACTTGACGAACCATTTCAGTCTACTAACTGACCATTCCTACTCCAAGGGTATTCAAGTCTTCATCAACAAAATCATAGCGGGGCACTACTGGGAACTAGCCAACTTCACGAATGCGACTCTAGCTGAGACTCAAAGAAGGCTTTCTAAACATTCGGACTTGGCCGGGTTTTCGGTTCGGGATGTAGAAAGGGACTGGAGCGACACTCAGGCCGATGAACGACGATCTGAACAGTATTGCAGAGAGCTTGAAAGTGTGATGCTGCAACTGAACATTGCGCCCCGGGCTCCAACAAATGCACGTATCATGGACTGGTCAGATTATACAGAGGACTTCCAATTCCTACATACCGGGTTCAAAAAACTGCGTCGAAGGGCGGTATCGCTCAATACCGCCATGACAACTCTCGCCGGCATTGCAGGGAATCGACAGGCCGTGATTCAGCAGAAGCAATCGCTCCGCGAGGCTAAACGCACGAAGGCTCTCACATTCCTTGGTCTGGTTTTCATACCCTTAGCGTACGTATGCTCGTTATTTAGCATGCAAGGCGCCTTTGCCCCAGGGGGGCCGCTCTTTTGGGTCTACTTCCTCGTCGCGATACCTCTCGTGGGCCTGGTTTCACTGGGTAACTGGATCTTAGACCAAGGTTATAGCTACGACGCAAGCGACTGGTATGCCCACAATCTTCTTGATAGGTTCAAAAACAAGAACAAGCCTCCTGTTTAGATTTCTCATGCTCCTAGTTAGCTCGATGGCCAGGCGAGAATTTAATTGTAAGGGAGACTGCTTGCTGTTTTCACGAGATTACGTGTAGTTTGTTCTCCTATTCTATTTCCTTTCGGATTCTAGAGGTAGAAAGGAAAATGTGCATTGCGGGTAACTGGAAGGAGTAGCGGTAATCTAGATGGGTGTGGGAAGAAAGAGGTGGGGATAGAGGGCTAATAGGGGTTGAGATGGATCTCTTAGGCGTTGATGGTAATGATCCTGATTTGAGTAAGCATGAGTTTCACGTGTCATTAGGGAGAAGTAGCGAATTTACAATGTCGGATCTATTGGCTAGAATACCAAAATCATAACTACAACTCTTCAAAAATGTAGGTTAATAGTTGAAATAAGCCGCGTGTATAATAGCCAAACTCTTCCATACCTGCTTAAGTATAAAACTACGACTACGACGCGGAGCCCCGGCTGGGAGGAATCGTCGAAGTGGTCGATGCCGTAGCCTTGTTCTCTTGTTTGGTAACGCTTCCTGTTTCCTCATCCTGCCCTCCTATGTGTTCACCGTCAATCTGACCGTCGCCAACAAGGACGACCTTGTCGCCGAAGGCTCGCGCGATCTCCTCGAGTGTCTTCCGTCGCGTCTCTGGGAAGTACAGGTACGCAATGGTTAGGAAGACGAGGGTGCACCCGACAAAGACGTAGTAATAATTCTCGCCAATGTTGGCGAGGGCGCTCGGACCGGCCTCCGTTATCCCAACGTTGACGATGAAGTGGCTCGCCGCCGCGAGCCCCATGACCTTGCTTCGCAGCGCAATAGGTAGCACCTCCGCGCCGTACAGCCATGTCGTGCTGTTGATCATAGCATAGTACCACGCTACGTATAGGTAGATTCCTAAGACCGCGAAGCCTTTGCCAACCTTGTTGTCGCTGTTCTGGAAGATGCGCTGCATCACCGCGGAGTATATCATGATTAGCATCAGACCTAGCGCACCTGATATTATCATCTTACGACGACCCCACTGGTCCGTTAGATATCGTGTCGTGATGCTATTCGAGACAAAGGCGACCGTGCCGTACACACCGGCCAGCGCGAGGATCGTCTGCTGCTGTATGCCCAGCGATTTATACAGCGTAGTCTGGTAGTACTGGATGACATTCACACCCGTCAAGCTGGTCATGGTCTGCACGCTAATAGAAACGAAAGCGCGACGGCCGAACAGCGTAAACACCTCGCGAAACGACTTGATCTCACGGGCCATCTCGAACTCGATCTGTGCGCGCATGAGCGCAAATTCTTCGTGCACCTCGTGCGACTGCAAGTCCCGGCGAACCCTAACGAACTCGCGTTTCGCGGCCTCGATCTTCCCGTTGCGCAATAGCTGTCTCGGCGAATCCGGCATGAACGTCGCTAGCCCGACGAACATGATGACGCCCCAAGGGATCTGGAGGCCGAGTGGCAAGCGCCACTGCGTTGAGCCGTACGGCGCGTACGAGCAGGCGAAGCCGACCCAGTTAGACATCATGGTGCCGAAGGCGATGCCACACCCGGAAATGCCGCCGATGAGCCCGCGCTGGTCGGGCGCCGATATCTCGCTGAGGTAGATCGGGACCGTGGCAACCATGCCGCCTACCGCCATACCGGCGATAGCTCGGCCAGTTAAGAACATTCCAATGTTGACAGAGGCCGCCTGGATCGTGGTACCAATCGTGACGATGATGCATAATAACTGCATGAACCGGATACGACCTAACCTATCCCCTATGAAGGTCTGGGTTAGAGCGCCGACCGCTTCTCCCGCGATGTAGACGGCCACTACCGCACCGGTGAGTCCATTGGAGGGGTGGTGCATGTAATCGATCCAACTTTCGTGAGCAATAGCTAATCAGGAATTAGTATGTGAGACATTCGTAGTAGCGCTATACTTTATCTCCGTCCTATAAGAAACTTACTTGTTGTAGCAATGCCCGTGTCAAAACCCTATAACAGAGATAGTGGTTAGTACAATTATTCACTACCTAGTATCTAGTTAATTCTGTTTTAGAAGAGAAAGCATACGAAGAGAAATGTGCCGATGGCGGCGAAGAAGGCGACCCCAAGAGAATACCAGCCCGCCATGGCTTCGGTTTTTTCTTTGATTTTCCCTTCCTAAACCCTTAACTCCGCAACAGGTACGTGGGGATGTTGAAGTTGGCGATCGGGGGAGAAATGGATTCGATCACTAAGAATGGGGAATCACAATGCTTTTATTCTATTCTTCCCTCCCAACTCGGCTACTGGGTTCGGATAGGGCACTAGAAAGTGCGAAAGCTACCGGTCCTCCATGGTAGCCCTTTGGTTGCAAATGACGCGCATAGCCTGAAATCTCCGCGTTGGATGAACAGGGCAGAATAGGACAAAGACACCCGTGCATATAGGTTAAAGATCACACTACATATTAGGGAAACCTTGGAAGTTGGGGAAATGATCCACGGACGTAAACCCGTCCCTTGTCACCATGTGCAAGTACCCACCCAACCCGTCCTCCCCGTCGAACAATAGGCTAGATAGAGATGCCTAAGATTGGTGATTGATACCCTGAGCGCCAACACGCATACGTACTCCCCGGTCTCGGCAAGCTCCCGACCACTAAGCTATACGAACTCGGCTACGACCACGCTGCCGACGTGCGTCAACGATGGATAATACAAGACATCGCCAGTAAATCCAGGCACGTCTTGTCAGTCTGTATGCCAGCTGGGTTAGGTAACTTGCCTAACAAACACACAATCTCATTTTCCCCTTCCTTATTAATATGATTATAAGTTGTCTAAATTCGCGATAATGGCCGTTTTCATTTTATGGCATTTCATGTAGTACGTTAGACGTCCCATCCATTTCATGCCTGGGAGCAACTGGTGCGCCACCCCCCGCGGCCGAGGCGTCGTACGGGACGTATGGTGATCCTGGATTCTTGATCACTCCATCTTGGAATGCTGGTGCCTCGTGTATCCCATTATTGGGGACTTGCGCGTAATAACCAGATTTAGGATACTCTGAAGTCATCATGCTAGGAGGAGCTCCAACCGTCGGTGGAAATTGCGACGAATCCGACGGCGCGACCTGCTCTTGACCACCTCCCCTCCTTTTCCTTCGTCGGAAGAAAAAGGCGACGGCGCCCGCACCAATGGCTATTCCGACCAGCCCTACTCCAACACCAACTCCTGCTGAAGCCGCGGGAGACAATCCAGGGCTATGACTAGCTGAAGCGCTAGAGGTCGGGATCGTCGCGCTTGTCGACGCGATGGTGGGGTTGGTAGTACTAACCCCGGATTGTGTCGAGCTCGAAGTTGGGGAACTGGAGGTGGAACTAGAGGTGGGACTAGAGGTGGAAGTGGAGGTTGATGTTGACGAAGTTGCCGAGCTTAGACTAAACGTTTTCTATTTGGTAATTCTTCGGTTAGCTACGACCCTTCCGTCGAATGATCCGAGAGAACGGGGAAAGCATCGGGTAACCCCTTGGTTCATTTCGGCCTAGCTTTGGCCGAATTGCACTAAAACCCCGTGTCGGTTTAGACATCCCGATGCCTTCATCTATCCCGTCGGAACGTGATTCCACTATTTAAACTTGACATACCCGTTCTCCTTCGGTCGAGTTATACTGAAAACCTACGCTGTTCGCGCCGACAGAACTATCAGGTTCGTCGAGCCTTATGTTGAACCAACAAAACGCTGCAGGCTTGTCGACGGTGAAATCCAGGATTATCGACGCCGTCGTGTTAGGTCCGTTAACATGGTCGAGCCGTTCCTCTGTGGTCTAGTCAGTGGCTTCGCTCATCCTCGGTCTTCGACATTCGCTAAAAACTCACGATCAATATTTCCTTGGGCATCCCTGCAGAACGTATAGAGCAATGGCGCAGAAATATTGCCTTCGTATGCGGTTATGATCGTATCGCGATAGCTGTACTGTAGGCCATCCGCCGTAGGATATGTGAATTTGTTTACGTCGTCCTCGCCGTTAACTCCTATTATCCCCACAAGGCATAGCACAGCGACCGCTGATCTAAACGACCGCGTCATGGTGTTGAATTTGAGATGATCTATCGCCGACTTATCATTCCAAAAATGAGAGAAAAGCAAGAATTGAACCGCCCTCGCGTCTCAGGGGGTTGTGAGCAGTTAATGAAGGATCTGAGAATCCGAAGAGTCCTATCCAGCAAATATTGGTGTACCCAAATTATCTTTATGAATCCTACATATTTCTTGGCTTCTGCCTTTTGGGGGCTATGATAGGCGCTTCAGGGCTGAAAAAGCCCCTTATAAACCCCTGTTTTATTCCTATGAGCGCCAAAGAGCTGCCATAACCCGCACAACTAAACCACTGTAGGGTTATTGCTGGCAGTAGACCCGCGTTTCGCAACAGGAGCACAAAGCTATGGTCCGGTCCCAATGAACAACAGTAGGACGAATCCTTCGACATATCTCGCCAATAGAAATGCATCACTGATTCATTGGTAATGTTCCTGTTATGCAGTGAGACATATTGTACCTGAAACTCAGCCTCAATGTGCACCTAGGTAGGTAGGCAGCTAGGTAGCGCTGGTAGCATTAAGCAACTCGCCTAAGTTACAGGAGGCTAAGTCCCAATCCTTCAGTTCTCAGCCCCCAAAATAAACACTTAATCCGAGCGCCAATCTCAACGCTCAGCCCTAAACAGGCAGTGAGTGCCGCCTCTGTGTTCATTATCCGAATATCGTTCATGATTTCCATTCGCTTGGAGCTGTACCTGCAATTTGTCGCGCCGGTCGTCAATAGAATGTTGTGATGGTAATAGCATTCATTGCGGAGATTAGAGGACATCTTGGCATTGCGGCAAAGACGCATCCAAGGTACTATTGTCCACCCTATGAGGTTAATATGAGACTCCGTTCAACTTATGAATTCTGAAGGATGACAAATCTAATAGCTTAGGTAATTGTCATAACTCTTGTACATTTTTCTATCAACGCTGAAGTCTCTAAAAACACATAGGTACATGTGATCCCTTATCCTATATTACAACACCCTCTTTGAACTGGAACGCGGCGGCTAATGTATACACGCAACGAAGAACACCGTCGATACATATATCCTGCTGCTAGATAGAGGCTAATACCGATGGGAGTTCTATGACGCAGATCTATGGACGTTCGCGCGAAAGAGCAGATGCATTCGAATATAAAAGCGTCTATGAGGCCGGGAACGTCTCGTTTTCGTCCCACTATTGGAGGAAGTTAGTCTTTGGCTGTGCCATTGCATTGCAGATCGGGTCACATACGTGCTCAATGATGCATCCATCCTCCCAGCGGAATCGGTCCACGATCGTACCGAACGAACTCTGATAGTTAAGCCACGACATGTCGCCCTCGATCTTCGTGCGTAGTACGGTGAAGGTCTGGTTTCCCAAGATTGAGCCGAGGAAGTTCAGCGCGTTCTGAGCGCCATTCTGGACCGCGGGGTTATGATTCTACGAAGATTCCAATTAGCTAACTAAGTCTGGCGCAGAATGATATTCTTCCAATCTGGTACGCGTACGATATATTCGGGAAGGATGTAAGTAAAAGCCGCATATATGTCCTTCTTAACGAGAAATAGATAGGCGAACTCGTTGAACCTCGCATCGGTCACCTCCTGCGGTGGTGCTGGTGTAATCCGCGTGCAGAACTGGGAGGTACCCTGGCGTTTGACACAATTCGGGGCAGCCAGCGCCATAAGAGGCGCCGTAATCACGGAAAGGAAAGTGGAGAAACGCATTTTGGCGACGAACGGTCCGGAGAGAATATTAAAGATCCTTCGGGGAATTTCAATCTATCACGGGAACTGTCAACGATTTATATCTTAACATCAGACACTGAGCTGTCACTACGGCATACGCTTGGTACCTATTGATTTGCATTAATTTGTATTGACGTGATATTGTTGTGGAGAGGCCAGGCCAACACAAATCAAGAACCTGAAGATGATATTTCCCTAGTCTTTCAGCTAATTCACGCCAAATTTCAAAAATAACTCTTTTTCTAACTAAGAAGGTGATATAAATAGACATTAGATCATCAATTGCCGGCCATATCCTTGGTTAGTAACATTTGTAGGTTCTAGATGTCTCAATTTCCCCAAATTCTTCCTTCTTGCACGCTACTTGGCATATACTAATGATATCGGGTTCAGAGCGGTGGCCAATCACGGAAGGTATAAGTGCGGAAGAGGACGGTAGGAGAATGAAAAAGCCCTGAATTTCTTAGAACGACATGGGTTGATATACAGATCCTCGGTAGCATCGTTCGCTATTTAGTACGCTAGGTCGACTTATCATCGGCGTGGTTCAATAGACATGCCGGCACCGTGTGTTCGGCACAGCCGGGGGAACATCAAGTCAAGGAACAACTCCTTATCATCTAATCCTAGTGTGTTACTGTTTTCACTTTCACGTTCTTATAAGACACGTTCCGCTAAATGCTCTTTTCAATACAGATGTTAGCGATAAATAGCATATCCAAGCTTCACAATATCAAGCTCCCAATGCAAACCGCCACCAGAAATCCACCCAAGAGAGTTGTAGGAGATCTTGAGAGACTATTTGCCAGGCTGGGAACAACCGTCCTGCCCTGGCAAGTGTAATTGCCTTTGAAAGAACCGTGATATCTCAGCGAATTTATATAAGAGCAGTCATACGTCGAGTCCGTCGAATTCAGGACGAAACTATCAGTCACGTATACATGACCCGGTTCTGGATAATCCCCTGTCGACGTTTTTGATAGTGGGTAGCTAGACATGGGATTAGCGGTTTGCGACAAGACAAGGGGTAAGGGGTATGGTTCCGGCTACGGCAATTACATATATGAGAGGACACATCAACTCACAAGAAATCAGAATGAAAATTCCCGCCCGAGAGAGCGAACGACGATAGGTTACGCAACCCCCAATCCCAGAAGTTAGAGCTGCCCTGAAACTTGATGTTGTCGGTGTCTAGTAGGGGGTTATCCACAATCTCGACGACCGTCCACTGTGGCGCATCCGTGCCCGTTGGTGGAAGTGATACGGTCTGACTTGGCTTAGGGTCCGGAAGTACAAGTGTCTCAAGATTCGGGTTACCGGCGATACGGATCTGGTCTGTTATACGCAGACTAGCGAGATCGAGTTCTGTGAAATTATTCTTATACAGATTGACACGCGCCACAGTGTTCAGGTCAGAGAAATTAGTGAGTTTATCACATCCTGTGATTTCAAGGCTGATCTGATCCGCCGCATTCGAGTTGGCTGGAACGTTTGTGGCGGCGGCAGGGTGTGCCAAGAGGGAAATGGTCGAGGTTGTACAAGAATTTGCGACGGTTATCCCGACTATTAGATCATAAGCAGCGTGTTCAGCAGCTACCTACTCGGTGCGCTATTGTATAAATATAGAATACATACCGTTAATGATCGAGGCTAAGAAGCACAGGTACGTCTTCATGCTTTTCTTAGTCCTCAGCTGGCTGTGCGTATGGATCCAGATCGTGGTCTTCAGAATTAATTCAGGACATTGTCTCCGCCGCTGAAAAAGGCGTGTAACTCAGATACACCAGTGGCCTCGCAGTGTCGGCAGGTTAATAAGTCGGGCAGCGTTGGCTACATTTGATGAGTATTCTATGATATAGATCGAGTTGCTCTGAAAATAAAACGTTCGAGAACATTTTCTCAGACCATAGGCATGAATCACATCTTATCTGTAAGTATTTATGGGAGCTACATACACGCGCTTGAGTGTGGTTGCATGCCTCCCTTACGTCCTTTAGTTTCTGCACTAAGGCTCGATCAATATGGTGTTGGTTACAGAAAAGTCTATCGTGCAGAGACACCGAGATCGACATGCAGTCAATTGAAGAGCTGATAATTAGATACATATAACCAGCCAGTTATATTTCGAGGACATAATAAGCCACTTGGGGTCGATCAAGCCAAACAATGCTGACAGGGAAAACAGCGAACCGATTGCTGTCTAGCAGCCCTATCACAAGAGACCTCGACGAAATCCCTCTCGGAAAAGTTACACAATGACATCGGCGGCGATATTGCTGTACTCTCTTTGGCTATTCATAACGAAAAATCAACCGAAACTAGCATGGCATGAAAGACCCGTCAAAATCGGGCGCTTAAGATTTTAAATCACGCAATGACTTCGGCATGCTTACCGAAGATTCGAAATTGCGGAGTTAATAACTGGGTTTAATTAGGGGTCTTTATATACATGCGCCATAGTCCAGCCCTTGAACACATTGTCTTTCCCGTAGATAAATGTCAGTTTCATCCACAATAATGCTTAGGGCAAGGTAGCCCATAGCTATAAGAATTATAAATTCCAATCGGACAGTTGCCCTTATCCTGAAAGAACTCGAAGGTAGTATCATTCGATGAAGTCACTACATTCATGTTAGTATCCTTCTTCTGCGAAATAGGGGAGTTTTGAACTTACTTCCAGATACGCACGTCCCGGCCGAGAAGGTGCAAGGACCGACATCGATGGTGTATGCGAAGCCCGGTTCCATGTGTATAGGCGGGAAAGGGGGGAAGACACCAGCCGTTGGCTGATTGTGGAAGGTAGTGTGTGGACCAGGGCAGCTACCGGCCAAGTACCCCGTGAAGAAAAATGTCCCGGGCCCTTCATACTTGTAACTGGAAGTCTCCAACTGGTCCTGACGAGGGAAAAGGAATTCAAGAGTGCAGTTGGCATCGGCACGGTCCTTTGGCACGTCGATGCTGAAGATTGACGAGATGTCGTTCGGCGTGATCCGGGCATTATACTGCGGACCAAAGGATCTATCAGGCTCTTCCACTGATACCTGCGTTATGTAGTGAGGGAATTCGAATTGGCCTTCCTCGAGGTAGGCCGGGCAGCCATCTCTGTTATTTCGCGTCCATTGGTGATCTCCAAGTGGGCGCTTCGAGATGAGTTCGAAGGGCGCAGCACTGACCGTCCCGAGGGATAAGACAAGGGAGAGTATAAAGTGCATTGTGACGTTTGAAATAGAACGAAAAGGACGACTATTTGAAGGTATAACTACCTAGACCTGACGTTCAACGGTGTTGTTGATGCGAGTAAGAAAGCCTCTTCTTCATTGCTAGGAGAGTACCATAGTCTTATACTAAATTCTCACACTGGTCAAAACACGTGGAAAACACGTTGGCTCCAAACGTATCGGCTAACAACAGGCCTTGTCCCATTCTTACAACACTTTGAGCGCCTCTATCGCAAAGCTGAATTCTAGTCATCTCCCATAAAGGAACACTGCATGAATAGTCTGTGAAAAGCAAAAGTTAAATAGTACCAACGAAATGCAGTCATCTGTTATAATGCCCGATGGTCTGATGGGAGGCAAGGGGATATGTATTGTTAATTAATATCTTCACTGCAAGCCCGCGAAGGATTCGGTGATCCTGTAGATAAAACTGCAGGTAGCCTAAACGCCTCACATAGTGGACAAGGTATGGAGGCCCATAGGTGAGACTGTGCCAAAAAAATATTGGAGTGTAAATACTGCCTAAAAGGGTAGGGTGTGTTGCAGCCACAGGTGGGTGGTGGCTTATCCCTCGCTAAGCAGGTACTTCGTGCCTTGAATTTAATAAGATTGCCCGTACGATTAAATGTAAAAGCTTGTTACTTAAATGTTAATTATTTATTTAATTTATTAATTAATTTATTAATCGATTTATTAATTAATTTATTAATTAATTTATTAATTAATTAATTAATTAATTTATTAATTTATTAATTAATTTATTAATTTAAATAATTTATTAAAAAAATAATAAAATTATTTTTAATTTAAATAAATAAATGTAAAATTAAACCATTATAATTATTATATTATAATAATTATAATAATTATAATAATTATAATAATTATAATAATTATAATAATTATAATAATTATAATAATTATAATAATTATAATATATTTATTTTATATATTAATTATTAATATAATTTATTTATATATTAAAATATCGTTTTTAAATAATTATATAAAAATAATTTTAATAATTATTAATAATAATTATTATTAATTAATTAATTAATTAAATATACATTTTATTTAAATAATATAATTAATAAATATTATAAATTTTAAAACGTGGTAATATAAGTTTTATAAAGTCACGTTTTTAATTATAATAATTATAATTATTATAATTATTATAATTATTATAACTTTTACGTATATATAAAATTAATAATAATATATTTAACCGTGTTAATTTTTTTTTAAAATAAACTTTTTTTTAAAACGTTTTTTATATTAAAACACCACTTTTTAATATTAATATAACTCGGTTAATAATAAAATTATAAAATTAAAATTAATTTTTATACGTAAAAAATTAATTTAAACATTTATTTATAAAGTTTTAAAAAATTAAAAAAATTTATTTATTATATAATTAAAATGTTTATAATAAAGTTCGAAAAATACATTGTTTTATATATAAATTTAAATACGAAAACGAATATTTCGAAAAATTTATAAAAACCATTATATCGCGATAATAAACCTTGAAATTTTTAATTTATAAATTCGAATAAATTTAATGAAAATATTTATATATTAAAAATAAAATATAATTTATAATTATTTAAATTAATTATATATTAAAAAATTATAAATATAATTATTTTAAAATTAATATAATTAAATTATAAATTATAATTATATAACGAATTTAATTCGTTACGTTTTATAATTTATTTTTAATATATAAATAATTTTATAAATTTTTTTTTAAAAAAAAAACTTAATATTTTAAAACTTATTATCGCGATATAATGGTTTTTATAAATTTTTCGAAATATTTATTTTCGTATTTAAATTTATATATAAAATAATATATTTTTCGAACTTTATTATAAACATTTTAATTACATAATAAATAAATTTTTTTAATTTTTAAAAACCTTATAAATAAATATTTAAATTAATTAAATATATATAAAAGTTAATTTTAAAAAAATAATTTTAATATTAATTAAATTATATTTATATAAAAAGTACGTGTTTTAATATAAAAGTGTTTTAAAAAAAGGTTTATTTTAAAATTAAGTTATAACGGTTAAGTAAATAAAACCTAAGTAAATAAATAAATAAGTAAAAAGCTTTCATTAATAAAGCGACCATAGGTACATAATCTTATAGCTAAATTTATATGCGAACACAAGTACCATGCGTCTACCTACTTACCTCCAGCTATTAATATATGTACTCATTTATCATCTCACCAATATGTGGCTTAATACCCACCAACACAATTACCGTATTAGGCATAGCTACTTCTATTTTCCAAAATTTAATTCTTTTTTGGCACAGTACTACCTATGGGCCACCGTACAAGGAATACCCTCGCAGCCTGTAAATTTAGGTCAGCTTCCGGAAATGAAACATATCATCTTCAAGTCAACGTGGTTAACCGAAGAGCGTTCTCGTGGTTCCACGCGGATACTCGCTGCTGTGTCAGTCTAAAATTCGAATAATATGCTCTTAAATTTTGCTTACATCGCGTAGTCACTCATGTCTTACCTCGTAGGTTATCTTAGGGGATACAGTTAAGGGAAATATACTATGTTACAGGGATGGGCTCTATAGTTAAAATTGGCATAAATATTCACATCTACCTATTCTAGCCCTGCAATATGGTCACAATTTCGAATGTTTGTGATTGGAAACTGTCACTACATGGTGTCTTGTTACGGATACATTCGAACTCTTTTCGATCAATAACATTGCAAACTTCTAGCTCTAGAGCCGCTCTTCACTACAAGTCTAGATTGAGGACGTCTCGAAAGATTGCCCAAAAGTAGACGCTTCACCTTATTCCACATCAGTCCTAAGTGGAATATATTACTGGCAAACCATAGCTAAAGTTGATATCAGTTATGGAAAAGGAAGAGTCTAGTTGCAGAAGCACCAAGCTACATTATAAATGCTTCGACTTTCGAAGCTCAATTGGCTCGCGCAGCTCAGCCAGCAACGGGAGGACCTCCCCGCCATGATGCCAGTTCGCGTTGCCAATATTTAGAGCGACTATCACAACATGAAATCACACCATGGGAAAATCCGTGCTGTTGTTGACTGCAAACTGCTTACCTAGTTATCGAGGAACATCGGCAAATGTTACTATTACACCTCTCGGTTCTAATATCTCACTCGTTTACTTGGAAGGGTTTTAAGTACCTAGCTTTCACTGGAAGCACTGAACGTCCTATTAATGAATAACGTCAACAAGGTACTTGGTGTTAAAGTTTATCATTGATACTTGCTTTGATATGCTTCATGTAAGCGGCAGTTCCGCTGTTAGAAAAAGCCGAAATTTCACTTGTCAAAGGACACTTGGAAATCTGTGTTAGATGGACGAAATATCATCATAACGAAGAGCTCTTAGTTTCAAAACCTTTATTTTAGGGACTTCTTAATAATCATAGGGCTAAAGAGTAGTTTGCTTAATATATTGAAGACTCTGGCAACGATTGCCTTTTCTTCATGCAAGTTGGCTGCCTCATGCTCAAAGACGGTTTCGCTGATCGTCATTATGAAGGGATGCTTGAAAACGAACACCGCGCATATTCTACTTCTATTTACACCAGATTACTGTATTTTCAGAATACATCAGTGCATATCTTGGAAATAGGGGCTGGTACGGAAGGCCAAATGCCAATTCAATGTACTTCCATACAGTGCTTTTGGTTATTTGCACTATACTAGCACTGTACTTTACCAAACCCCCCTATAATCATAGAGGGTTTAGGGACTATAGCGCATAGTATAAATACCTACTATTTGAGATCTAAGACCTTAAGCGGTTGATGTTGAAACTTGATCGAACTCTACCCCTGAAAGGTCCTCAAGATATAGGGAGCCTCATACCGAGTCTTGCTAAGTTCCCTTGACGTTTTGACGTTCATATTTAAGGGAGCTACTCGTAGGAACAGGGAAGCAAGTTTCTATATTAACTGCAAATGTAAGGGAAACGGCCCTGGAAGCTTCGTCGAGAAACGTTAAATTTGCTATCCTATGTCTTCACGGCATAGGGACCAATATCAAAGCGAGCTCTTTGTTGGTTCTTTCATCCCTTACAGTAGGTACATTCAATAAACAGATAGCGTAAGCCAACTCTCCTCGGCGACCTTCGGCATGAGACTTGCCAGTCCTTGTGCTACCCTCTTATCCTGAGTCTGACGCGCAAGCAACTCATGGATCGATAGACCACACTCGTGCATGTGAAGTGCGAGGGTTGGGGGCGCATCTCGCATATCCGGTTCCACATCTTGCAAGCCGCAGGCCGCCCTTGAACTCCCCAAACACCCAAAGCTAGACGACCCAAGGGACTAGTACGAGATCTATGAGACTTAGGTCCGGGCCGAAGAAAAATGGACCCTCGGGATCGGCCTCCCGCGCAAATTCCAATAGGTGACCCCTGAACCCCTACCGCAGGCCGTCGAGCCTCTTGTCGCCGTCCTCGTGAGCCGATGGTTGGGATTGCAGAAGCTGGTGGAACGCCGGTATGACGCGGGACGTGATGAATCCTCCTGTGTACCATTTACGGATGCCGTGATGGGTAATTGAGGTATAGCATATCGTTGTCGTTACATCTAATTCCGTTCACGAGGCATTCGATGCCTACTGGCTGCTAAAGCTACATAATGCAACTTATCTTTCAATGAGAATCCTTATTAGTGCTCTCAAATTCCTTATTTACACTAAATCATTGTAATGGATATCAATTCCCTATAATCTACCGCGTTGAAGCAGTACCGCCGATGACCCAGACCCTTAGAGCTATACCAAACTCCAGAGCTCATGATATTTGCAACGCCTGATGAATGCATGCAATTGTCCACTTTTGTCATCCCATTTTCCAGAATGAAGCCCGCCGTATGTCCACAAACCAGAGATAAGTTGAGTTGCCCCTCTTTCGCCTTCATGTCTATATGTTGAACAATCAATCCCCCAGTCACCTTCATTTAATCATACACGTGATTGTTTAGATTCCGGTATCCACCCTCCAGCCCTCAACGGGCAGAGGGAAGGTCTGGGACCAGGAAGAAATCTCCTTCTTAAGCTCATGGATTCTGGCAACGTCACCAACAGCAAGCTTAGCCCTGAAGTCCTTGAGCTTGTTGGCTTCCTTGGGTAGACTAGTCTGGATTTCCTTGGCAATCTTGATGCTCTCATCGATGTAGCCAGCGACACGCTCGAAGTCCTGCTCGCCGAAGCCACGCGAGGTCATGGCAGGAGTGCCGATACGAATACCGAAAGGAGTAAGAGCGGACTTGTCACCAGGAGTAGCGTTCTTGTTGCAGGCAATGTTGATCTGCTCAAGAACAGCCTCGATACGTGCGCCATCAACAGCCTGGGGTCTCAAGTCAAGCAGAACCATGTGTGAGTCAGTTCCGTCGGAGACTAGCTTGTAGTTAAGGGCCTTGAACTTGTTCTCTAGCGTCTTAGCGTTGGACACAACCTTCTCTTGATACGCCTTGAATTCGGGAGTCTGAGCCTGCTTCAGGGCAACGGTGAGAGCAGTGATGGTGTGGTTGTGGGGACCGCCCTGGTGACCAGGGAAGACAGAGAAGTTAATGGCGGATTCGAGATCATAGAAGGTCTGCTTGCCAGTCTTGGCATCGGTGCTACGGACACCTTTTCGGAAGAAGATCATGGCACCACGAGGGCCACGGAGGGACTTGTGAGTTGTGGTAGTGACGATGTCAGCGTGGGGGAAGGGAGACTTGATGACCTCGGCGGCGATCAGACCGGAGATGTGAGCCATGTCAACGACAAGGTAGGCTCCGACGGAGTCGGCAATCTTCCTCATGCGCGCATAGTCGATCTCACGGCAGTAAGCGGAGGTACCGGCGACAAGGACCTTAGGACGGAACAGTTGGGCATTCTCCTCTAGTCTGTCGTAGTCAATGATGCCAGTGGTAAGGTCTACTCGGTAAGGCATAGTCTCGAAGTAAGTTGAGACAGCGGAGATCCTGCAGGCAATCGAGTCAGTCACCGAATGTCCGAATTATCCGAAGCAAACTTACTTTCTGGAGGGAGTCTGGTATCCGTGACTCAGATGGCCACCATGGGGGAGATCCAAACCCATCAATCGGCCACCTGGTGCCATTATAGCCTGGTAGACCTGCAAGTTTGCCGGGCTACCACTAAGGCACTGAACATTGACACCCCATTGTTGCGGGTCGAGGTGGAAGGTTTGGAGAGCACGACTTTGGCAAAGAAGCTCGATCTGGTCGATGTGCTGGTTTCCGCCGTAGTATCGAGCACCGGGGTAACCTTCGGAGTACTTGTTGGACATAGGAGAGCCTAGGGCATCGAAGACGGCACGAGAAGTGACATTTTCGGAGGCAATTAGAATAATAGACTCTCGCTGTCGCTGAATTTCCTTTTTCTATAATCATGACAAAGTCAGTCACCATAATAATTTAGACCAATTGGCTTCAAATAGATTGGAAACTTACCATAATCTCCGCAACCTCCGGATCAGAGTCGAGAAGGGATCTCTCGAGCAACTAGCGGTATGTCAGCAAAATTGTTCTTACCAAGATGGTATAGACAGTGGGTGTGGTATTAAGTATTACTCACGTCCTTGTGCTCTTGAGAGAGAGCGTAGGTACCGTTGGCGGCCATTGTGTGAGGAGGGGATGGGTATTACTCGAATTACAAGATAGATAGAAAAAAAGTCTTGGAGGAGAATCTCTCTAGTAAGACAAATTTAGCAGCGGAATTTAGAGCGTTTTATTGAAAAAGAGAAAAGACGGAGGATGGAGACGGGCAGAGTAGAAGGCGAGAATAATATTTTTTCCTCGACTCCAATTGATTGGTGGGGTTCGTATTAAGTAAGAAAAGGTCTAGATACTAACAGCGGGGTGCCAGGTGATGACGAGCTGTTTGTTCCTTCCTGGGACTGCTTATGCTAGGATCCGGAGTAACTAACGGAGAAGCTTTGGAGGGTTCTGCATTTCCATTGGTAGACCCATACCGAAGTCGGCGAATCAAAGCTTCCATCAAGGTTCCGACTGTAGTACATAGCAGTTCGCTGCGGGCAAACTACTTCAATTATCAAATCACCGCAAAACTCTCTTATACATGGATATGTCCAATCCGAAGTTCAGATAGGAATTGTAGTTGTTAAGTACTATCGTCGGAATCGAAACATATTGTTAAATTCTATCTACATGTAGGTAATTTCCTTACATGGTTACGATATTTAATGATGTCTGCCGAATTACTAGGACGAGCTTGGAAAGCTATTAAAGTACTGAATGAGATCTCCTACCAATTAACTGGCGACTTACCGGAGGCATCTTTCTCAACCATGTCCCGAGCCGTTTAAATCTCATTGGCTGAAATAGCTTGCGAACTTCTACAAAGAGTATATAGTTACCCATACCTTCTCAAATTCCAATTGGACATTCCCTATTCCCTATTAGATAGTATACATACTGCGAAACGATGTCTGCTAGCCTCAGTTAACGAATTACCAAACCATTTTCTGTTAAACCAGAGTCTTGGCTCCTGTCTCACCGCGAGCGCATTTAATTAAGAAATATTCAACACTCACCTACCTCCAGGGCACGATTTCTTAATGGCTATTTAGAAAATCGTAGTCTATTCAGGACTAGATAGATTGATTTCTACTCCTATACATAGAAGGCGGTCTACCCAACCCCAACCTGCGCCTTTAATTGTCACCGCCGTGAGGCTTGGGAATGGTATGTTCTACCTAAAGACTAACCTAATACGGATTGATACTTTCCGAATCCATCGGACAGTAGACCTTTCGAGTAATTTCGGATTAGGACACCGATTACCAAAGGCATTTAAGGAGCTCAAATAGCTTAGAAAGTCTCATTTCTCAGTTTCTCCTGAGTGGCGAACTCCATTGAATACCTACGTACCTATTTCAATCCTCAAATCTCTTATGCTTGGAACCATTATGAAAAGATATAGCTATAACCTCTGAATTGTGCAAATATTCATTAATATTCATTTAGCAGTACCAAACTTCCTACTTCTGAAGCTCTTAAGAGTACTACCTAACGAGGTGCGAGGTAGGCAACGACTGCACTCTTTCTAGTACTGGGAGGCATGAATCTCGCTGTCAAATTAGAATAATACACCTGTATCCGGTCACATGCGATGCCCAAGGTCGGTGACGGCTGAGATCAATTGGCATAATTGTATGTTCAAGTTATGTTTCTGTAACAACGCATGAATGCAGGGAGCTGTCAATATACGTCGATGTACAGTACATTGTTGTCTCTGATATTCAGGTACCGAAGTATCCTGCGAAATGCCCCGGATCGGATTAATCAGACGACGTGAAACTCTATTGGGTAATACTTACCTGTATAGGTGGCGCTGGGTGTGTACCTGCTTGTGTCATCAGCGGTTGCTAGTGAACGAATACTTATTACACGTATTATTCATTATACGCATGATTCATGTATTAATACGGTATAACGATCCCTTATACGTGTTACGGAACGGATAAACCAATACGGCCCCATATTTATCGAGATTATTCATATATTACGTACACATTTCAACCCACCAGACCCTCGATCCCTAAGGCTCAGAAAAAAGACCTTATAGATTAATACTAATCCCCACCAAAATCAGCGTGGTTTTGCATCTGAATGAGCCGTTCTTTTATCCTTTCGATCTCCTTGTTTAAAAGGTTAAGAAACGATTCAAATTTGGGTAATAAATTCTTAAATATTAAAACTTGAAAAGTAAATGAAGCAATAAAACACGATGTTTTGTTGATCACAATGGAAAATCTGGAGTTTGTTATGTATGATAAATGCTTATACCTGTATAAGTGTATTTTACAGTGGGTATAATAGCATAATAAGGTATGTATGTATAAATGCGGTATAACGATCCAAAATACGTGTTATTTCGTCCACTAGCGGTTGCTGCCTCCAGAATCTGGTTGCCCGGAACAATAGCGACCCACATAAACATGTACACCTGCGTCACTGGAAACGCTAAGACCATTTTAGGGAAGGCGAAGCCATCAGAGGAAACAACACAACAGCAATGTACTGTACATCTTGTTTTGTATCTCGCGCACGAGACCAGCAAGTCTCCACTTTACTACTACAGTAAGTGCCTGCATGCGCCATCTCTAGCAGTTCTAGGCGCTGATTGATCAAAGGGAGCTCGGCCGTTATCTCCCAGTTTCTCAACAACATCATCGGCCCATCTCTTCTTCCTATTATCTCCTACCTACATCTACCTTCATCCATCATCTGCCATCATCCATCTCTTTTCTCTCTATCCTGAGGATCAGAGAATTGAAAGTCATTAAGACAACATCTTCCAATCTATAGTTTTTATCAAGTGTTCTTTCATTTTAGCCAATTTGACATTGTTTGGAGTCGCCCATCATGAAGGGAGCTCTGCTTACCGCAGCTGTGCTGCTTGGCTCCGCCCAGGCCGGAGGAGTCCACAAGATGAAGCTTAAGAAGATTCCTCTTTCGGAGCAACTGGTTGGTGTTAGCTCTCAACTGGTCATGCGACTTGATATTGATGATTTACAATAGGAAAGCATCCCGATCGACACTCAAATGCGAGGCCTCGGCCAGAAGTATATGGGACCCCGACCTGAGACTCATACCCAGGCTGTGTTCCAAGACACTTCTGTTCACGCAGACTCAGATCATCCCGTTCCCATCTCCAACTTCATGAACGCTCAGTGTATGTAATTCCGAAGCTTCCAAAAAAGCGCGAACCCCGTAGGAGTTCATTCCGCTGATAACCCGGTAACAGATTTCTCTGAGATTAGCATCGGTACGCCGGCCCAGGACTTCAAAGTCATTCTCGATACTGGAAGCTCCAACCTCTGGGTTCCTTCATCTTCTTGCGGCAGTATCGCTTGCTACCTCCACTCCAAATATGACTCGTCGTCGTCGTCAACCTTTAAGAAGAACGGCACCGAGTTCGAGATTCGCTATGGATCCGGTAGCTTGAGCGGTTTCGTGTCTCAGGATACCATGACCATCGGTGACCTCACCGTCAAGAACCAGGACTTCGCCGAGGCTACCAGCGAGCCTGGCCTAGCTTTCGCCTTCGGTCGATTCGACGGTATTCTTGGTTTGGGTTTCGATCGCCTTTCCGTGAATGGCATCGTACCCCCATTTTACCAGATGGTCAACCAGAAGTTAATCGACGACGCCGTCTTCGCTTTCTACCTCAGCGGTGAGAATGGAGCCGACGACTCGGAGGTCGTATTTGGTGGTGCCGACAAGGACCACTACACAGGCAAGAT
The DNA here is from genome assembly GCA_022836615.1 of Annulohypoxylon bovei var. microspora. Classification (NCBI taxonomy): domain Eukaryota; kingdom Fungi; phylum Ascomycota; class Sordariomycetes; order Xylariales; family Hypoxylaceae; genus Annulohypoxylon; species Annulohypoxylon bovei. The sequence goes on along the minus strand of MU405225.1, from coordinate 236,976 downwards.
CACGGAACTCCCTCTGCGCCGCAAGGCCTACTGGGAGGTGGACTTCGACTCCATCTCCTTTGGTGACGAGACTGCCGAGCTCGAGAACACTGGTGTCATCCTCGACACTGGCACTTCCCTGATCGCTCTCCCCACCGATCTTGCTGAGCTACTCAACAAGGAGATTGGTGCCAAGAAGAGCTTCAACGGACAATACACTGTCGAGTGCTCCGTCCGTGACTCGCTTCCTGACATCAGCTTCAAGCTTGCCGGATACGACTTCGCCATCGGACCGTATGACTACATTCTTGAGGTTCAGGGCAGCTGCATCTCGACCTTCATGGGCATGGACTTCCCCGCCCCTGTTGGACCTCTTGCCATTCTGGGCGATGCATTCCTCCGAAGATGGTACTCCATCTATGACCTCGGCAAGGGCACCGTCGGTCTGGCAAAGGCCAAATAGGTGAAGGCTGGCGAGATCTTGGGAGAGGACCTATGAACTGTCTTGTATGGCTTGTGATGAAATTGAGACGTAACATGGGTATTGTACTGGTTGAAACATAATATGAGGGCGATAACGCGTTTGATTGCATTTCCAATTGAACCTGACGTGGGCTGCGTGGGGTGTTTTTTTCGTTTAGGGTATTCCCTTCGAAACTTGTTAGTCGCGAAGCATGCTGAGACTTGAGTCCGTTGTAAATTACCCAACATGACGTATTCGTTTAGCTTCGTACAACATTGGTATTTCTCAAGGAATCTCTGTTCGTCCACTGATCGTTTAATTTGTGCCTTTGATGCTGTCAATTGTCACGAAGTTTGGTACCGTTATGCCAGGCAGTACACTGGTCCCTTCATTTAGTATAAAATGATGTTGAGCCCCTGCGTTGCTTTTCAATTTTCTTGCTTCTGTTATGCCTACTATCCATCATCTTGCCCCGGTAGACAATGCCTAGCTCTATCGAGATATGTTCTTGCAACTATCCGAACTAAAGAAGTCACTGGCAAAGACAATTCAACTTATTACGGACTTCTGTAGCTTCAAGATTGCCGACTGCCCACCCAACTATTATTCGGGTCGAAGAGATCAATGGCATTCATTTGGATTTAAGCGATAATTAAAGTATGCAGGTACTTAGCTAATAACTGTATGTGGATTGTATCGCTATGAATCTACCTAGGTAAGTAATATAAGTAGGTAACATAATCACTTCATATTTACTATACACTATAATTTAAGATTTCATTTTACGTGTAACTATTTCTGCTATAATAGATAAAATCGATAGATTGGTGTAAGTTCATGATGGTTTAGTCAAACCTCATTGGCGAGAAAGTACGTAGGTACATATTGATGTTGGCGGAATCAATTGATGACTTGGTTGAGATCACGTGCTACAGACAATTGGTGGATCGTGCGCGTACTACTAGTTCCAAATAGGCTTAGTAGCAGGCTTAGCGTCAGCCAGGACGGACAGATTCATTTCGTTACACTTCTCCCAGTCCTCCCTCTCATAATACTGGGTACAAGACTTCTGTAATGAGTGAAGTTTTCGAGACCAAAGTTGTCATTAAAATATCGCGTACATCCGACAAAATTCTTCCCAAACAGTCTAAGATTTAAGATATTCTCATAGTCACTCGTAGTTGACCGGAGTATATCAATTATTTTGTTTCTTTTCTTTCCTACCGCTTTAACAAGATTCTTCAACTATTTGGGTGGGTGAATGTCGTCTATTTGTACGAAATCATACTACCACCCTTGTAATGTTGAAGTTTTTTATGGTTTAGCTGGTCCATGTCCGAACTGGAGGTACTTTCCTAGTCAGGTGCAGCACAGTGGAAAGTGGCAGTTTCTAGTGCCTGGTCGTGCCTGGTCTTCCTAAGAGGCTCTACGGTCTACCTAGCAGTCGCGGTCGCACCAACAAGCAACGACAAAATCTCAAGTCCCAAGTTCCCTTTCAATCGCGACCGACTAAGCCGTGCAGCGCGACGGAGCCGCCAATTTTCTTAGCATCTATCACCATCAACCACAACCACCCGAAGCCTGGTTAGAGAGGACAACAACAACAATAAAAATTGTTCCTCGACTACCAAGGCAAAAAAATGGCCTCGCCAGCCATAGCAGTTCCAAATGGTGTTTCTGCGCCCGTGCAGCTCGCCGACAACAACGCCAATTCCAATCCCACTTCTAATTCTCCTAACACTATGATCGACGCCGACATCAATACTGCGCAAAACATGGTCGGTACCTCCATCAAGCGCAAACGCGAATCAACAGACGCCAGTGATAACCCACCGAATGGCCTCAATACCCTCGACATGAACCACATAACTCCTATCTCAACCGAAGTCACTTCTCCCCCCTCCAGCGCGACGAAGGTAGATCAACCTACAATACGTAACTATTATGAAGTCCTTCAAAGGTAAATCAGTCTATTAATACTATCATCATATTATCCCCTCCATCGTCGCTTTTCTTTTTTTCTTTTTTTTCTTAGCTTCATGCGCATTATTTTCCATTCCTTCCATACCGTATATTTCTTTACTTGTTTTTTCGTAACTACTCATACAATTGATTGATATTCTCGGTTACTTACTATTGGCGGTTGTTTTTTTAGCATCGATCCAATGCCCTCTGTCCTCAAACGCCCCCTTCCCGACCCCGATGATTGTTCCAACGAGCCTCAAGCAAAACGGAAGAAACCTGATGACGGAAACCCACTACCTTCTATTGCCGACAAGGTGGCTCAAGAGCAATATGGCGACGTTGACAGCATCATCGTCGACATTAAATCGTCTATCACCGACCACCTGGCAGAATTGCGACATGTCGAACCCGGACAGGACATTAAGACGAACGATGAAGTCATTGCTAAAATCATTGAATTTAAGCGACAGGCTTACGGAATATTCAAGAGAGAGATGGCATACCCCGACAACCATAGTGTTTGTGGTGTGTTGGAGGAACTCAACTCCATTAGTGATTTGCAATCTAATGCCAGCGGGAACATGGTATTACTAGTTAGCGGCGAGCAAATGAAAGGAAAGCCATTGTACTCTAGCTTGCAGCAACCTATCCCTTCCCGCGATGGCACAGAAATGGTTATTCGACCTCTTAGAGAGAGTGGATTGCCTAGCGGTATCAGGACTGGCAGGGCGATACCGTATTCCTTTCCTTCGGCTATCGAGAAGGATAAGAAGTCCAAGACGCTGGGAGAGCTCTTCCCAGCTCCACGCAATCTACCGTCATTGCAGCCTCCCAAGGCACCGAAGAGCTCCACCAAAGGCGTCCAGGTCGGCTGGCATCGTCCTGAACTGACCGAGAAGTCTAAGTACCGTGCTGGGTCATATTTCAGCCAGAATATCACCACAGGCCGCTGGTTGGACTATAGCAATGCCGCTCCTCCGTCACAGATCATGACCAAACAACGCGAACGGGCTCTAAGCCTTGCCGGAAATAAGCCTTCCTCATCTGATCTCGAGATGTCCGAGATGGAGTCTCTGTTCCGTGGTGCCTTCTCTACTTTTGCCCCCTCAAAAGATGATTCGGCTGCCATGATATCGTCAGGCATGATCAGCCAAACCATGTGGTGGCAGAAGGTAGGAAAGCGTATCTACCATCGCCTACTTGATGTAGAGCAACCGGGGGACGCTGTCGAAGAAGTGCAAGAGACCTATACTGCCGCCGTCGAGGAAGTAGATGAGGCACTGATCAAGGAAGCTATAGACAATTGGGACGAAACCATGGTGGATCCCAGTCTAGAGCAAGTCTTTTGTCTGAAGAAACCCGAAAGCGAGAAGGATGCGGATGATCTCCTTCAGGACGTGTCCGACATGATCCAGACACTAGTATCCTACCAGAAGAATCGTAATTTGACCCTACCGTCCGCGTCCAGTCAGAGTCGATACGCGGCGGACCCGGCCCATAGCGATATGCTCACGAATGGAACACCAGTGCAGCCCGGCGAGGAAGAGATGGCTACTTACCAGACCCTCAAGGCGCAACTGGCTCTTGTTATCCAAACACTGCCACCTTACGTAGTCGCACGTCTAAACTCGGACAAGTTGGATGAACTAAACATATCAACTAAGATTGAGGTTCGAACCGATGAATTCCAAGGACTCATGGAGGAGGATGAAGCAGCTGCTCGTGCTAGAGCGGCACAAGCTGCCACGACGAACCCCCGACCCGTCACGCATCGAGCATCGAGTTCATCGAATAGCTTGCAGTACGGTCAGCAGTACCATCCCAACCGTGCGCCAATGCCCAACCCGCAGTATTATGGCGCGCAGACGCCAGTACGTGCTTCTCAGCCTACGATGCGAGGCCCCCCACAGACAATGCCACCAGTGGCCTATCCCCCGCGACCACCGTCTAACACGGGCTACCGACCTCCGAATCAGTATCCGGGCACGGGTTATTCTACTCAATTTAGCAAAGCCCCTCCGCCGTATTCGCAACCCGGTCCATACGTAAACACCCCCACACAAGCCCGACCGCCGTACCAACCAATGTCGGCCTTTCCTAACATGGGTAACCAATCACCTCAGGCACGTTTCCCGGCCTATGCACCGAACTCTCAACCGCCGCCTAATTATCGTCATCCTCATCCTCAACCCTTCCAAGCGCAGCACCAACCTCATCAGCTTCAGGGTACTCCGACGCATCAGCCATTTAACCAATATACCAATGGCGCCTCACCTATCCCACAGAGGACGGCATCTCCCCATGTATCCCACCAAACAACCCAGCCTCATCATCAGCCTCTCCCCCACCATCCAGGATACAATCCGACCGGAACACCTGTGAGGCAACCAACCTACGGCGCTCAGCCAAATATTAACAATGACGCATCACGGCGATTTTACCCGAATGCTGGTTCACCTGCAATTCCCAACAACCAAATTAACCAGCACAACCCGCACAGCCAGCAAAACCAGAACTCACAGACTCCTGGCACCTCGTCGTTCCATACGTCCCTCCAACCGCACCAAGTTCAGCAAGCGATGGATCAAGCTAAGGCTCGTTTCGATGCAACTAAGAGTGCGCAGAGGACGAACGAGGGTATCCGGAATTCGATGTCTGGTCAAGGCCAAGGGCAAGTCGGCGCGCCGGTCGGTCTTGGTGGCATTGGTCTGGGAGGGGATCCAGCAAGGCTGGTAGCCGCCCGAGCCGGCATGCCTAATTATCCCGCATCTAGTCAGAGCCCAAAACCGCAACTGAACTCGCCTAGGGTCACAACCGCGCCGCCTGCAATCAACGGAAGCCCCGCACTAGCGCCTACAGCACCGGCATCGAATGGTGACCCATCAGCTCCTAGCAGGGAAGCCTAGAAACCTTCTTTGCCAAGTGGATTCTACCATTTCGATGATAATAACCCATATCCGCGTCTGAAGGACGCAAATCCTCGTTGGCTGCTCGGTCGCCCTTGGACGGAGGAAGAATTGAATATACCGATAGACCCACGTTTATTAGCCTATGATGCGGAAATGAAGGCTCGCCGCGAAGCAAGTCAGAAACAAAGCAGAATTCTGGCAGTTGGAAGGGCAAGTGACTATGAAGTCAGATGGTATGCGGGATTACCGCTGATCGGATAGGACTGACGTTGGATTCTACTCGATATAAAAAACCTGGGCACGTTTTTCTTTTAACTCTCCCGTCGTTCTACCTTAGAGGGGTGTTCAACAAGGACACCGGAGAATCGGAGTTTAGGGCAGTGCAGTGGAAATATCACGGAGGATTATTCCCCAATGGCAAAGGGACGGGTTGGAAATGTAGATCGCTTCTTTATTCTTTCGGTTTCCAATTTTCCCGAATTTTTTTTTCTCTTCGTCCCGAGTTTTGCCGCTTAGGGATAGAAAAGTTCTACTTCCTCTTCCTTTATTTTTTCAATACCAAGATTCACAGTTGATAGTTGTGGCTGGGGTTGAGCAAGACCGGCTGCCGTTGTGGCATGCGTGGTTGGCGTGGTAGATACGGCATACGAGTACCTAGCACAAGGAAGGTGGCCTTGGTGTATAAAACAGCACATTATACAAGCTACGCTACTGAGTTACTAGTCGAAAAAGGGTCGGTGTTGAGGTGGTGATGGGGACGAGGGGTAAAACCCCTAGGGTGGTGTCTATGGCAGTAGTGGTGGTGGCGGCGGTGGTGGTGGCAGTTGGCTTAGTTAATCGGCGGCTGTGTCTGACAGTGCGTCGGTTGTGTTGTGATATAGCTGCGCTGTGTTCTTGCTTTACTCCACGTACCTTACCTGATGGTCTAAGGTACGGTCTAATACAGATGATTCTGCAAATAATAGATTTGCTTCCAGTGCTTCATACGCGTGCTTAACTTGATTTGGTCCCACATGTCTCTTTACTAAGTAGAACTGCCCATGTAGGTATTATTACATATATCCCGAAGTATGACAACCCCACGTACCTACATTATCGCCCTAGGAGGTCCCCAGGATACCATATCTTGACCAAACCAAATTGAAAAATGATCTCTAAGATCATTTCGACAAGTTCACAAGAAGATTTCAAGGCTTAAAAATCTCCAAATCCCGCCCTGTAGGTAAGTATAAAACTGGTACGTATAACTACAGCCAATTAGAACACAAGTATAGTACTTGGATTCTAATTCGTAGACTTCATCATCAAGCCATCTCTCGGGAGGAACCGTTCCTCCAAAGGAGTGGCTTGATGACTTCATGGGTACCTAGGTACGTTAACCAATTTCAAAACGTGGCGCACGACAGGCTCATTACAAGCAGAGTGCTTGTTGTGTTTTAAGAAAAAATCATTCTCTCCTCATTTATTCTCTAATCTAGTAACCGGAAATCCCGGTGCTTTAAAGACTGTACAACCCGACCCCTATACAAGTGTAAGTTTTGCATACCCCCGGACCGATGCTCATAACGCCTACGTACCCAGGCACGCAATCACCAGGACATAGAACCGAACACCCCCAGATCAGCCACCGACAAAGAGAAGAAACCTTGCTAGAAACTATACCCCAACGACTGAAACGGGTTGCCCGCGACCGACGGCTCGGTCTTGGGCCGCAGGGCCAGGGTGCGGTCCTCGGGCCAGTCGGGGGCGTCGGTGTCGGTGTCGGTGTCCTCGGACCGGCGGGACGCGCTGGCGCCGGCGCGCGTGTACAGCGCCACCTTGCCGAACAGGTCCGTCTCCGGGAAGATGTGCTTGTCGTAGTCCTGGATGAACTCGCGGACGCGGGGCGAGTCGGGGTCCTTTTCGCTTTTGCTGGTGGTGAGGGGGGTCGTTAGTGGGGTATTTGTAATTAGGAGGTAGTCTGGAAGAAAAAGGGATGTGTATAGTTTTAGGGGATAAGTGAAAGAAGAGAAGAGAAGAGAAGATAAACATACTTGTAGTGACACGTCAAGTTATCGTCCAGGATTACCGACCACTTGGACTTGGTCTTGGCATCGGTCTCCTCGGGCGTCAGCACCGGGTTGCAGAACATGGCGGCGGGCTGCGCGATGTCGGCCACGATCTCCTTGAGGCAGAACTCGGGGCTGGGGGCGAACACGAGGGTGCGGTCGTCGATCTCGGTAAGACCGGCGGCGCCGTGGCTGCCGACGACCTCGAACCCCCGCTGGAACAGCACCTTCTCGCAGTCCTTGCGGTACCGGGTGTCCTGCGCGACCATGCGGATCATGCCGCCGAAGCGCTTGCGCAGGCACTCCATCAGCTGCAGGGCCGCGAGGTGGCGGTAGGCGCCCATGCGCGTCAGGATGCCTTCCTCGTAGTGCCTCATGCTCACGGTGCCGAGGTCGAAGCACACGATCTTGTTGATGTAGGGCGGCAGGGGGAGCCGCATGAACATCGCGTACAGCTCCTGGTTGAGCTGGTTCGGGATCCAGTGTTCGTGGATCTCGTACCAAAGCTTTAGGTCGGCGCCGTCATCGATTTCCACGCGGTCGAAACGAGCGGTCGTGACGGACACGGAGCTGTACGGGATCCCGTCGGGTCGAGAGGCTGGCGGGAATGCCAGGGTCCGGTAGCCGTTGAACTGTACCTTGTACTTGGCCTTTTTTAAGCTACCAATGCACGTTAGTCTATCTTAAAAGAAGAGCAGAGTAGCGATGTAGCATACTTGGCGTTTTTCTCAAACTCTTGACCCTTTCCGACATACGCAGGTATCTTTACAATAAGGTTCTTTCTCTTGATCTGGTCCTCGAGAGCACGGAGACCCGTCCTGGTCCAGAGTCTATCTCCGTTGTTGTACTTTTCGATGACCCGGCATTGAAGCTCGAGCTCTTCATCTGGCCAGGCCTTGAATACGGTTTCGGGTTCGGCAGGATGCTCGATCGAGCATACGCTAGAACCCGGGCCACTGAACGCGGCTCCGAGAAAAGGTTTATCTGTTATTTTTTCTTTAATAAACGGCTTTGCTTCTCGAAACTCGGCCTCTTTTCTGTCAAAGTAGGCGGTGATCTCGGCCAACATCTTGGCGTCTGTCTCGGCACTTATCTTGCCATTCTTCTCGATACTCGTCTCGATGCTCTTCTCGAGACTTTTCTCGATACTCTCCTCAGTACTCTTCTTGGTGCTATCGCTAGAATTTTCGCCGGTGAGAGCAGTACTTCTAGTACCCGAGCTGCTATTGCTGTCATTTTTGTGCTTCCTGTCCTGCTTATCCTTCGGAGCCAGATCTTTGGTAATCGTATCATCTTGGCTCTTAGCCGTGCTGGCCCCAGACGACAGACATGATTGATACGACTCTGGGCTGTTGTAGCCGAGGACATGGCTGTTTGAGCGACCATTGGTGTATCCAACGGTACGACCGTTGACGATCCTGGCCAAGCGATCGGAAGGATTGTAATCTTGTGTCTTCACCCTAGTGAGATGGAGGTTATCCAAGGTCCCATCTATTGAGTTAAACTTGCGTTGTTTGAAAGCAGAACGAGTAGATTGGGTTCCATTGGACTGGCTTCCGTTGGATTGGCTCTCATCGGGCTTGGTTTCGGTGGAATTGGGAGAGAACCTTTCCCTTACAGCCTTCACCCTCTTGCGGATAGAATCCGAGTTGAATCTAAGAGACATAGTGATGTACAGTATGCTGAGACCTTGATTGATATCTTGGCGAGTCTATTCAATGTGCTTCACTTGAGTGTAAAATTAGTAAAAAAGCGAGGGGCTAGAAATTCGTGCTTGATATGATATCCAAAGGATACGCGAATAATGCAATTCCAAGAGTTCTTGAGAGACAAAGAATGCAGCCAATGTCCAAAGAATATGAATGGGCATGAGTGGAAATGCTGCTCATTAAGTAGAGTGAGTTCCATGATAGAAGATGTCATTGTAGATAGAGTTAACGCCTCCTTTACACTGGCCCTTTCTCTAGGTTGGTGAGTGTCTCGTGGCGTCAGGTAAGATCGATAGACTTTATAGACTTGAAAGTCATCGCACACTTATTGAACTTACCACTTGGAACTGTCTGTAAGCATCTACCTCTTGTTTGTGGTTGCTCTGGGCAGTTAGGGGTATCGCCTTCACACGCAGACATGCTGACACGCCAATGGCGAGAGCGCCCCCTGATATCCGATAGCGCTGGAAGCCTCCGAGTTATCTAATCAGGTGTCAAGGTTCCGTTGATCCATCAGTACCTAATTGGGCAGCGATCGAATGCTGAAATATATTTATGGTCACTTCGGAAAGCTTGTATTCACGGATAAGTACCATCGAGGGCGGGCCGATCAGGGACGCGGGTGCGATCTCAGGGTCGTTCCACAGCAGCTGAGTTTCAGCCGGTGGTAAGTCTCTACGATAGCGTTTAAGCCACGGTATGCGTCTTTAGAAGCGCTTGTGACTTCGAAGAGGCAATGATGAGCGACTTCCTTTTCTTAACCCATTTATTTAATCTGCGATGGCACAATAGTTTGCGGCGTCTGCAGGTCCACGCAGCTACGGCAACGCTTGAAGTAGCAGTTCCACATATTTGTCACGATCGCCAAGAACGAAGTATGTAGGACTTCTGAGAGCGTTAAAGTGTCGATGCCGAGGACCCGCCGCAAATGCTGCAAGAGTTTAGCATTAATCCGCGTAGGCATGTCTGATATCTGACAACTCAACATTGATACTTTTATCATCTATCGTAAGCGCAATTTGTGAGTTTCTTATCGGATACCAGATAGATTGAATAAATTTGAATAAATTCGAGGGGTTTGGTCCACTTCTTCGAGATTTAGATATTCGCTTGACGCTGATCTAGATATTTGTCATGCCTAACATACATATATCATGTTCATATGTTGTAGTGTTGTAGAATACCTAGTGGATAGATATCTAGGTAGGTAGGTAGGTATGTATATTCTTATATTGCTTATCTCAAGAGACCATATAAGTCGGCATGTATAATAATGCTTGGCAACTTGAGGGTTTTGATAAGAATTGGAATTATTAAGTTGAGGGAGGAAGAAGAAAGACTTGGGCTCGACAAGGGCGATGACGAGGAACTTGAAACAGGGAAAGTGTTCCGGTTCGTTTAACGGCATTTGAAAGAGGCTTACTGATAAATCAAAAATACCATTATAAGGAGGCGCTTGTGACTCTAAATATTCATCAAACCATTAGAATCAAGGATCAGGGGCTGGGACATTCATCCGTCTCTGCCGTCTTTAACATTTTAAACTCCCTGGTTATGAAAATGATTATTGTGAAAAACATCTAACGTGATAAGTGTTGAACAAGAGAAGATCCTTACGATCTTTAGAGTTCCTGCGCTGACGATCACTCAACTTAGAAAGAAATACCATATGGATGATATCTAACATTTCCCTACATTCCAAGTTGAATATGTGGAGAAGGTTGCGTGTACTGAAGTACTCCGAAACATAAATTCGCCGACGACACTTCATCAAGAAAACACAATCAAGAGAATAATTAGATGTGCTCTCAAAGTCAACAAAGACTCTTCCATCGATTCCCGCCAGAATCTAAATGGCCGGGAGGCTTACCCAGAAAATATTAGGCCATATCGGTCATCTGGGTCCCCTGCTAGCCGGCGAACCCATGGCCCAGACCGTGGTGTCTCCCGCCCGTTGGCAGATCGATGTCAACGAGACCTCTCTGCACCCCATCCCCGGCACATATCCGCGCCTGTGCAGGTTAGCCGACAGAAGCCTTCTGTGCGTCACTACCGGATTCCAAGGCCCTGGCGGCCGCGAACATGTACTTCAAGTGTCACGCAGCGTCGATGGTGGAAGCACCTTCGTCCCGCATGGCGAGATCACCCGCGGCACTGGCGATATCGACAACGCCTTCCTAATCGAGGTCCCGCCGTCGCCCGCGGCCCCAAACCCCAAGCACCACTCCGTAGTCCTGGCCGCCTTCCGCAACCACGACCGCGACCCGGCGCAGGGCCGCCCGACGCACTTCCGCATCACGGTGTGCCGCAGCGAGGACGGCGGGCGGTCGTGGAAGTTCGCCGCGCAGGCCGCCGAGCAGAGCGCCAACTCCAGCAACGGGCTCGGGCTGTGGGAGCCGTACATGCGGCTCGGGGGCCTCGACGGCAGGGAGGTGCAGATGACGTTCTCGCGCGAGCTCGCGTCCGACAACCAGGAGACGTTCCGCGCGGACTCGCGCGATGGGGGTAGGTCGTGGTCGCCGGCGCGCTGCCTGCGCTGCCACTCCCCCCACGTCAACCTGCGCGACGGCATGCAGAGCATCGTCGGCGTGCGCGACGTGGCCGGCCTCACGGCCGAGGGCCTGCAGTTCTTTGGTGAGGCTCAGGTCGTCGTCTTCGAGACCACGCGCCGCGGCACCTTCTACAGCGTCGAGTACGCCGTCTCCTACGACCTGGGGCTCACCTGGGGCTCGCGCGGCGTCGTCTACCAGCCTAGGCCCGGCCGCAACGCGGGAGCCCCCCAGATCGAGAGGTACGGGAAGACGGGGCTTGCGGTCGTCTTCATGACGGACGAGGAGACGGAGGGTGACTCGATGTGGCCCGGCAAGGCGGCGATCAAGGTCGTGTTTGCGACGGGGCTGAATAGGGGCAGGATATTCTGGAGCCAGCCCACGCTGATTCATAAGGCGCCGTCGTTCTGGCCTAGTCTCTTCAAGATGGGGGAGAACGAACTCATGGCCGTGTTTGAGACCGGCGGGAAGTCGATCGGGAAACGCTTGCTTTATGGTTAGTGGTTACCTAGGTAGTTCGGTTACATAGAATGGGTCAAGGCACGCATCATGTTATTAGAGAACAGAATGAATTGATCGGTACAGGATTTCCCCCAGCAATGGGGGGGATTTTACAAAAAAGAATTGCTCTCGTCCAAGCTCATCCAAGCTCATCCACAGTACATACACAGAAGCTAATCTAGGGGACTCGTAGGAACATGATCTCGTCGACGAAATCGCTGCGTCGGTTGATCAACGCCGCGAACTCCGGGTTCTATCTGAAGATATTGACGGCGATGGTTCCAACGCGGCTCACCATTACACGAAGGTAATCGTGCTCGTCCAGGTTCTCGTAAACAAAACGCGCCAGGAGCGCAAACTGCCCCGCGAAGTCGAACGTAATCTCCAGGCCGAGAAGCATGACCATAAGGTGCATTGCAGCTTTCTCTCTCAGGCCGGAAATCTCGAACCGTTTGCCTAGCACATACAGCTCCGCGTGGGCTACAAGGCGCGCGGGATCCCCAGTCAGAGGGCCTAAGGTCGGCGAGAGGTAGCCCTTGAATTTGTCGTGTAGGTCGAGAAAGAAAAGGCGGATGCGGGCGTTCTGACGGTATTCTTTCTCCTGGCCTATCTGCAGCGCTAGCTTGAGCACAGTATTGCCGGGAGCCATGTGGCTGGCGAATTCTTGGCGCTCCTTGAAGGCTTCATGCTTCTTGAGATCACCTGAGGTGATATCCTGTACAGAGTAACGTCTGCAGTTCTGATACTCCCCTAATCGACGGAATGTTTCTTCGTTCATCGATTTCCACACTATCGCAAATCCCGAGTTCCCGTCCTCTCGTGCGTCTGCGTCTACCTGGAAGGGTTTGAGGGGTAGGAACTGGAGGACGTGGTCGCGGAATTTCTGTGACAGTCGGACTAAGGCCAGGGTCGGTACTCGGACTGGCGTCTCCTTCTCTCCAATCAGAATGATAACATTACGCTCCATGGTGGTGGGCCTACAAGAAATGTTAGCAAGATGTACGCGTAACAGAAACCGTTAATGAACTTACGTGTTAACGGGTGATGATAGGGCTGGGGCTGCCATGGCGAGTCGTGTAGTGACGGAACTACGGGGATAGTGATTCGAGATTCTCAGCTGTGTCTTTTGTTAGCAGCTTGAATTTCATGTAAGATAGAATCACGCGTGTCCCGAGTGGGCTATTGATCTAGAGAACTATCATGGAACGAGAGGTAGGAAGAAGCGGAAAGAATAAAGGACGAGAAAGAAATCTTACCAATAAAAATTATCCTTGGAGGTCTAGAAAAGCACAGTAATCTTTGTGCATTTCAAGAATATCGGCGTTGCATTGCTGAGAGGGAATTGTAACGAGGTTGCGTTATGGATCGTGAAGTTTAGACGATAGTTATTTGGTAGTGAGCAAGGTATTTTTGGAGATGAACGGAAGAAATGTTCATAACATATCAATAACCCTAGATTCTGCCGTGTGGTAAGTCACTATCGATCACCTAGGAGACGATAAAGTACGACTACCATAGAGGTACCGCGACGACGCGTAGCATGTAGATGCACGAGTATGTCGTGGGCACCCCGACTAAAATCATACACTCTAGATTTCCATAGAGTTCTATCTTATTAGGAGTAATATTTTATGAGATAGGGGTATCATAAGTATATAGAGGTACGTAATGGAGTGGTATTTTTACGGCTTCTTCTCAACAAGTGAGGTTTTTACTATCTAGCCTGACTTCGACTCGGCTATATCCTCATGATACACCCTTCTTAGTTCAAACATAACTTCGATAGTGATGAGGAATATAATGATCCACTCCAACCGATGGCCAACCTTTTCGCTAACCATCTCTCTCAAGACGCTTACATTCTCAAACCCGTAGTCGATCTTCTTGTTCAAGATCCCAATACGCTGCCGTATATCTAGGACGGTACTAATCTGGTTGTAGTAATTTTCAAGGTTCGATTCCGAGTCCCAGAACATATCGGGGAGTTGGTCCGTGATATCCGAATAATGATTCAGCTGTGATCTTAGGCTCAGGAGCTGACCCGTCATCTTCAACACGGCGCGTCGTCTTAATTTGTGCTCTAACCCGCCCTCTATGAAATCCAAGCTATTCTTAGAATATTCAAAGTGCTCGATGGCCTGGTTTTCCAGGACTGCTAGTTTGGGGCTTCTGGCCAACCCGCTGGAGAAGGCAATCTTGGCGAAAGTGGTGTCCAACCTGTCGTTTTCCAATTCTTGGGGTCGCGTGCCTAGGACGACAATCTCGCCCTTCATATAACTGGTGTTACGTGTCTCATCGGGTATGAATTCAAGTTCTTCCATCTCGATACGATTGATATGAGGAAGCTCGGCTGCTCGGATCAGTTGCTTCGTGACAAGGGTCATGAGAGCATCGGCTGGCACTGACCAAGCTACAACGGTCCCAGACGGAAAGACGAAAATATCTCCATTATTGATGCCCCTTGCATGTACAACGCCTGATGAGTCAAAATCGGTACCATCAGGATCTAGCTCGAATGCATGGAAGCGCAATATCTCTTGTACGGCATCCATGTCGAATGATTGAGCAACGCATATTGAATTGATAGTTCGGCGATAATCCGTTTCGGGGCCGGTATGATCTTTCATATGATCCTTTTTCACATCTTTACTACCTCGGGCTTGTTTCGTCGTGAGCCCTAGGCGTAAGGTCTTAGCGGCAGATGCTCGAGAGGGTTTGCGCTTAGGGGAACCTGCAGCCCTATTCTGCTGCTGGGATTCTGGAGGATTGACAGTATCTTCCGAGAGGTTCGATCCATCATTCCTATCAATATTTGACATCAATTGGTTGGAGGTGGAGAAGTTGCGCTTGTGTGGGAGGGAAGCGAGAATGGTCTGATGAAAACATCGTTGCGGTCTTGGAGTAGGGACAGAGGTTACGGTATGCAATCCTCTGAGCACGGGAGCCGCTACTTTATGTAATGAGGATCGCATGATGTTAGTTGAGCCATCTGAATGCGATTTACTGGTCGCAAAATAATTTTGGGTTGTGGTTGAAAAGTTGAAGAAGTCATAACTAATTGGCTGTAGGTGGGAGGTCGGAGGTTCCTAGGTATGTATGTACGTACCTATATCCCCTCTAAAATTCTTATCGATTGAAATCCCTGCATACGAGCGATAAGATAAGCTGATAACCTCTACAGTGCTATGTAAAAGTTGTATGATGTATTGTACTTTATAAATTTGTGAATTTTACCTCAACTTCGTCGTCGCCAAAACTGTTGCTTCTAGAAAACACCACTCTTCAACATTGTCGTTTCCACCATAATGATTAAAGGCATACCCTATGTTTGATAAGATGTGTCAGACGGTTTAGAATTATGTACACTTAGGTGAAAATCCAAGAGCCAGATCTGTTGAGCTGATGGGCAACAATGTCTGCCTCACCTGCGGTATCTTTGGCCAATTCAGCTACTAAGCCCGGCTCTCTATGGACATCTAAATCAAATTGGAGTCAAACGCTCTCGCGAATGACCAGTTCTGGGCGGCAGCGCTATCCCAAATTTCGACAATCACCTAGTCGCATACTAGCTCTACGCCTTCGATCTAAGACCCATGGGCAAAATAAGGCATATCGTGGTGCTTTCGAATTAGCCGCTAGGCTACGCACTGATCGTCTCCCATTAGTGATGCTTCAGACCTGGATGGCTAGACAGGACATTCAAAACGAACCTCATGTCAACACGTCTATTCACTCCATCACTCCTTCTGACTGGGCCGATCGTTTCAACAGGTTAGAAACTAGAGGCTGGTCTAAGGAAGATGTAGATCATTGGATATGGATAATGTCAGGAGAGGACGGGGATGTCCGAGTTCAACGGCTGGTTTCGACCGAAACACTGACACCTATATTCCTTATGTCGATCCTGTCACGCAGCGATGAGAGAATCTTCAAGGCTGAGACTTTATTATCTCTGATGGAGTATGCATCAAAACACCACTTTCATTCTAGACCTCAATTATCAGGCGACTCTTTGGCTGTACCCGATCTCAAAATGACCATGACAGTGGCTCAGTATCTGTTGTTCCTTCGCCGTCTAGTCAACCATGTTCAACGGTTATGGCCAAGGTCAATCGTGACACTAGCACGTCTTACGGCTCAGTACATTCAAGGGATGCCATCGAGCGTGGATGCCCACAACTACCACGATAAGTGTGAAATTTTCAATAAAGCTTTGCAGCTATTTAAAAAGCCAGCAGTATTCCAACCTATTGTAAATATGGAATTCAATTGGAGGGCACAGAAGATCTTGCTAGCAATGTCAGACAATCTGGAGAAGCCTCTGATTATTAACAAATACAGTTATCGAGCTGTCCGAGAAGTGATGGTCGGGCTGAAAAAATCTAAGACGGAGAGAGCAGTGGCTATAAGATATACGAAATCTTGGCCCCCATACCGACAGGATTTTGATGGTCTCGATGCAAAACGAACACCCGATGACAATTACTCTCGCAGCGTGAAGGCTGGAGTCCTTATGAAGGAAGCTGGATATCCAGACGACCACTACGACCAAGCCTTGAGTGCTCTCGGCGGCGTGGGTACCGATTCTCCTACTATACAAACTCGTAGTATCCCACCGAAGGAATGGAAGGGCGAGGAGCAAGGTCAAAACGTCTTTACTGAGTGGGCTATGTCGATACGAGCAACTCGCAATAGCCAGGAAGCGTGGAAAGTTTTTAACAAGTTTGACCCCCAAACGAGCAAATCTCCTACAGTCCAAGTTTATGCAGAGATGTTTATCAAATTGCATGCTCCTCCCATTCATCAAAACTCCACTGCATTACCTGGTGATTCTCGGGAAGCCTTGCCCATCCACGACGCTAACTATACCGAGTATGAGTTGGCCAGGTTATCACCCCCTACGGTTGGTGAGCTATACGATCGGATGGTTAGCCACGGTGTCAAGCCGGAGGGCCAGTGCCTCTACACACTGTTGACCAACGCCGACTCTCTCGAGGAGGCCTCCCGCTATCTTCATGATAATGGTCTCGATTCGCTCAGCATTAGCGCCCTCCTCCCCTTCAAAGAAGCGTCTTACGAAGTACTCAGTCGGGTCCCCCTCTTAGTCTTCAAGAGCTATATCCAACTTCTCTGCAGATTACAACCCCAGCGTCCAGACAAAGAGAAGATACCCCTGCAAGACCTTTTCCACATCCGCCACGCTATAAAACTTTGTAGCTTACGACTAAGGCCTCGGACTACTGAGGGCTCTACTTTTGGGTTACCTTGGTCTATCATCCTCAGGGCACTAGCACGGCCGCATATTTGTGTCGTGAATGGTACCAGGACTGATAATGATGCCCAAACCTTATCCATATCTATGGATGTAATCCAACATGTGCAGAATAGAACTGGGATAAACCCGGAGATGTTCCTATATATTTGTCGCGCTGCTCAAAAGGCGGCCGCCTCCCGGCTTGGATCCCTAAGGACACCATTAGAGAGCGGTAGAAATGGGGAGACTTCCCTGGTCCCTTCAGCCGAACCGATTTTACGAACGCTAAAGACGATCTTCTCCCAGCTTACAAAACCTGTCGACATAGTAAGGTCGAAATCCGGGGGCCTCGAAGCGCCTAGATTTATGCATAATATAGAGCCCGTCCATTTACATACATATATGCGCACTTTAGCATTTCTCGAAGACACGGAAGCAATGAAAGAATTGTTGCAATGGATGCTTACGAATAAAGCGTATATCGACGAAGAGGCCGAGAGGATAGGAAATCGTGGTCAGGCATTGATTGTAAAGACTCTATGTGCCTTTCAAGCATTTGCTAGGTTACGTCTTAGTCATGATGAAGAGGAAGACATAATATCTCAAATAGAAAACACCGCGAAGATCGCGGGTAGCTGGAGATGGCCGACCCCTGAAGATGTCCAAAATTATATACAGTCTGACTTGCGCGGAGGTTCCCAACAACTTCAGCAGAGGATTGCGGGCAAAGCATTCCTTGCATCTCAGCAAGAAAACGCAACGGCAAATATACAACAAAAAAAGGATTTCGAGTAACTAGGTACATAGGTACTATTAGAAAAACGTACTATGTATGTATGAATTCTTATTGGTCATATCTCGATCTACCCCAGCTGCCCCAGTCACAGATCTGAAATCTGCTTATGTAAGGTGCGGGAACTAGTAGCCCCATGACCTTGGTTGCCATTGCTGAGTTGTCGGGTTGACGAAACCAGCAGGAGAATCTACGATCAGACCCCACAAACACGAAACTGTCGCCCTCGGATTGGACAATTGATCAGTGGTTTAGTGGATACACGCGCCACGTTCAATGTTCCAAGGTTCTTTTTTTCTTTCAGTCTTTCTCCATTTTCTTTCATGACCGTCGCGTCCACACATGTCAAACCTTTCGCAAGCGGCGGGGTTGCTAAAAATGGCTTCATTCCAGCAAGATTTCCTCGCTAAAGCGTTCTATACTGGGGCTGTTCACATTGGCCTCCTTCGTACCATATCCATCTGACCTCTTACTCCAGTGCTACGTTTGCCAATTCATTTTATACCTACGTTATTGAAGAGAGTATCATGGTTTAAGCGTAAAATCATCGAATAGAACGACATCGAACTATTTTCCCTTGGCCATTTCGTCCCACTTCTTCGGCAATTTTATATGAAAATTCGAATATGACGTATGAACTAATCCGATGAATCCTGTCCACTTGACAAACATGAATGATGAATGTTGGGTTCCGAATTGTCTCATTACTTTATTATATTGCCGCCATAAAATCACATAAAAGTCATCTTTTATTTATCATATACCTACACACCTAAATTTATTGTCTTTCTATTGTAATTGTTGAAACATTGTTACATGGAGTTGCTGTCTTCGATGAATTGCATCTATCTTTTGAAGCAACTGACTGTCGCTGGGATATTAATGGTAAGCTTGCTAACAAAGATACTTATAATGCTTTTGTAATCTCGTTTACTAAACTCTTCCGCATTTTTAGTTCATGTTTAAGGCGATATAACAAGTACAAATATGGCTCAAGCGAATGTTTTCGGCTGGCAGCGTCTCCCGATCTCTAATTATGCAGCCACGGACTTAACTACGGCGTCTGATTTAAGCGGTGATGAGCCACTACCAGAGTCAGATTTTTCATATTTATATGACCAGCTTATCTCTAGTGTTGAGAAAGAGGACCCAGCTGATGATCACGGGGAGTCAGGAAATCTTGACACGACTTCCCTGTATCAGCCAACCCGCGGCGACGCAAAATCGGTGACGAATTTGGACGAACCGAATGTAAATCCTTTCGAGGGTCTAGAGACGGTTCCAGACATTCAGAATACTGGCACGCCTAAAGAGAGACCTATAGTTGTGGAGATCCCGCGATCAACCCTTATTCACCCAAGGTCGGTTTTTGAAGGTTTTATTCCGCCTACTATCGAAGTTCGAGAACGACATGCCTTAGCCGAGCTTCTCGAAGCTAAGAAGACGCAGCAGTTGCCACAAGAAGAAGTTGGACATATTGAATTTGACTTAGAAGACTTTTCTATATATACAAAAGCTCCTATTTATCCTCATGAGCTTAGACCTTTACAACACCTAGCAACCCGAGCAGCTTCGGAGCATTTTTACTTTGACGGCGTGATTCGGTGCGGCGAAAAGAAGTTTTACCTTAGGAAGATTCTTTTTGGGCAGCTTCCTATTGGAAACTATGGCAGCGCGGAGCACACTGTTGGCGATCAAATCTGGGTTCGGTCGGACTTAAACGAGAGACGGGGCGACGAGATCTATTATAAGTTGAAGAAACCCTCGACCGAGTACTTGAGATATTACGAGCCCTTTCTTTGGATCGCAGACTTAGCGAAGCACGTTCTTGACTATTGCGACTACTTGAAGAGTCAACACCAGCGAGCCATCCTGTATGACTTCAAGGCACAGTTCGGCATTTGGCTGGAGCAAAAGCATACAAATTCAACTGCCTTTCGGCGTTGGCATTCTGCGAACCGGGGAAATGATTTTAGAGGCGCCGTCCTTGCAAACGTCAACTACATTTGGAAAGAAGCTTACGGGTTAGATCCGACAATAATTACGTGGCATGAATTTTGGAAGGAAATCAAGACTTTTGATCGATATAAGCCGAATCTAGCATTCGGCCAAGCATCGTCGGACGAGGATAGTGAGATAATAGGCCCTAAAAAAGGAAAGCGTCAAAAAGATGGCCAAGTACCACCAACGATCGTAACTCCGTATGCATACGATTTGTTCTCCCATATGGTGTTTGGAAATGTTCTCAAACGAGTAAACCCGTCTACCATCATCCAGAAGAAGCGAAGTACTTTCGTACAGGGTAATCTTCCCGTAACGGAGAGAAGTCCACCAGCGGTTAAGAGAACCAATCAGGATCGTACGGCATTCATTTCTTCGATCGAAGTGGGAGATGTGATCTCGACACACCCAGATGACGAAGGAACAGATACAGAATGGAAACAACAGAAGTCTAAACATTACCAAGGCGAACACTTATGGTTCGGCCTTGTTCAGAAGATCCACCAATCGCCAAAGGGGAAACGTACTTTCGATGTGCTTTGGCTGTATCAACCAATCGATACCCCTTGCGGCATTATGAAGTATCCCTACAACAACGAGATATTCTTATCGAACAACTGTACTTGTCATCACAATACGGCAAAGGTGAAAGCTAGCGAAATTCTTGCGACGCATAGCGTTGAGTGGTTCGGGAGTCCTTCCACGTCGGCCGAGTTTTTCGTTCGTCAAACCTATCTTTCCGATGATTGTCGATGGACCACTCTGAAGAAAGAACACTTGACATGTGCCGAGGACAGGTTTCATGTGAAGCCATCCTACAAGGTTGGTGATGCCGTCCTCGTCGAGACCAACCCCAGCTCTCTTCGATTAGAAGCCTTCATTGTAGAATCGTTATTTGATGAAGGAAAGAAGAATTACGTTAGGTTACGAAAACTCAAGCGGAGGAAAGATGTCGATAAAAATGCCCCTAAGTCGCCTCCTAATGAAGTTGTTTATACGGACCAGTTTGTTGAGATTTCTACTGATAGGATTTTTCGCCATTGCTTAGTAAGAGCGTTTTATCTCAAGGAGGAGATAACTAGCCCTTATGACCACGACGGAACTGGGGATATGTTCTTTATGACACACCGGGAAGTCGAAGCCGAAAAGGGAAATATGACTTATATTCCTCTCGACATGGTCCTGATACGCCAAGTGCGGCAAGGTTTTGACCCATTAAGCGTACCTCCGGCACAAAAGTTGCAAGGTCTTGATTTATTCTGCGGTGGCGGAAATTTCGGACGCGGTCTCGAGGATGGTGGCGGTATCGAGATGCACTGGGCCAACGACATCTGGAGAGAGGCTATTCACACTTATATGGCAAACAGCGAGCCGGGCGTCTGCACCCCATTTTTCGGCTCAGTGGATGATCTTTTACTCCGGGCATTGCTAGGTGACGGCGACAAGATCCCCCGACCTGGAGATGTCCACTTCATATCTGCAGGGTCCCCGTGCCCCGGATTTTCTCTGCTCACCCCTGATAGAACCACAGATGACCAAAGAAAGAACCAATCCCTTGTCGCGTCCTTCGCGTCCTACGTCGACCTATACCGCCCCCATTATGGAATTCTCGAGAATGTGCCGCAAATGGTGAACTCGAAAAACTTCCGCGACGCATGCGTCTTCTCCCAAATATGCTGCGCCCTCGTCGGCCTCGGCTACCAAGTCCAGGTCATGTTCCTGGATGCATGGTCCTTTGGCGCGCCGCAATCCCGTAGCCGAGTCTTCCTATGCTTCAGCGCCCCGGGCCTCCGCATGCCAAAAGCGCCCAACCCATCGCACTCGCACCCGCCCGGCACGCGACTTAAAAAACTCGGCGAGATGTCCTGCGGACGTCCCTTCGACCGACGCATCCTCATCTCGACGCCGTTCAAATACGTCAGCATCCGCGACGCTATCGGCGACCTCCCCGACATCCAGGACGCGAAGCCGGACTTCTGCCCAGGCTTCCCGGACCACCGCATATCAGCCGGCCTCACCCCGCCCATCCGCAAGCAGCTCTTCGCCATCCCGACCCAGCCGTGGGAGATGAACTTCGCGAAAGCGTGGCACGGCCGCCCCGGCATGCCGCCCGTCATGACGCACATCGAGCGCGCCATGTACCCGCCCGACGGCCAGGAGCGCGTCAAGAAGTCGGCTAAAGGCTGGGGCCGCGTCCACCCTAACAAAATCTTCAGCACCATCGCCACTAAGTGCGGTCCCACCGACGCGCGCATCGGTTGCTCTAACCATTGGTACCAGCACCGGCCGCTCACGGTCCTGGAGATACGCCGCGCGCAGGGCTTTCGTGATGACGAGTTGCTGGTCGGGTCGCCGGCGAACCAGTGGCGCATTGCCGGGAATAGTGTCGCGAGACAGGCTTCTCTAGCCCTGGGATTAGCGGTCAGGGAGGCGTGGTTTGGCACCCTGTTTGATGAGCCGAATGTCCCGCAGAGGGGGCTGGCGAAGTTTGCGGAGAAGGAGAGTGGGAAGGAGGAGATTGTAGGATTTAGAGGTGGTGGGAGTGAGGAGAGTAAAACGAGTGAAGAGATACTTGAGGTGTTTGTGAGGAATAGTATCATCAAGGAAGGAAATAAAGCTGTGCGGAATAGCGCGGGGTTGTCGGGCTCGTCTACGCCGTCGGAGGCCCCGTCTATGGTGTTTACGCCGCGGAAGTATTCACTGCTCACCCCGGCCACGAGCGAGGGGAACGAATTCTCGGACGCCGAAAGGGGTCGCAAGAGGCCGTCGAAGTTGTGTGTGGAGATCTCAACTAAGCGGCAGAAATGGGGAAGGTAACATTAGGGGAGCGAGTGATGTTGCGAAGGTACTTGGCTCATCGATATTGATATTTCAGGGGGCGGTAACCCCTTGATAGGGGTGAATAGGGGAGACCTATGAATGAGCCCCCAAATCTGGAGGAATCACGTGCCTTCAAGTACGTGATGTAGAGTTGATACAAGGACACATTAGGTAGGCACATACCTAGGTGCCTATGAGCATTAACGGTTGCATCATGGGGGTCTTCATAGTTGGCGGGTTTGCGGCTGCTGGCGGATGATACCTTAGCGAGACAACGGAGTTGCCATCTTATGTATTTATATGTAAGCTTCCAAAGTATACGAGTTAAATATTTAAGTATATAATAAACTACCACTTAATTAAACCATTTAGACACATATTATCAACCAGGGACGGATGTCAAGGCCAAAGGTTTCGCACATCTTTCGCAGTCCTTGCTGATTAGATCAGCAATTAGTCAGCATCGTGCCAGCATTAGGTAAGATACTTAGTAAGCCTCGGGGCTTAAACCTAACAGTGATTCCTCCACTAAAGTTTAGTGGTTAACCGCTGTAGCCCAGGGCGCTCAGGCACTAAGACGAAGCTTCTTACAACGCATCAAGATCCCAATGTACACAGCCCTGGAGGTTTAACCCATGATTAGATACGCGAAACATTTGGCCTTGGCCTTCGTACTTGAGGTTGTTTTAGATTTATGCTTGTGGGAAGTGACTTTAATTTTAATTGGAAGTCATAGTTTAATTCTCGAAGCCCGTGACTGTTCTTTGTCTTATATAAATGTTCTTAGCAAAACCCCTCTCTAACAGAAACTAATACCCCTTCGCAATCTCAAGCACCTAGAATTCATACGTAGGTACCAATAAAGGTATTATCGGCTTCTACCTAATAGAAAGGCGTGATCAAGCTTGTAGGCGGAGCATTCTTCGGGCGTTCTGCGAGACGCATGAGCTGGTCCATCAGCCACCAGTCCATCCTCAGCTTCCTCTCCAGCACGATATGGGTGTCGGCCGGCGTAGGCATGTTCCGGCCCTCGGCATTCCACTAGACAAACCAGTTCCGCTGCGTGCTCGGGACGCTCTCGTCGGCGGGGTGGCACAGCTCGAAGTGGTGGATGCCGGGGAGCAGGAAGGCCATGTACAGGCCGTCGTGCCGGCCGACCATGTAGCGCCAGGCGATCAGCTCCGTCAGGTACCGCCGCTGCTTCGCCAGCGGCAGCTTCTTGAACCGCTTGTGCCGCTTGAGCACCCACCGCAGCTGCATCTGCAGGCTGTCCCGCTCGAACAGGTTGCCGAGCGCGAGGCACACCTGCAGCAGCGTGCTGATCTGGCCCTCCTCGTCTTGCCGCTCGAGCAGCACGATCTCGTTGTAGATGAATTGGGCGGCGGATTTGGCTTGCTCGGGGGTTAGGAGGGCTTCGTATGGCATCGTGGTGGTTGAGGATTGCGGTTTATGTCGGTTGTTCGTTGGAGAGAGATATGAAGTTCTTCCTTAGTTGTGCTGGTGAATTGATGATTGATGGGGTGGTGTAAAGTGGTATATTGTAAGTGATAGATGCTTAAAAGCACAGATAACTATGTAGGTAGGTAGGTATATCGATCCTGCATTCGGTGAATCTACAGGAAGCTGCGAAGTTCATTGACTTATATTTACTGCCGACTCACTCAGTGCCGTATCATAGAACTCTCAAGAATATCAGGAAAGTGCCTACTTACCTGTAACAGTTAGAGAATTTAGTTCCTGCTACCACGGGCAGTGCTACCACCTACCTAGGTATTCAAGTCAGTCGAGATAGCTATTCTTGGCTAACTTGAAGAAATATCGATTGATTTTGCGTACTTTCCCACATGATTACGTAGTGTTGTCTCAAACGTAGGTATATTACATCAGAAGAGAGGTAGTGGCACCTAACAGTGATCCTGGATTGCGATAACTATAATCTTAGCAAGTCAAAAGAAAAGCTTACAAGCACAATTACCTAACTAACGTTATCAGTAACAAGCCATATAACTCCCTGCTCTTAGAAAAAACCACCATTTCTTTACTTTATCAATGAAGTTCATTAAAGGTTACCTAATTAATAACTATTACCACGTGTCCTGATGATGGTGTATCCGTCCCAGTACTCAGTCATATTTATTCTCTTGTAAGTACGTCCCCAGCAAAAGGCCTCCTTGACAGATCCCTAAACTCCATTTACCCTAAATGGCAATCTTCTTAACCTAGTTGGCGGTATACCGTTCAGAATAAACCTGCATAGGCATCTCGGCTGAGTCTTCCCTGTGCTCGTCACGCCAATATACGTAATCCAAGAACCACAGGTCCATATCGCGATTTGCTTGGGCAGTAGAACTTTGAGGAGTCGGGGGATTCTGTGTTTGCCCTGTGGTAGCCCACCATGCAAACCAGTTGTGGCTAAAGCTCGGGGTGACGGGCCCAGGAGGAAATTGGAAGGAGTAGATGCCAGGGAGAAAGTACGCCATCCATATGCCGTCATGAGTGCCCTCCATAGAGCGCCAGGCGACCAGTTCTATCAAATACCGACGTTGGCATTCTGCCGACAAATGAGTCCTGAAGGTTCTGTATCGTTCTAAAACCCATCCCAGAAGTAGCTCTAGTTCGTCGCGCTCGAAAAAGTTGCCGATGAGGTGGGATACTTGGAGTAGGGTATCAATTTGTGTCTCCTCATTTGACCTCTCTATCGCTTCGATTCCTCCCAGAAGAAACACTGCAGCTTCAGCGGCCTCTTCCTCGCTCATCAAACCTCGACATTCCTCGGGTAGAAAGGGAGATGACATCGTGGGGCTTGAGGCTTCTTCTAGCAGAAGTTAATTATGAAAATTGGGTTCGTTCGAGGAACAAATGGTGATGTACGACTTTCTAGTCGTGTCGATGGTCGATGGTTGATGGAGTAGTTGATGAAATAGTGTAAAGCTGTGTTCAATGTATGCTTGGAAATTTAATCTATATATAGGTAAGTTTACTTTCCTCAGAGAATCTATGGCAAGCTCTAAAATTGTTTGATCTCTACTTACTACCCCAGCGATTCACGTAGTGTCATATACGAACTCCAAGTTCATGAATTGGTATCACATGCTTGTTTAGTGTCAGGAAAGTAGGAGAGAATTCAGTTCCCGCTACCACAAGTACAGTATAGAAAACCGCACTTAACTCATTATGTGATTAAAAGCAAACTCGGTTGATTTTAAATAGTTGATTACGTAGGGTGGTAACTTAGCCTAACAATGACACCCAAGCTTATGAGTAGGTAAATAGTCACAAGTATGTTCTAATAATTTCCTTTGTGAGATTCGTTAATAATTATGGCTTGTTGCTACCCGATATATTCCTAGAAACTGTCCCGAAATATAAAACAAGGTCTAGTTCACTTCCTCTTAACTTCATTTCCTATTAATAATCCCCATCAATTCCAGAAGTATCCCAAATAAGAGCGTCGTAACAGATCAGAAAGCGGTGATAGTGATATCCAAAACTCCAAGAAGAGTGCTGGCAATCAATAACCTCCGCGACCTTGACTGCTATACTGTTGGTTACTATTCGCCGCATTACTGTAGCCTTGGCTGCTCCAATTCACACTGCTGTAACTCCCACTGGTGCTTGGCCTGAATATTTGCTGGATCTCTGGAAGAGGACTTCCATTTTGTTGGCGAGAATCCGAAATAGGCGGAAGTTCATTAGGCACGGTTACGCGTAGGCTGTTGATATACTCGTACTCTAGCAAGTGGCCTATCACACCTGCATCATGCCTCAATTGATCACCTGGAGAGATGCCATTCTGCTGCGCCGTAGAAGCAAGCCATCGATCCCACCAGGTGAACCAGTTACCGTCACGCGCTTCGTTGTATGAGCGTGTCCGAATACTACGCACGAAGTGTTCGATACTAGGAGTGATGAATGCCCCCATTTCAAAGCTATAGGCAGGGTTGGGCATGCTTTCAAAAGCTGCTCTCAGGTGACTTAGGTACTGCAACTTCTCCTGCGTCGATAAAGACCAGAAGAGTTGGAACCGCCGTAGCAAGTGCGTACATGCACGCCTTAGTTTCTCGATCGGGAGCGAGCTCATTTGATGTATGTTGAAAAACCGGTATGCGGAGATCATGTTATCGATCTGGCTTTGCTCTGACATTGCACGGAATGCGTTTTGTTTGTTGAGGACAGCTGAAATAGACGGATCTTGCGTAGAAACATCGCGACGAGACCTCGTGGAACTAGAAGGGGTGGCTCTGCTTCCGCCAGAGTTGTGTCGATGTTGGTGGTGGCGGCGGCGGTGGTGGTCAGACATAATGGGATCTCGGATTATCCTTGTGCTTAAATCAGCTACGTAAGGTAGATTGCTGTTGGTAGTATTGTTTAAGAGGATGGGTTGAGATTCTCTCTTAGTAGTTAGTGGTTGAGAGGATGGTGTAGAAAAGTTTAAGGGGTTCAACGTCTACATATAGGAATTTTACCTAGCAGTGAGATTTAGCTTTAACAAGTTATTATCAGCTAGTTATTGGCATATTCTTTCTAATCATTGTATGATCTCGACTGAATCAGTATTATCTAAAATTTAGTAAATATCAAGAGCGTAGTCAGATATTGGCTTTTATAACAATTTTAACTGATAGCTCTATTCAACATAATCGTATTTTTAATGTGAGTTCTACTACCTAGGTATCAGGTAGAAATGGACTTGCTAAGGAAAGAGCTATATTTGTTTATACCCTCTAAGGGTTAGTTTCCTAACTCATCGTGAGTGTGAATCGTTTATAGAAGAGACGTTATAACTAACAAGTCGTAAAACTGAATGAGTAAATCATTGGTGAGTTGTTACAAACTTAGCAGCTTTTATACATGTGAACTAGCACCGAGTAACTTTACTGATAACTAATGCTAAGTCATACTTGATTGCTTTCCCATTAACACCGTGGCTAACATACACAGTCACGGGTCTAAAACAGTTGTAATGGCGGATATATCTACCTAGTTGAGACCATGAAGAAGGGCTTCGCCCCGAAGCCACCGCTCCAGGTTCTCAGCCGTCTCCTCATACCATGTATGCATTATGCCATCCTCAACATACCCCATATGGGGTGTGATGATCAAGTTACTTCTTCCCTGGGTACCCCATTTGGTCGACCGCCAAGGGCTCTCAGCTGGCAAGGGCTCAATATCGAACACATCCAATGCCGCGCCCCGTATTCTTCCGCCCTCTAAAGCATCGTACAGCGCCGCGTCGTCGGTCAACGGGCCTCGCGAAGTATTGACCAGCAACGCAGACTGCTTCATCTGAGCCAACTCCTTGGCGCCCACAATTCCACGAGAGCGCTCGCTGAGGACGTAATGCAAACTCACTACGTCCGCTGTTGTAAACAGTTCATCCTTACCCACAGCCGTGAAAGTCGGCGCTTCAGGATCCAGGGGATTGCCCCCATAGGCGGGAAGCCCCATCTCTGCGGCCTTCTGGTTGGCCTTCTCTTGCGTCAGGTTCTCGCTCCAACATACCACGCGCATCCCCCAGGCCAAGCTTCCGATCCGCGCTACCGCGGCTCCCAGACGTCCCAGGCCAACGACACCTAAAGTCGTCCCTGTCAGCCCAAGCGCAAGTTGAGTCTGCCAGCCCTTTGCCGAACCCTTCATCGCGGCGTCGTCAACAGCTACGTTCCGCGCAAGCGCAAGGATCAAGGCCCACGCGTGCTGCGTCGTCGGGTGGCTCCCGCCCTTCTTGATGTCGAGTTTCGGCCGCGCCGGACGACTGGACGGCCTACCATCCGTCCGGCCGCGGCCAGGTGCCGCGGCGACTCGGATCCCGAGTTTCGTGGCAGCGGCTAGGTCGAACGTCTCGAACTGCGTTCCCGTCGCGAGCAGGAGCTTCAGGTTGGGCAATTCCCGAAGTAGCTCCCCGGGGAACGGCGTACGCTCTCGCATAGATGAGATGACGGTGAAAGGCTTCAGCCGGTCGATGATAGCTTGCCGGATGGCAGCATTGGTTTGTGGGTGATTGAAGGCCGGGAGGCTGTCGTGGAAGGCGCTGATGGAAAGCTGGGATGCCGGTATGTGACTGAAGTGGGGCTTGGCTATATCCAGGTAGTCGTCGAGGATAGCCATTGACGGCCTGGGTGTAGTTGCCATTGATCTCGCGCATGCCGCAGGACGTCGAGCCACGGACGGACGAAGGATCCGCGTTAATTTGCCATTGAACGTGATTGTTGGTAGTTTGAATTTGAAAACCTCCATGGTGTACTACGCCGATCACATTGGCCTAACGTTATTGTTAATAAGCAGCTTATAAAAATATACGAAATATCCATGAACAATGGGCGGTGTAACTTAGTCAGTTTCTGTCTCTGTTGGTTTAGTATTGACTTAATTTTCGTAATTTAGTAATAACAAGAGGACCAACAGCCTTAGAAGCTGTCTAGTAGGCCTTTAATTATCTATCCGGGGCAAGAACTACCTAGACCCCGCAGCTGCCCCGTATCTACTACGGACTTCGGACATCGAACCGTAGTGCCCCGCACCGATTCGCGAATAGCCGAGAGGTACTGACGCTTGGAAGCTACCATCGGCCGTTATAGCAATTCGATTAGCGAAAATGGTTGCGGATAGTAGACGCTACGCATATTGTATCTTGATACCTATTTCTCCATGAGCACTTGTTACATAATTGAAAATAAAATAATATGACTTGGCACATCACGGAGATATACTGACACAGTACAAGCGACGTACAACTAGCTTAGGTATGTATCACCCGTTACTTACGTGAGGTCATTTAATAACATTTGAAGATATATATAGGTACCGTCCGTTGGTGACGATAACATATTTGCTTACGCCCAGTTCCGAGAGACTTATAAGCGCTTTATTTTTAACCACTTCCTACATAGAAGCTTGCATGATAATCAAGTAGTTTAAATAGTATCTTCATTCGAAATGTGTTTGCCGGGATACCTTTTTAGGTACCTAGGTGGGGTGAGCGATAATATGGCTACCTACGCCAAAAGTCATCGAATCCGCTATGCCCCTCACTTGCCCTTTAGTAACTTTATCCTTTAACAAGGTGTGTATATGAGGCTCTGCTATGGGCAGCTGCAAGGTTTATATGATATTAATTGACCACTACTGATTGCTATTCGCAGTTGTTGTAAGCCTTGCAGACCGAAGCACGAGTCATCTTGACGTATTTAAGCAGGTACCCGGTAAATCCTACCCAAGTAAGTAGGTAGAGCCCGAACTAATCGGAGTCTAGGTTGGTTACCTATAGTAGGGACGGATGAAAGATCTTGGCATGGTGTTCTACTATGATTAGCATGTTCGAATAACTCCTAGTGTATTGGTTTTTTATTAATGGGTAAACCCAATTTGAACGAACATCAACCTCGCCGTATAATACCCTTTTAAGTAAACATGAAAGCTACGTAGCTTCTCATTCCTAGGAGCCACACTTCTCGATGGCTAGACTTTTCCCATGAGCATGTTACTTTATTGAAAAGAGGGCGAAACGTTTCCAAAGTCTTTAAACAAAACAGGCTCTGTGATACCCTATTTGGCGCTTAGTTCAGCTGAATTAGAAATGGGCGAACAATGGGCGAGCAATGAGCCGTATCGGATTACAATCTCCCCCCTTGCCCCCCTCCGTTTTTTTTTTTTTCAAATTTCAAATTTTGAATCTTTTTCTTTAAGGATAAAGGTAAATAAAGTTTGCAGCAACTATGTAATAGAAAGAATTCAACAGTTGTCGCATTTAACACTTGTCAGTAAAAGCAAGTTTAACTCTAGAAATAACACTTGAACCAAGAAAGGATTCCATGACATCCTAGGATATCGAGATCTCCGCCAAGCCACTAATGTCACATCCCTCCCTATGGCTAAGCTATCCCCTCATTATATAATCAACATTCATAGCTAGCCATACCATGTGTAAGCTACTTAGATTAGTAATCAAGGGGATACTAGGTATTTTAACGTACAGCGCAATACAGCTTTATCGATTACAGTTCATTATCGATAACCTCGATCCTGGATCAGAAGCCACTCGAACTTATTGCCCATGACGGATCTGCGATCCCTCTTCAATTCGGTTTCGTACCGCACAATCTTGCTACTTCCTTACAGATAGACAAGCTTAATTCTTCATATAACCTCTACTCTAGTCTAGTACCTTGCCTTTTATAAACCCTATGCTCTCGACTGGCTTTCTCTTCCCAGTTATCCTGTCTTTCCTAGTTCTTGCCTTTTTACTGTCGCACTCCAATGCGCTGCTGCTATACCTAGTTGACGACAATCTGCGACGCAATTCTCGACACAAGCTACACCACCCTATATCATCAATTATATATCAGTTATATTTGGTTGTTTATAGTGTTATTTCTCTCTTCATTATTATCTTTGGATCCAAGCCAACTCTTTGTACCATATCCCTATACTAGCTCTGTGTTGCCATTTAATAGTGTGCCTACCCAAGTAGGTGACGGCTTGACCATGGTGCCGACTCGGTCTAACGAAGCGATTCAGGGCTCTGTCGAGTAAGTATCCTCTCGATGATGCCTCAGTTTCGGTTGCGAAATTACTTTCGTGTTGTCGCTGTCAATCTGACATCTCCCAGAGCTGAGTCTAGTCCACAATTAGCAGAGCCCGCTGGCTATGCTAACACCCGGGTTGCTTGCTCAAACCGAGATGCTGCTAGGCCAGTTAATGTTACCTTGGCCTCGCTAGCATTCTCGCACTCTGGCGCATCACCCCGGAGAGACCATACAGAGCTTCTCAGCTCTATTGACAACCTCTTCGGTGAGCAGCACCATACGAACGAGTCGGCAACAGAGGCACCAAAAGCGACTAGAGCGGTTGTCGCCCATAAAGCCCTAGCAAGTGGACGGCTCTCGCCCGAGACTGCGCTTAGAGGTGTCGGGAGTCGCTTCGACGGGACTCGATCGACGGCTGAGGGGTCGTCGGCGGGGACGGGACGACAATGAGGACTCGGAGGTTATCGGTATGAACAATCGCATAACCTAATACAGTAAGCTATTACATCTTGCCAATACACCTTACCATTCCACTATGCTGGGACCTTAAACTTGCTTGGTTAGTTCAAATGCTAATTATAGGAAGGTGGTGAGAGGCGGCAGAATTTAGGCACAGCCCAGGTTGCCGAACACCGAACTTGATCGTGCCAAGACAAGGGTGAGATCGCGGTCAGCTCAGAGTGAGCCTCTCCCATGACATACCAAACCCATACTATGAGCTTTAGCCCGAAGTCTTTTCCTTTATTTTTACTCCTGTTTTTTTCGGACGACTCTTCTTTTTTGCTTTTCTTGTTCTCTTTTTATGCCCTCCCTTTTGCGCTTTTTTCTATTCGGACGATATGATATTCTTGGGATACCGTTATTATGAGGTGATGAGATGGATGATACGAGTAATATGTTTGGTCAATTGAGATTAAGGGAACTGGAAAGCCAAGCAGGGCGTTGTTTGGGGCATATGGGTGTTTCTTGGAACACGTTTGTTCAAGTCATCACACTGGATTATCGTTAGTTCTTTTTCGCACTTATCTCTTTCAGCTGAACCGTGCAGACTGCGAGTCCTGATATCTGATATCGCACATAAGCACCTGGAGTGCTTAAAGTGTGAATTCAGTCCTCATCAGGCGGCCAGAAGAATATGTTGGACTTTGGGGAGACATATTCCTGGACATACAGCAACAACTGAGAAGCCTTGTGAACACCAGGCTGGCTTCGCATACGGCTAGGTACCATGAGGTTGAAGTGAACAAGTTGATCTCTTATCAGTCTCAGCAGTGACCCCGCAGGCAGCACAAAACTAGTTTCAAGTATCAACAAGAGCATTGTATGAGGAGCGGCATGGTTGGAATCGTGTTTCTGATGATTATGTTTATATGGGGATGGAGATGAGATAGGAGGGAGATGATGATTATGATGATGAAGAAAAGGGAAAGCGTTGTTGCCCCTTTGAAGTTAAAATTGAGGCTCTGTGGAGATCCTTCGGATTTTCTTGGCATATCCACCAATCACATCTTTATAAATGTTGTACTCCAGCCACAACACAATCTGAGTCTGGGCAGTGGCCTTTAGTCAGACCCACAGGTACTACGGTCGGATGTTTTATCCCTTCACGAATTCAAATATTTCCCCTTTTAAACTCCGAATTCATTAAGCCACTTACACAAGGCCATGTTATTCTTAGTTCAGCCCGTGATAAGAATAACGATACTATTGTAAGTTCCAATTCGATGCAAATCATTTGCTTCGATGGCGAGAATGAATCAATCAAGTCAAGATAACGGATCTTTAGTAGTTAATAAAGGATTCTCGTAGTCGATCTTCTAGGCTTCAATGTTACTTTCAGCACAGCTGCCATGACGCTATTCCGCCCCACTAGTTTGTATCTTTGCATCGGAACCGCAAAATATATTTAGAATGGTTTGTTTAGTTAGACGACAGATTTATATAGGCAATAGATCATGAGGCCGTCTTGTTTTTTTTTCTCGCCTTTTTGCGAAATATGTCTATGTGCCTCATGTATAAATCATACCATATTAACTAACCTAGGTAGTTGTTTATCAAAGCCAGAAAATCCGCGGTATGGGGGAAACTTGAAGTTGGCCATACCGTTGCGGGGCTTAGGTCATCCATCGGCTTTCTCGTCCCCATATGCCAAAGCCGTTACTTGCTTGGGAATTTGGGAATGAAACATTTGTCATACAGGGCACCAATTATCAAATCGAGGAATGCTTCTCTCTTATTTGTCGCCGTCACGGAAAAAAAACCTATGCCAGCGCCTGAGAAGGAGGAAATTAGCGAAAAGCATGTATATGTAACACATCTCGTCTTCCATTTATGGGCAGATAACCCATATCGCCACTACCCGTGACCTATTATTTTGCATACAAGCAACTCTTACTCTCAGTCGTGGACCTCAAAATGCAGTTTAATTATCTTGTGTGGCAAAAAGCTGTATTTTCAGTCAAACCACCCGGCGGTGTAGTCGCTTAGTTTCGACATATCTTTGGATATTGGTACGTCACTGTCCATTACCTATGACGAAGTAGGAAATTTTCACCATATTGGGTCGTTCTGGATTCTGAACTTGAGGTGTGTGTAGGTAAGATTGGAATTCCGCTATACGCCATCCGACTTTGGGGCCGGAATAAAGGGACGATTTCCGTAGAGCACTTTGTAGCCTTGCAATGCCTAGTCCGCCGTACTGATACCGGCTAACATAGACATTCGCCCATATCCCCGTAGGGGATACCGCGCTTTGATTAGCGAAATAAGCAAGAGTTACGATTTTGCCCAAGGTACCTCCAGATTGGTAGGATTTACATATAAAAAACAAATAACTTTTCTTAAATAAATATTTTATATAATTTTATATATTAAGTTTTATATAAAACATATTTAAATCCATTAATTAAATGTATAATTACACCTTTAAATATTTAATTAATTTCCGTATTTAAGTTTAAATATTATAACATTTCTTTTATTAAAATTTTTTATTAATTATTAATAACCTTATTATAACCATTATTATCTTTTAAAATATTAAATAAATATAAAAAGGATTAATTTTCTTTATTTTTTAACATTTTTAATACTTATAATTTAATTTATAAATTTATTTAAAAAACCACCCATTTTACCATTAATATATTTTTATAAATATTTATATAATTTATTTTTTTTTAATTATAAAAATATATTATAAAAAGTTTAATAATTATTAAGGTAATTTATTATATCGGTGGTATTATTATTATTATTAAAATTATTATTTATAAATTAATTACGATTAAATTAATAAACTTATAATTAATTAATTTATAAACGAATAATAAAAACCATTACCATTATAATAATAATAAACGTAAATATCGTTTATTATATTTATATTTTAATTAAATATTATAAAAGTAATTATATATTTATTTTATAAACCGTATTTTTTTATATATTAAAAACATCATTTATTACCCGCATGTAAAATATTATTAATTTAAATATATAACGTTAATAAATTTTTTATATTAAATTAATTACGTTATAACGTTATAAAAGCTTATATAACCCATAATTACCTTTTCGTTTAATAAGTAAAAAAGGTTTATTATAATTAAAACATTAAATGTTTTTTTTTAATTTATAACGAAAAAATAAATTTAAAAAAAGTACGGTAAAACCATTAATAAAACGGCAAAAACAAAATACATAAGTGTATACTTTTTAAATTACTTTTTATATAATTTTTAATATTATCGATTAATATTAATTATATTCATTATTAACGTATTTATTAAAGTAAATATAATACGCATAAATAAAAATAAACGAATTTTTATTTAAAAAAAAAATATTTTATATATTATAAATTATAACGGTAACGTTTAATAATTATATAATAATAATATAAACGGTAAATGTAATTATTTTAAATTTATATGTAATGTTAATATAATTAATAACGTGAAAAATAAAGCTTAAAATTTATATTAAACTTTAATTTAAAGTTTATTTTACTTTTTATAAAATTAATAATAAATTATATAATCATTTATTTATGTATATAACGTTTATAAGTTTTTTATTATTATTTTCGATTCATTTATAATAAGTTTTTTTAAACGCTTTTTAATTTAAAAAATATTTTAAATATTACCTTTATATTATAATCCCCGTTTATACGGCGATAAAAATAAAGTTTTTTTTCATTCGTAAAATCCACTTCGAATAATATAATGTTATAATAATTAATGGGATGTTATATAAATATAATATTTTTTTCCGAATATATTAAAACTTTATATTACGTTAAATAAAAATCACTTTTTTTTATTATATTTTTAAAAGTTTTAATAATATATATTATAACTTATTTATTTCCGTTTATTTCGTTATACATTTAACGGGCGTAATTATAATTACATAATACATTTAAAAAAAGTAATTTTAAGTTATGTTTTTCATTTATTTTAAAGGTATATTATCGATAATTATATTAAAAAATAAATTTATTTTCGTTAAATTATTTTATATTTAATTTAAATAATTTATCACGTAAAATTACGTTATTAAAATCGGAAATAATTTTATTAAAAAGTTAAAAATAAGTTAAATTTTATTATAACCCGACCATCCTTTATATTTAATATAAAAAGTATTTTTTTTTTATTTTTTTTTTAACCGTGTTTAATTTACGAATTAACGTTATAAATTACAATTAAATGTTTTTATGTAAACTTAATATATAATTAAAAAATATTAATAATTTAAAATTATTTTATCGTTTAAAATAATAAAAAATAATTAAATTTTTATAAGTAAAAACCATTATTAATAAAATATCCACATTTAAGTAAACGTCACGTAAAATAATTAATATAATATTTTACATATTTTCATCCTTAATAACGACGTTTTTATTTTATTAAACGATTAACTTTTAATTAAAAACAAATGGATCATTTATTTTTAACCGTATTCCATTATAATAATTTTATTTTTTCACGTAAATATATTTTTAATAATTTACTTAAATTAATTTTATTCTTAACGTTACCATAATGTATTTATTAACACATATATAAAATTTAAAGGTTTTATTTATATTTAAATAAAATAAATAAATAATTCGAATAATATTAAAATAATTTTTTTAAAAAATGGTTAATTTCGATAACTTTAAAACGTTTATTATACGTAACATATAATTTAATATAAAAAACATTTTCAAAAAAATATTTATAAACGATATTATATAAATAAATTACACACATAAAGTATTAAATATAAACTTTTTATTTATATATTTAAATATATTATAA
The DNA here is from genome assembly GCA_022836615.1 of Annulohypoxylon bovei var. microspora. NCBI lineage: Eukaryota > Fungi > Ascomycota > Sordariomycetes > Xylariales > Hypoxylaceae > Annulohypoxylon > Annulohypoxylon bovei. Next base: position 200,148 of record MU405225.1, on the reverse strand, counting down.
TTATAAAATATATTTTATAATATATACCTTTATTATAAAAAATCATTTAATTTTCGTTTTAATTCATTTATTAATAAAATATAATATAAAAACTTAATCCAATTTAATAAAATACATAAATATAAATAATAAAACACCTTCGTTTCGTTAATTTTAAAAGTAATATAATCTTTTAATAACATTAACTTACGATAAAAAATATTATTATTTAATACGTATAAAGCTTTTATTTAACGCTTTAAAATATATTCGTTACACCTATAATAATATCCGATTATAAATAATTTAATTAATTACGTATTATTTATATATATTAACGTTTTTAAACCCTTTAAAATAAAATATAATCTTAATTTTTAAATAAATTTAAAACCATTTAACTCGGTTTTAATTTTTATTATAAATGAGTTATTTTCGAAAATTACCCTTATTTTTAATATTTTTTTATTTTTAAATAATTATATATAATTATATTTATTTAATATTATTCGTATAATTTTATAATAATTTTAAATATATTTAATAACCTTATAAATAAAACTTAAAGTTAAAAAACTTTTAAAGTAACTTTTATAATTTTAAATTTATTAATTATTAAATTAAATTCATATAATTATCGTTAATTAATATTTTTAAATTTTAATATAATATTATGTAAATTATAAAAATGTTAAAACTTTTTACGTATATACGTGATATTAACGGTAAAAATCCTTTTATTTAAATAAATCCTTCGTTTTTATTTTAATAAACGTTTATAAATTTAATAATTAAATTAATTTTTAATTTCACTTTATACTTACATATAACATGTAAAAGCTTTTAAAGCGTTTAAAAACGATTTTAATTTTATTAATCTTATAAATAACGAATTAAATTAACGTAACGTTTTGTTATTAATTTTTTAATTATTTTTAATAATTTATATATTTTTAATTTTCTTTTTTTAATTTATTTTATATATACGTTAAAAGTAAAACTTATTTTAAAATAATTTTTAAAATAATATATAAAAGTAACCGATTAATTTATACGCAAGGTTATTTCTTTTCACGTATTTTATAAAAATATTAAAAACATTTTCATTTCGTCGTATTTATTAATACGCTTAATGTATTAAATTTACTTTAACTTAAAATCGTTTTTTATTATTAAATATATTTTAAATATAATTAATAATATTATATAAAAATAAAAATTATTAATTTTAATATTATATTTTAAAGTTTAATTAATATAAATATTCCATCGTATACGTTTAAGTAATTTAATATTTCGACATTTTTATTTACATTTTTTAATAACTTTAAATCGATATTTATAAAAAATAAATTAAAGAAATTATAATTAATAAACATTTTTTTCGTTATTAATGGTTTTTTTATTCGCATTAAAATATATTTAAATTTAACGTTTAAACTTTATAAATAAAAAAAACAAAAAAAACATTTATTTTAATTAAGTTTAAATATAAAATAATTTTAATAAATATATTTATACCCATTATTATCCTCTTTTTTTTAAAACTCATTTAATACGTAATTATAATTTAAATCCTTCCTTTTTTTAAAACTCATTTAATATATAATTATAATTTAAATTTCCCTTTTTTTAAAGTTTATTTAATACGTAATTATAATTTAAATCCCCTTTTTTTTAAAGTTCATTTAATACGTAATTATAATTTAAATCCCCTTTTTTTTAAAACTTATTTAATACGTAATTATAATTTAAATCCTTCTTTTTTTAAAGCTTATTTAATACGTAATTATAATTTAAATCCCCTTTTTTTTAAAGCTTATTTAATACGTAATTACAAGTAATTTAAATCTTTTATTTTATAATTTTATCCCGTTTCATTAATTCGATTTACTTATTAATAAATTAAAAGTAATTAAATTATTTTAAAATATTTTATAAACGCTTTATTAATATATAACCGTAATAAGTTACTTATTAATTAAACCTTATTTAAACTTACTTTTTTTTTCGTTTTATTTTTTTTATCACTTAAAATTTTATATAATTAATTAACGCATATAATTAATATTACATTTTTTTAATTTTTATTTATTTAATATTTATTAATATACGCGTAAACGTATAAGTTTTTAAATATATTATATATCATTTTTAAATTCGTTAAATTTCTTCGAATATATATAAAATTTTTATATATCGCATATAAATTTTTATGTTATTATTTATTTAATTAATTTTTTCATTCATTTCGTTTTTATTATAATATATATAATCCATTAACTTAATTATAACCATTATATTATTATTTTACATTATTTCGTATAAACTTAAAATTTTTTTATTATAATTAATTATTAAATTAATATTCACACGATATTAAAATATAAAATATTTTCCTTAAATAAATAACCAAATAAATGTAAATTTAACTTAACATTTAAAAGCGAATTTTTATTTAAAAAAAAGTAATAAATTAATAATTATAATTATTATTATAATTATTATTATTATTTTTATTATCGAAAAAAAAATAAAAAAAAATTTATTTTTTTTATTTAATATTTATTAATATTAATAAAACGATTATATAAACGGTTTTTTATTTAATGCTTTTAATATTTTTAATATTTTTAATACTTTTAACGCCGCTTTCGCCGCCTCGTTATTTAACCGATTTAATTCATTAAATTAATTTAATTAATTAAGTTAAACCGAAAAAACTTATTACTTTAAATTATTAAATGTTAATAATTAAACTTAACGCGCCGATTAAAGGTATAATTATTTTTAAAAATTAAAACGATTTAAATAATTTAAATAACGAAAGTTTTAACGATATATTTATTATAAATCGTAATATTAAAAATTAAGCTTTTTACGTTTCATTTATAATAAAATTAAAATACGATTTTAAAAAATCTTAATAAATGTTATTTAAAAATAATATTAAATTAATTTACGACTTAATTATAATTTTAAAATAAGTTATTAATTTATTTATTAATGTGAAAAAAATTAACATTTACGTAACCTTTAAATGCTTCGATATTATTATAAAAATCTTTATAATTATTTTTTTATAAACTTTTAATAAATTAAATAAAATAACGTTAAAAACTCGATTATATTTAACGTTTTTTTTTATTATAATATTTATTATTACTTTTATAATTTAATATATAATAAAAAAATATTTTTAAATTAAAAATATATATCGCATTTTTCGAAAATTAAACGTAAGGTATATTCCTTTTACATTTTAATGCATTTTTAATTATTTTTTAAATTAAAAAATCTTAAAGTTATTAAACCGGATTTAATAATAAGGTATAACTTATTTTAAATTATTTAAATATTTAATAAAAATAAATAATTAATAATTACTTTATATAATACATGTTAAGTTATTATCGAAGGAATTATTTTTTTATATTTTTTTTTTAAAATTAAAAACGGATTTATAAGCTTATTCGTAATAACTTATAATTAATTACTTATAATTAATGCGGTAACTTTCGTTATTATTAAAAACTTGCTTTTAAAAAATAATGCCATTTTTACGTTAATTATAAACGATCGTTTAATAAAGTTTAATATTATATTTATAAACGAATTTAATAAATAAACTCGATATTATATAAATTATAATGTTAATTTTAATTTTAATTAAATAAACTTAATTCGTTTTTTATAAAATACTTTAATAAATATTTATAAATGAAAGAATATAACGCGAAAAGAAATGGTGGTTATAATTATAAAGGTAACGGTTAAAGTTAAATTTAAAAATTATACATTTAATATTATAAAAAATAAAAAAAAAAAACGAAAAAATAATAATTTAAAATTAATAATAACAATAAATTTAATAATAAATTTATTAATAAATTTAATAATAATTTAATTATTATCGTAGAATTTATTTAAATTATAATACGTTTAAAACATAAACGATATTATTAATAATAACGTTTAATAAAAGCGTAAAAATGAATATTACGTTGTAAAAAATGAGTTAAAATAGCGATAAATAAAATAATAATTTTAAAGGTATAAATGTTTATAAATTATTTTAATTAATTAATAATATTCGAGTATAAGGCTTTTTTAAAGATTTTAATTATTTAATGGATTTAATATAAAAAAAATTTTTTACGCTTTTTTTTTTTTTTCTTCGACCGTTTATTAAATTAAAAGTAATAATTATTTTACATTCATTATTATTATATAAATTTAACGATTTATTATACGTATAAATAAAATATACTTTTAAATTATATACCGTAATTATTTTCGTTTATAATTAATAAATTTATTATAACTTTAATGTTTATATTTATATAAACTTAAACATTTATAATTACTTTTTTTTTTATAATAATTTAATATTTACGTAAAGTAATAATCCACCTTATTATTAAATAAAAAAAATTATAAAAAATATTTTTAATAAAATTAACGATAATTTAATTATAATTACTTAAATTAATTATATAACGTAATCCCGTATAAAATTTATATATAATTATTATTTAAACACATTTTTTAACTTTTTTAATTAATAATATAAATACGATTATATATAAGATTTTTACATTTATATTTAATTATTTTTTTTATTATTATTTTTTTTTAATAATTATTATAAATTTTATTTAAATTAACGTTATTAATAACTTTTAAATAAATGTTATAACATTTAATATCGTTAATTTTTTATTTATTAATTATTAAATAACCTTAAATATTAATTATAATTATTTAATAACGCCTTCGTTTATAATTTTTATAATTAATGAAAATTAAATTAAAGTTAAAACTTAATTAATTTTTTAAGCTTTTTTAAAAGGTAAATTTAAATTTATTATTATAATTATTTACCACTTTTAAACGTTATATTATTAAGTTTTAAATTAATATTACGAACGTTATTTTCGCGGCGAAAATAACCGTAATAATTAAACGTTAACCTTTTTTTTAAAAATAACTTTTAAAGTTCGCTTATATAAATTCATTTAAATTAATTATTACATTAATATTATTATAATGTAACGTGCCGCGAATTATATTATTATTTTAAATAAAAACCCGCGTTAATTTTTAAAACATTTTCGATAATAATAAGCTTCCCGTTTTTTAAAACGAAACGAAGTTATTTTTAAACGGTTTTAAAATTAATTTATATTAATGGTATAATAATTAATTATTAACCACGTTAATATCGTAAATTAATTTAACGCATTTTAAAACATCGTCGCTTTTCATTAAATTTAATTTAAAAACATGTATAATATAAACGAAAAACCGGTTCGAATTAATTGTTTAAAAAACGTATAATTATAAACTTAAAAAAATACCTTAAACTTACACGTAATTAACTTTAATTTTAAGATTTTAACGATAATTATTAAAACTTATTTTATAATAAATATTAATATATTTTTTTTTATTATTTTTTTTAACCGTTAAATCTTAAAAAATTAATTAATAAATAATTTAAAAAACGACATTATTTTTAATATTAATAAATTTAATTAAATAAATAATTTTATTATTTTAAATTAATTAAAACATTTTCATCGTTACATTTAATTAAAGCGCTTTAATAAAAAACGTTTATTAATTTTAAATAATTATAATAATTATTTCATTAAAAAATTTTATTAACGCGCCGTAAAATTAAATATTATGTTTTTTTTTTTATTATTATATATAACGTATTTAATATAATCATTTAACGTTAATTTATTTTAAATCTTATAATTAAAGTTATAATAAAAGTTATATAAAATTATCGTTAATAAAACATATAATTATAATAAAACCGACTTTTTAATTAATTATTAATGGATATAAAAAAAAAATTTCATAAATAATAACATTTAATTAATTTAAAAAGTTATTAACTTTTAATTTTTAAATTTTAATAAAATTTTAAATTAATTTAAAAACCTTTTATTTTTAACATTTATAATTAATTTACGTATAAATTAACTTAATTACGTAATTTTTTAAATAAAAAAAAATAAAAAATAACTTTTTATTTTTTTTTTTAAAAATAAAATTAATTAATAAAACGTAGTTACGTTTATAATAAACCTTCGTTTAATTTAATAATATTTAAAATACATTAAATTACATTTAAAATACGTAAATTTTAACGGGATATTTTTTACTTTTACGGTATACCGCGTGTAAAAAAAGTTGTAAAAAGCTTCGTATACCATGGTTATTAACGGCGTAATAATAATAATAAAACTCGAGGCTTTTCGGCTTAAATAAATGAAGCGAAAACACCATTTTAATAAAAAAAAAATGGTAAATATAATCGGTTTTATTATTATAAAAAACATTTAATTTCGCATAACCGTTAATAATAACGAACGGTAAATTTAATAATAAATATAAATAAAACGTTTTAATTAAAAAGCTTAATAATAAAAAAACATTTTATTATATAAATAATTTATAAATATTCGAATTATATTTAAAAAACGTAATAACCGTTAAACTTTTAAATAATATAAAGCTTTTTTAAAAAACGTTAATGTTTTATAACTTTAATATTACTTTTAACGCGAATTTTATAAAACCTTGTAATTTACTTTTTATGTTAAATATAATAAAATATATATTATAAAAATTAAAAATCTTATAAAACGTAAAAATATATTTATAATTAAATTAAAATTAATTGTAAAAAAAAAATTTAATTAATAATAAAAAGAACTTTTAAATAACGTTTTTATTTATATATTAATTTATAATTTAAATTTTAACTTTATTAATTTTATAATTAAAATAAATCGACACGGTATAATTAATCGTATAAATTAATTAATTAAAACACTTCGTAAAAAATAAAAAAACACCTTTTAATCTTTTATTAATGTTTTATAATTATTAAAAATTAAAAACTTAAAAATAATTATTTAAGTAATTTTTTTTAAAATCCGACGTAATATATTAACATTAAACGAATCGAAAGGTTTATATATAATTAATATAAATGAAAGTAATATAAATGAATTAAATGAAATAAAATTAAACAAAGATTTATATTATAATAAAATAAAAAATTTCGAAATAAACGATTTTAAATAAAAATTTATTATTATTTTATTTAAAAAATATTATAATAATTTTAAATACATAAACTTTAAAATATAATTAAATATTATAAAATATATTATAACATTAAATAATATTTAATTATTAAAAATTACTTTAATTTTATATAAAATTTACATTAAAAATCGATATATTAAGTAATTTTTAAATGTTTTTATAAGTTTTATTTATTTCGTTAATTAAAACGTGGTATTTTTTACGGGAATACAAGCGAATATTTATATTAACCGGTATTAATATTTTTTTAAAACTTAAATGATTTATTTTCTTATAAAATCATTAAATTATTAACGGTATTACGATTTAAAAAAAGTTAAATACGTAATATTTAATTTACATAATTTACTTAATTTACTTTTAATTTATAAAATGTTTTACACGATAAATAATTAAAGTAAAACACACATTTAATACGTAAATTAAATGGTGTATATTATATTTAATAAAAAATATTATAAAAACTTTTATATAATTTTATAAAATTAATAAAACGGCACGCGTAATTCCGGTATTATGCGTGTTATAACGATTATTGAATGAAATGTATTAATTTATTAACGGCATTTAAGCAATGCATTATTATTTATAAACCATGGTTACATGTGTATATATTTATTTTATAAATAAATATTTAAAGCTTAAATAAATAAATATATATTTCCACGTGAATATTTAAATATTAAATATATATTTATTAATAAAACCGATATTAAGCGTCGTGTTAAAATTTATTCGAACGAAAAATATTATTTATTATATTTAAATAATAATTATATTTTTATACGATAATAATAATATTAAAATATTTAAAAAATTAATTTCGGTTAATAAATTAAATCGGCGCTTAATTTTTTTTCTTTTTCGTGTAACATGAGTTTTAAAGTTTTTTTTAACGTTATTATTAAATAATAATTACATCGAAAAACGAAGCGAGGTATTTACGAGGCGATTCGTGAATACTTTTACGTGTAATGCCGAATAAAAAAATCGGATTAAAATTAAAATTTTTAATTAAATTCGGCTAATGAAACTTTAAAAGTAAAGCGATAAATATATAATATAATATAATTTATATATATATTATATTTTAAAATATAACATATATAAATAATTTAAAATAACCGTAAATATTCATTATTATTTTTTTTACATGTAATATTTTTAATATAACTTCGTACTTTAATTATATTTAAAATATTTATAAATTTCATATTTAAGTAAGTTTTTAAATAAATTTTACGTGGTTAAAATTTTTATTTATTTAAATTAAAGCTTTGGAAATTTTTAATAATATAAGGTATTTTATAATTATTACCTCGTTAATAATCGTATAATTATAAAAATTTATTTATGTAAATATTAAAAGTAAAGGTAGGTTTAATAAAATAAAAATGTTAAAACGTTATAATTAATGTATTACGATTCCCGGTTAAAATAAGGTCGGAAAAATTTATATAAATAACATTTTATATTTAAAATAATAAACGTTTACGACGATAAAATTTTATTATTTAAGTAAATTATGTTAATAAAAAACGAACATAAAATAAAATTATAAATTATATATATTTAATGGTAAAAATTAAAATAAAAAATAAATCGGCGAAATCCGTTTTTTTATATTAATTAATTTAACATTTTATCGATTTTTATAAAGTTTTCGAAATAATAAAACGATTTATTTTTAAATGTTAATTTATAAAATCGTGTTTAAGTTTTAATTAATAAACATGTTATAAAGTGATTTTTATACCCGTTATATATATAAATAAAATTTAACGGCTTTAAAAATTTAAAATGAAATTAATTAAATAACGTTAAATTTAATGTTTAATGTATAAATTTTAACGTTTATAAAATAATTAATTACATCGTATTAATATATATAATATTCGCGGGGCATTAAATTTAACGTTATTTTAATTATTAAATAACTTTATTAAACGAAACATTTAAATTTTTAATATTTTTTTTAACGGTAATTTAAAAATGATTCGCATTATAAAATGGATTTAATATTATAAATAACGCATTTAAAATATTTTTTTATATATAATTCCCGTTAAATTTAATATTAATTATAATTTTTTTTATCGTTAATTAATAAATCGCGTGATTAATTTAATTATATAACCTTTTATTTTAATTTTAAATTTTATAACGTTATATAATTTTCGTATAATATATTTAAATTAAAAATGTTTTTTAATAAATTATTATTATAATTATATGTAATTTAAAACTTTAAAAATATAAATTTAATAATAATAATTAATCGAAATACGAAGTTTATTTTAATTTAAATAATAATTAATTATATAATTAATACCGGAATTATTAAATGTACGTTAAACTTATTAAAAATTAATATATGGAAAAATATTTTAAATGCGTTATTTATATTTCGGTGTAATAAATAAGTAATCCCGTAATTATACCATTAATTAATAATGCGAATTATTACGAAAAAAAATGATATTTTTACACGGCATAATCGGTTAAAAAAAAACCGGGTTATAAATTAAATGTTAATTATAAAAATTATTTTAATATTAAATAAAAATTATAATTAATTAATTTAAAGCGTTTACGAAAATTATTATTCGAAGTTAAATAACGTAATATTAATGGATTTAAATATATATGCATTTTTTACTTTTCGGTTTACATGGTTCGAATTCTTTTAAATAAATTAAAATAAATAAAAAAATATAATTATTTTAAATTACGTTAATTTTATTTACGCCGTTTTATCCGGGATTATAACTTTATGAAATAATATTTAATAATTAATAAAAATATGCCGTTTATTTAATATATAATAATCGATTTCAAAATAAATTAAATTTTAACGAAATTTAATTAAAATTTTTCTCGAAATTAAAATTATTAAAGTACCGTTTTTTAAATTATCTTTTATATTATTTATTTAAGTAATTTACACGCGTTATAAATGGCGGTGGAAATTAATTAAATAATGAAAAAATATATTAATATATAATTTAATATAATAATATTAATATATGTTTCATTTAATTTAACGTTTTTTTAAAACGGTGAACTTAAGATTTTATTTTTATTTATTATATGTAATTTACTTAATATTATATAAATAACATTACATTATATATAATTTACATTATATTTAATTAATTCCCGCTTTAATACGTATTATTTATATTTATTTTATATAAAACACCGCATTATTTTATTATATATTTATCGTTTATTATATACATTTAAAATTTAATTTTAAATTCTTTTATAAAAAATTATTTAATTATATATTACATTAATTACTTAAATTAAAAACAAGGTTTATAAAAGTTATAATAAAGCTTTAAATGTAATATAATTTTTTTTTAATTTTTTTTTTATTTTAATTATTTTTTTATTTATATTAATAATATATTATTTCATTATTAAATAAATATTTAATAAACTTAATTAATTCGTTAATAAATATTTTAAATTAATATACGTTGTATTTTAAAGTTATATATTTAAAAATTCCGTTAAAAATAAATAAATATTTATTTTTTATATATTTATATAAATATTACCGTATTTAATAAATTAAATTATTAATGTTTTGTTGGCAGTAAAAGGGATTTACTGGTCAAAGGGAGCTTTGTGGCTTTGTGTGGCTTTGTGTGGCTTGTGCCATATAAGGCTATACTTGGCATGGGTTTGGAAATAGGCAGTTTGTACGTTTTACACAACCATAAGATCGTAATATATCACATGGTATTACACGCAACGCATTGTGACCTATTGCCTTCATGGTAGCACCTCTTCCGTTTTGAGTATTTATTTGAGGGATTAGGTTACGTTTTCAGGCCTTTTGGCCTGGAGGGGGGGGATTGATGGCATCGGCATCGGGATCTGGGGATGATGCTGCCTTGTTGAGAGCTCAGGTTAACAGGCTGAAGAAAGCCTTGAAGGAGCTGACGGTCAAGCAAGAGCAAGCTGAGAACCCTGAGAACCTTGACGATACGACGTCATCATCCTCACCCTCATCGACGAACGATACGAACCTGTACGATGGTGGTGATCCTGTCACGGTCGATCAAAACAGCGATATGGAGAATAAAATCTCGGATATACAAATGCGAGTATGTTTTATTCGCGGCCTTAAGAATAAAATTACAGATACATAGATATGGGTACGTTTTATTCTCGGCGTTGAGGATAACGCTAAGGAGTGGATTGTTTGGCAGCGTATTTTATTTTGCAGCCGCATCGGCAAGGCACCTGGCAAGACAACCGGCAAGGGTGATAGCCACATCATGGATCAGGATGGCAAGAGATGTTGGAAGTATGGGAAGCTGGGACACGTTTGCCGAGATTGCTGCGGTGGCAACGGCAAGGCTGGCGAAGCCCATGAGGCTGATAGATCAGGAGATGACTTTAAGGTGATGAAGGTATCGCTTTAAGCTTGGAGAGCGTTACCAAGCTTGGAGAGCGTTGTTGGGATAAGCAATGGAGCCGTAAGGTTAACTGGTTATTTGCGGGATTGTGTGTAGGGGTGTTGAATGGATCAAGATATGCTGTGGTTTATTACGATAGTTGGCCAACTGAATCCCTGGAGGGTAAGAGTATGAGCAGTAGTGAGATCCTTACGATGCACATGGCAGTAGCTAGGGGCTGAAAGAGGCCAAACAGGGCTGAAAAAGGCCAAAACAAGGCTGTAAAAGGCGACAGCAAGGTTGAAAATAGTGTTTTTGGATGGCGTTTAGATGGCACTGGCGCCAGGAGAGCGTGTTGGCAGTAAAAGGGATTTACTGGTCAAAGGGAGCTTTGTGGCTTTGTGTGGCTTTGTGTGGCTTGTGCCATATAAGGCTACACTTGGCATGGGTTTGGAAACAAGCAGTTTGTACGTTTTACATAACCACAAGATCGTAATACATCACACGGTATTACACGCAACGCATCGTGACTTATTGCCTTCATGTTTAAATAAAATTTAAAAGTTAATTATTTCGTTTTATTCGTTTTAAGTTTTAATTTTTATATTTATTTTATTTTACATTATAATTTTTAAAAATGTAAACGGAATTATTATTTAAATACGTACGAAAATTATAAATAAAAATTTCGTATATTAATTTTAAAAATTAATTCGTGTAAATTAAAATATATTCGCACCGTATAACGCGTTTTTTTAATGATTAAATTATTAAAAATATAACGGTTATTTATTAAAATTTAATATATAAATTATTATTAAATTTAAATTTTAATTTAAAATTAATATAATATTTATTTATTTTTTATTTAATTACGTATTAAGCAAAAACCCGTGGTTAATGTGCGAAACTTTTATTTATAATTTTCGTAAAAAAATTTTTTAATTATATGCATAAAGAAAACGAATTTAAGATCTGGTATTTTAAATGTAAACGGGATTAAAACGTATGAAACCCGGGAATCAAGCTTATTTACCACGCCAAATTTAAAGCTCGTGTGGCATCGTAGCATGGTGGCATTTGTAAAGACTTATTCATGTACTAGTATGTACCTACATGCAAAAGGTATATTAAAATAAAGATTTGCTATTTCAATAGTATTGCATTTCAATAATATTTTCTGATTGGTTGAAATCCTTATCGATACGCCATGGCCACCAGCTCGGGGTACTTGGTCCCCCATATAAAGCTTGGTGCATACGAATGTACCTTCCCACCCAGCGGTCAGCTTTTTATACCCATCCATCTTCTCACTTGAATAACTTTACGAAAAGGCCTTCGATTAGCTTACAATTGGTTTTAAAGTCAGTATAAGTGAAAATCCAATCATATAAATTAAGTTACATCATTATTATTACTATTTTCATTGATACATCTTACAAAATGTATTAATAGCTGTAAGGCGTTGAACAGCCTCCGGGGATCATTACGTGCGACCGGCGAAACAACCGTAAAACCGTATGAAATCAGGGTAAAACACTGCATATCTCGGCAACTAGGCTATGCACCAGAATGAAACATACATCATTAGATGACCTAAATTAAGGGCTATCTTATGATACAAATTATCAAAATATTGATAACTAATTGCGAAAGTTATTCGGGTTAAAAGGTATATTATTTTATAGAAACATTTGATGGGGTGATGGCTTATCGATAAGGGTTTTAACCAATTAGAGACGCCGCTTTCCTACCCGCGGGGTATTATTGAAATGCAATACTATTGAAATAACAAATCTTTTAAAATAATGGGGTATTAATTACAAAATATGTAATTAATAAGCATGTAGCAAGGATTTTAATGATGTATTTACATAGTGGGGCAGATTTTGGAACTTACATGTATGTAAGCGAAGTTTTATTAAATAAAAATTAAAAATATAAACGATTTAATCGTATTAATCGTATTAATATTTTCGATTAACATTAATTTTTAAAGCGAAATAATTATTACGGTATTAAACCGAATTTTTTTAAATTTATTAAATATTTCGTAAATTTTATACACGTTAACGGAACGGAAACATTTTACGAAAATTAATATTTTATTTAATTTTAATAATATTCGACGCGATTAATTTAAAAAAAAAATTTTTAAAATTATAATACGGTTTACGTTTAACGATCCGTATTTTTTATTTTTATTAAAACGAACGAAATATATTATTAATTCGGTAAATAATTCGTAAATTCGATTTAAAAAAATTAAATTATTTAAATATTAAATTTTTTTTTTTTTTAAATAACCCGATAATTTAAAAATTACCAATGATTTAATATTTATAAATAAATTATTTTATTATTTTAAAATAATAAATATTTTAATAATTAAAGTTAATTAAATAATTTATATAAACGAATAATATAAATAATTTCATTAAAAAAAATTAATAAAAATTTTAATTTATAATTAATTATATATTTAAAAAATAATTAATTAAATTCGTTAATATAAAATATTTTATATAAAAATATTAAATTTTTTAAACTTAAATATAAATAAATAAGCATAATGTAAATAATTATTTAACGGAAACTTTACGTTACATTAAATGTTAAATGAACGAGTTTTCGGTTAACGTTGTTAAATAATTATAAGATACCAAGCCTTAACTTAGACATGACCGATGCACCACGGCATGTATAATGCCACGTACTACAGTTCAAAAATAATTTAATGACGTTCAGGTACACATAACATCCTAAGCTAGAAGGGGAAAGGAACCATTCAATCCTCGATGGTTATACGTGATACATTTGGCGGCAAACAAGTAGTGACATCTGAGGAGGGGTAGACAATGGCAACTCGTGAGATCTTAATACCTACAAAATTCACGTCAAATTTGGGTTTCGATATATGCGTTTTCTAGCAACTTTATCATATGGTATTACACATTCTTTGACCATCTTAGCTGCGAATACCAAAACCTCAATTCGTACACTTGTATGATTAAAATGTTGTATTAATCTAGGAGTGGGGGAAATTCGAGTTTGGAAAAGTGCCTTGGTACATAAATGTATATAGGACTTCGACAGTTCAAGTCAGTCCCCACATGCAGTCTAGTGTCAAGTCGATACATAATATGTACTGTTACATACGTAGCAGAGCTGCATGAACACTGGCTAACCTGGTCTCTGGATGAACCTGGTTTCTGCCCTAAGAAGCCATTGGAAAGCCATTGAAGACCCCGCGAAGCCCGACAGAAGCCACTAAGAGCTCTACGGGGGTGTTGGACCAATCAGAACCGCTCATTCTCGGGAGCAGCGAGGCGTCTAGGCCTCCCCCCGGCAAGCAAGAACCATGTCTAGTGGAATCCCTATTCGGTAAAAGCCTCCTAGTGTACCTATGCAGGAAACAGGTACCTACCTGTAGTCTTTAGTCCTTACACTTGCGGATGTATGATTAGGTATTTTATAAAAAATAATTCAGGCTTGGACTTCTTTCGCAGTAAGTACCTTGACTACCTAATTATCTTGGTTGGTACTTATCTAGACAGGATGATCTCCTAACTCGTAATGCCGCGATGGGGGTTGTATTGGCCCTCCCACGTGTATCCAGACTTAGGAAGCGGTTATTGGCCCATCCCGCCTATGTCTGCGCCGTGGGATTGTGTCCCCCTCTCCCGTGCGCGGTGCTTTTTCATACATGCTGCATTTATCTAACGAGATGCTCTTAAGACACTTGTATCGTTATGATGTCCGTTTAAACCCCGAGATTTTTCTAGTTCGTCTGATTATGTTACTTTCCTCTTTTTTTGCTAGGCCGTCCTTGACTGTAACCCTCTAAATTACTACCAACATTATTGACACCATCAGTCTGGCTCCCTTATAACCCCGATTATAAACTAGATGTCTCCTGCTGTGTACATCTTATTATTTTTCTTCTTTCCATCATTTCTCTGATCTCGTCCTAAACCCGCACTCCCTTCTGCCTCCTCTCAGTCTGGGTCTCGTACTTCCAGGTGTATCATAACTACTTAAACATGGCATTGACCCGTTCAGATGAGGCAGCTCAGGGTTCTGTTGGGTAAGTGTAATGTTTTCAAATGCGCTTCAGTTTCGTCCGAGTTTCCGCTACGGAATTTCTCCGTTGGTATGTCATCGATATTAGTCTAACGTCCCTGAAGGTCTAGATCCGATTCTAAACCGCCGCCGAATCCGTCATATGCCAATGATAGAGTTCATCACTATAACCAGGACACTATAGTGCCAGTAAACGTTCACGTAGGCTTGACATCGCCTCCACAGCCTGGCTCATCAAACCAAAGGAATCATTCGGGGCTTTGCGACTTAATCGATAATATCCTTGGCGATCAAAAACGATCTAGCAACCCAACAGGAGTAGTACCAGCATCGCCAGTTTCGGGTACAGTCCCTACCAAGACTTGTAATACACTTCGAGGCGTAGGAACTCACTTCGACGGCTCTCATCCGGCGACAGCTGGACAAGGACTAGACATGTTGACCTAGAGATATGAACTCCCTAAAAAGCAGTAAGCTATCGGACTTTTCTGCTGTCCTTGTCAACCACTGCTTGCAAGCTTTCATAAGCTCAAGACCTCCTTGTCTGTCACCAACACTAATCGAACACAGGCAAATAGGAGCAGCAGGACGAGGCCGTATCCAAATGCCGGAGATCGGTCCATTGCCATAGGCAGGATGAGTCCACGGGCCGGCTCAAAATGAATCTTTCCAATACCGTATTATTCCTCTTGTCCATCTTTTTAAAAGTTTTCGTTTCTCTTTTCAGCCTTCCATCTTTCTACTTTCCTTACCCTTCTTCGTTCTTGTCACCTTTTTCTTGTTCTTTTGTTTCGTTTCGTTTCGTTTAGACGATATCATGTTTTAAGGATCTGACGACTCAAATGAATGATCATAATATGAATGTACCACCGGTTCATAGGTGTTGGGGAAACTGGAAGCGACGCAAGGCGTTATTGGGATACCTTATACGGAATAAGCATAGGCGACTGTCTTTTCGGGGTCATATATTGTTTCACTGGACTTTTCATCTGGTTGGTTGTGTATACCCTTCTTTTCTCATGCTGAAATTTGGTAAATGTCATGCGCGGTCGCATATTTCTTTGGGAATACGGAGTACTCTGAGGTGAGATGATACCCAGGAGAACATTGGAGGGATTGGTTCAATAGTCGCTATGCTAGAAGCATGATCGAGGTTTGATTGGGATAGGAGCTCGACACCTAGCAAACCTCAAATGATCCCAAAGAGATTCTCGGCTGGCTGGCTCTGCTGTTTATGCCATAGAAGGCAATCAGCTACGCTTCCCCGTTATCAGTCGTGGGTCTCGCTTCGAATAGGTCTGATATTGGGTATGAAGATTAGACTCATGGGTAAATAGGAATAGGATTGAAGAAGCAAAGGCTTCGCTTGCTTTGTGAAGATAGAAGTTCCCATCTGAGGCTCTGAGGAGTAGATTATCGCGTTACATTATGAATCAGCCATCCCGCCACCCTGCCAATCAAGTGCAAAATCGAACATACGGCACGAAGGTGCTTGCTGATTCATCGTGACGGGTGGTCCATTTGTCCGTGCCAAGCCCCAGAATCACAATCTATTAGTACTCCTTGACTTCCTCTAGAATTATGTCGTAGACGCGGGTGATATGAATTTCACCCCAAAATTCCCCCGATAAGTGCGGGAGGAAGTTTTTTGGTATCATTTCCGGAACTAACGAGTCGATCGCGCCTTTTTGGCCTAGAATCACCCCATTGAAATGATTCGGCATGGTTTCCTTTGGTCGTACAATCGCGATGAGATTCAAAGAAATAATAGTATTAGTGAAACAAATATTGGCCGTAACGTGTACCAATCGAGGCTGTTGAGGAGTTTGAGAAGTACGATACGGCTCGTGGATCTCGTCGGTGCGAAGGAATTCTTGGAATTGAGGGCTCAGCAGCTCTTCTGAGATTGTTGTGGCTTGTGCTCCTGTATCGTAGAGCATTGGTATGTCCATCAAGTTCTCCGTAGGATCACTATCTTCACCATTGATGGCCTGGATCAATATCGAAGCTTTTAATGCTGGAAGATTGTTTTCGCAGAAGGGAGACTCGAGAACAACCATATTAGGGAACCCCGGCGGCATATTTTCTTTGAATTTCGATGCCAGAATACGACGCTGCTCAGATGACAGAGGCGTTGGTGGTTTGACATCTGTATCATATGGTACATGGACTGGCTTCAGGACGGCTTGAGGGGTTGCGCTTTCTTCTGGCTGCCCAAGTAACTTTCGTCGTTGCTCACGGCTAGGATGCCTAGCGAACATGAATGGTATTCCTTCTGGAATTGTCTCCGCAGTTAAAAAAGCCGCGCTACGTAGGTCGATTGGCGTGAGAGGGGCTTTTACGATCAGCTCTCTCGCAGAAGTTGCTCTTAATCGTCCAGTAAGAAGCATGAATGCTTCATCGATCTTGAATTCCATGGGAAGCGCAGCCAGCTTGTTTATTCCGAACACTGGTGATGAAGAATGATGTAAAAATCTTTAAGAAAAAAGTTGGGCCGTTTTTATCTCAGAGATTGTTTCGGAGAAAGCAGGTAGTAGGTAGGTAGCTATAAACTCTAAGAAAAAGTAATATGAAGGGCTACCGGCCTACTTCTGCACCGCCACGCCACACATTATGGCCCGTGCACAGGTATACTACATAGGTACACAGGTACCTAATGTAAGTCGAAATTGCTTTTGAACCTCTCGACTTTCCTTGTCCTTAGCCAGGCTTTTCCATAGGACCAGAGACAGAACTCTAAACCCTTTCGACCCAAGATACCGGTGGTAGTAATAAGTATGTTTCAACCGAACGTCCCTGTTTATCTCCGCAGCTGAAAGAACTTTTTAGGCATAGTTAGATCGACCTAGCCAAGATGCTAACCCCTGAATTCGGCTATCTTACTCTACCCCAACTTCGATCGAGGGAGCGGGACCGCCGCCATTTACACAACTGCGGAGAAGAACAGGGTCGAGGCTCCACAGCTCGCGTGCAAATAGACCGACAATCACCCAAACCGACCGTAAACCATGCCGTCGCATGAGCAAGGTCCACCAACCGGCTATTCATACCGACGCCTTTAGCCTAAAGGCAATTCCCTGTTAATTGACCTAGCGGTTGGAGAATGTGGATCTGCAATTTTCCCCAGATGGGGTTGAGCCTACAGTCAACTAGGGGTAGAAAAAGCTGGTAAGGGGTAGAAGTTGTGGGGCGACCCCAAATTCGACTAAGGGTAGGAGTTTTTCTACCCGGGGTCCACCAAAAGCTCAGGTTCACCCGCGGTTTAACCGCGGCTCATTAATACAAATATTTGCAAGGTAATAACTTTACGAAACCTTATGCTTTTATGATTTTAAAAACGGTATTTAATAACTTTTAATTTAATTAAATTAATAAAAATAAATGCATTATAATAATTTTAATAATCGTTATATAATATTAATTTAACATGGTTTTAATTTAATTAAAATTTAATTAAAGTTTAATTAAAATTTAATTAAAATGTTACGGGTCGAAAACTTAAAAAATTAATTAAAATAAAAATTAACGTAAATTTATATTATGGTTATAAATGCGATAAATGTAAGTTTTTATAATGAAATTATTAATAATTTTAAATAAATTATAAAAATTATTAAAATATATATAAAAAAAGTTTTTACGTTAATTAATTTAATTTATATTTTTAAGAGCAATGTTAAATCCGCTGTATGGATGTCGTCGATTTCGTCCGCTGTATAAGGGTGGTGTCAAAGGGTACTTTTCCCCGCATACAAATCCCCATACAAACGCATGTACCAAAGACCACACCTTCAATTGAACTTAGAAGAATCCACGCGCCCACACCCACCTACATACCTTCCCTTTTCTCCCATTTCTCCCACCTTAATCCCCGTTCAAATTTTTTGTAATTACACAATTAGATACAGCTCAAAATGCGCTTTCGATTGACCCAGGTTGCATCACTTAGAGATTCCTGTGTGGGTGGCAAATCGGGTTGAAAGCTGGTGCATCTAATAGATTTTGACCAAGGTGGTCCCGCGATACCCTTCGCGTAGGCCTTCTCCCCCTACATGCGATTACCTTTCAACCTGATTTGCCACCCACACAGAAATTCCCATAAGATGCAACCAGGTTCATTCGAAAGCGCCTTTCGAGATCTATTCAGCTGTGTAATTGTAAGAAATTTGAACCCGGGTTGAAAGGGTGGGAAACGGTGGAATTGGGAGGGGTATAGGCTGTGGTGGGGGAAAAGTAGGTTGAATTGATTGAATTTCGCCGGCTGCTGGTACCTTCAATTGTATGGCGATTTGTATGGGGTTTCAAGTACCTTTTGACACCCCCCATACAGCGGACGAAACCCACGACATCCATACAACGGATTTAACATTGCTCATTAAAAATTATAATTATTTATTAAATTTTTTTAAAATTTTATTATTAATTAAAAAATTATTTAAATTAAAAAATAATATTTAATTAATAATATAATTTAACGGCAAATAACTCGGGGATAATTAATTCCGACCAATGTCACGTGAGTTATCTTATTTTTAAAACCAAGCTATCCGGATTCGGAAGTAATGTCTTGGCGCAACTTAAGGTACATAAAAAAATTTTCATTTCAAGTGCACCCCACTCTGCCCACTGTAATTCGACGACACGGGGCTGCACTTGCGCTCAAATGATTCAGTCCAGTGATCAGTCACTTTTTAACCACTGCCACCATCACTTACCCTTTTCAATAGGCGTTGAAATAGGAACATCTCTGGTTGGTTAAGACCCCTCAATTTCAAAGCCAGAGATGGAAGTTGTTATTGGGCAGTGCATGGTGGCGAAGGTCGCTTACCTTCTTTAATATCTATTTCTTGCACAATGAAGTTTGCCTACCTTTTTTAGTACTAATGTACAATGAAGAAGTTTGACTTACGAGTTATTTCACGTCAACCGAATCTAGATTTCAGTTTCATCACACGGTAGCTGGGTAGCAACCCAAGTAAATGTATGTAAGTGAAGGCAAATAAGTAAGTCATGTTGCTGTGGATGAAATCCTTGTTGATCTTTTTACGAACATAACCTTAGCGGTGAGGCTATTCTGCCGCGTTTAGGTAAATAAGCTTAGCAGGTTTGCGGCACCCCGCGCAAACCTAGGACTGAATAACCACTTTGACCGATTTGCCCACATAGTAATACCTCCCGTTTCCGATTGATTAATTAAAGTAATGGGTTTACTAGCACTGGCTCAGTCGCCTGCCGTGCCTTTGGCACTGCGCTTTAATTAGGAAATGGAACAGTAATTCAGATAATACTTTGTACTATATGGGATTTCCCATACAAAAGGAAGTATCTTCAAAATAACCGTACGAAATATTAAAAAGGTAAAGATATTTATCTGATAAGAATCCCACCAAATACTCATATATCAGCTAACAGTCAGATATGTCTGAATTAATGGTCCATTTCCTAATTAAAGCGCAGTGCCAAAGGCACGGCAGGCGACTGAGCCAGTGCTAGTATAAGGTGGTTCACGATACGTTTATCCTAGTGCAGGCGTTATAAATGATAAGGAACGAGCAGAGCTTTTCGATTGTATGGCGCGATTTGAAAAGTTGCTTACAAGTTGCAATACTAAACGAATCGCGATACTAAAACTAACAACGGCAAGCCAGGGAACGATACACATTTAGATTAGGAAGATTTCGAATAGGGGGAAGAGTAGTAAGGGTGTACACTTGCACAGAAGACCTGATGGAAATCGAGTGCGACGGAAACGATCCTATCGAATACAGTATAGAATTCATTTATCTTGTTAACCGTAACGTTAATACAAATGTCTTTCCTCACCGGAGCTAAACGAAAAGCTAAAGATTAGGCTATATAACAACGCACCTTGTTTTGAATGTTAACCATCACGATTTGGACCTTTAAGCTCAGAGGGCGTATCGGCAACAAGAAGAACGGCAATTTCGCGAATCGCATAAGAGGGCGAACACGAACGGCCCGAGCACAAACGACCTGAGAAGCCTAACAAAAAAGAGGAGACCGATAAATCCTCTTCAGATAGCAGCGAGTACGGTCACATAAAGAGAAGCTGCCCGGGCACGGCAGCAGACACAACAAACTTACCGGGAGGCTCCGTATGTCAGATTTGTGAGGGGTGGGGGATTGGATTTATCAGGCTTGGAGCGGAGAAGCCGGGCAGGGAACGGAAAAGCCGGCAAAGAACGGATAAACCGGACAGCAAACGAGCGAAACACACCGGCTAGTAGTATTGCCAGATTCGTCAACCCATAACGGAGTTCGTCAGGGCCAACGGTTGTTAAACAAGGTCGCTCCCTATGTATCAGAGCAGATTCGATCACGACATGGCAAGGATAAACTAAGAGGCCAGGTGGCCAAAAGTTAAGCAGGGAGCTAGGCTGGTAGGTATACGATCGTTAAGATGGTATTTCCTTTGTCAACTGTCACGGCAAAACCAAGAGAAAAGATTGAAGGTTTTGAGTGGTCTACCGGGCTAATATAGCCCGGAGAAATCGTATTTATAAGAGCGTATGAGCAGGGGTTTAGTAAGGGCTATGATCCACGTTTTCCACGTGACAAAAGTTTAACGGCTCATGTGATGAAATTAAGATTATAGATTTGTGATTCATAGTAATGTAATTTACTACCTATTTACTTATAAATCAGTTTGAATCTATTTCGGAAGTGCTAAGAAAGTTTTTGTTACTGACCGTTACCCCACAGATACTCTCGAACCGCATGGGAAAGTGGCTTGTTGGCCTAAGAGATACGCCACCTAACTCCCGTATACCGGGACGTCAAAAGGCACGGTATCTTTGCCAAAAGGCACGGTGACCCACATAGTTTATACCCATTATAGCTTAGCAGTGTGGATACTTGATCTTATAATATAAAGCCTATACAAATTTAAGTACCTTTTTTACCCCCCCCCCCCCCCCTAATATTATCGTTAACCTTGCTATCGCCCCCTAATAACCCTTCCTAACCTTATTACCGTTACTGCCGCAGGCGTTATAAAAGGTTCCCCTGCTTTATACAATCATTAGCAGCTCTTATAGTCGGCGCTGCCGCCTAGGAGGCTTATCGTAAGATATATCCCTTCTAATACAGCCATCTCGCCGCTAAGTCCCCTGTTCTAACTAAGTGATTATTATAATAATCTCGTCTTATTATTAAAAAGCGATAGCAAGATTAACGATGATATTAAGCTAGGGCTGGCAAAAAAGGTACTTAAATTTGTATAGGCTTTGTATTATAAGATCAAATATCCATATTACTAAGCTATAATAGGTATAACCCGTGTGGGTCACCGTGCCTTTTGGCAAAGACACCGTGCCTTTTGACGTCCCGCCGTATACCTAGAAACTACTGCTCTTTCATCAAGCAGCTGCCTATCAATACTAAACCCTTCCGCTTGCACAATTATAACTTCTCACTTGGAGGATCCGTGCTTGCTTTTCCGTGCTCGCATACCACCAATAGCAGGCCTTCCCGACTATCTTCAGTCACTGCCCTCATTTCTCCCCTTAGGGCGCACAGGTTACGGCCAGCGTGTAAGATATCGCACTTAATGTAGACGGTAGTACCAACAGGGACGGGTCGGAGATATGTAACATTCAGTGTCCGGCTCACACCTGTGTACTGCCAGAAGCCCGGTTTTGAGATGAGATGAAGCGGCAACGTCGTACATGCATCAAAGATGGTAGAAGCACATCCACCATGCAAGTTATTGAGGCCGTTGGAATGGATAGGCTGTACGGTGAATTTGAAGGTGATACTAGGATGTGGTGGTGAAGATGAGTATGAGACGATGGAAAGATATGGTGTTATGGTTGTCATCCATTCCTACAGTGTGGTTAGTAAGTATGTAGATGAAAGCTGGAAGATACTCCCGCTAGATCGGAAACAAGGTAAGCGCTCTTCTATGTTTTTGAGCTCAAGAGGATTTGGTTTCTCTTCAACACCCTTTTCCCCAGTAGAGTCTCATGAAAGATTTTCTGACAATACCTAGTCAACGGAATAGAATCTCTCGATCCGATATAGATATAGATATAGTCCCTGGACATTACATAAAAGAGAGATTTCCGAGAATGGGCTTACGTGATTATTCGGATCCTTGTAAATTTCTGGACCCCATGTCAAAAAAGCCTTAACTTTCTCGATGCCTTCGAGAGACTTCATTCTCTCCAAGAAGGCCAATGCGGAAGGCAATTCGGTTTTCTTAGACATTCTTTGTGGCTAATCGAATTTGAGTTGCGGTAGGTCCCCTGACTAAGATATTCTAGTCCATGCGTTGAAGGAGTAGAATTTGTTGAGAACTGCGATCTTGGTTGAAATGGGTTCGCAGTATGAGGTTGAAGTATTTGGAGGATTGAGAATCACCAACATCGATAATCTTTATATACATGTAATAATGAAGCTAAGATAGGTGGGTAACTGCAGGAACAGTTAGGACAGTCGAGAATATATACATACATATACATATGTAAGATATGTAGGTATGTATGTAGGAACCTAGGAAGCCACATGTGCAGCGATCCGTAGAATGGGGAAGCCTTAAATAACAGCCTAAATGAACCTCGGTTGTGGCGTATTAAGCGTCTACCTACCTAATTGCAACGGTCAGCTCCGCTATCTAGGTAATGTTTAGATAATCATGTAACCTCGAGTCCAGCTTTAGTTATTATGTATCGAGAGTAGGTAGTTTAACAGATTCCCCTTGTTAGACTCAACTTCGTTAATGGTTTTATAAACAACCAAAGGGCTTTTCGATATTTTACCTGCTAGGTCCATATAGTAAGAATCTTCAGGTTGGTGAAAGATATTCACAGACGAGAGGGATTAGTAGAAGAAATTAAGAAAAGGGTTAAGTTATTTTAATTATTGATGAATTCACGAATTCCGCGATTAATTTATATTTCCACAGTTGTTAATACTTGCTGGGAATTAGTATATCACTGAATTAAGTTATTGTAACCTTTTAATATCATCAATGTGCTAAGTTAAATGCGTGGACTGGATGAGGAGCTAGGTATTTTACGGGTATGAAGAATTGTTAAAGAATAGGGAATTATGTAAGCCAGCAAAAGACACAGCGTGGCTTTAGCTAGGAAGCTTTGATGAAAGGTGGTCAGAGCGTCTGGGAGATAGCAGAAGATGCACAGCTTCAGGGGAAGTTTAACCTGGCCTCGCGTGACACTACGTCTTGATTGGTTGAGTACCGCTGGGTCGTGGCGGCAATGACCTAATTTAGCAGTGTAGCAAGAATATGGGGGTCCATACCTTAGGTACGTACTTGTCCTTCTCGTTCTCAAGCCTAGCAACCAAGCAGCGAGTAGACAGACAGCAGACAAGCAGGACCGACCTAACAGCTTTCCAAATCCATCACGTCTTGAAATCTCCCAACTTCCATCAACCTACAAAAAAAAAGATCAAAATACTCCTACGAACTTCCGGACGTCATAATCACGCGTTTACGACAAGATAAACGAAATTACGCCGCTGGCCAATTTACGATATTTGTACTGCGTCGCATTTTGTTTTCGAGTCAAGTAATTCTTCTTTGAACCGTCTTGATTCTCTTCGCTCATTATTCGCCCTATTTAATCACTTTTTTTTCTTCTGATTACCCACGAACGAGATATCCTTTCTCGTGCCTCACTTTTATCGCGACGAATCGATTATTCGGTATTTCGCATACGAAAGATATTTTTGTTACGTCTACGATCCTTTATATCCAACTCACGAAAGGTCGGGCCAATTGATTTCCCGCCATTTCGCATCTCTCTATCCCGGATACAACGTCGTATCTCGCGGAAGTGCTTACAACGCAAATGCGCATGTCGAGAAACCATCCTCAGCTTAAACGGTGAAGACGGTAGTGAGGGCTGAAATACCGTCAGTTTGGCCAACCAGATATCGACTACCCCATGAGCTGGCCACAGGTCTCCGCCATGGGAGCCGGTGGGAATGGATCTGGTATTCCGGGCGCCGGTGGCCAGGAAATGCCCGGAGGAGCATCTGGAAATCACTCTAACCAGCCGCATGCTACCGAGTATACGTTACAAGGTATGGTTTCATATCGTAGAGATATATCTACAATATTTACGTTATCTACATTATAAATTTGGGGTTCTTGGCTAATTCGGACATGTTTAACAGGCGTTATGCGCTTCCTCCAAACCGAGTGGCATCGTCATGAACGAGACAGAAATGCCTGGGAGATCGAACGCCAAGAAATGAAGGGGAGAATTGCCGCTCTCGAAGGTTCGGCCAGAAGAGCAGACGCCACACAGAAGGCACTTAAGAGATATGTCACTATTCTGGAAAAGAAGGTGAAAGATCAGGCCGCCCAGCTGAAGGTTTCCTCTTCTACGCCTTCTGCCACGGATCATTCTGTGAAGCAACCTCAGAAGATCGACAGGGCCGCCTTGATACAGGAGAAGTTGAAGGGTATGTACCAAGCTCGACCACCTTCCATATGCTAGGGTATGTGCGGACTCGAAACCCTAACTGGATTTATAGCATCCGGCGAGAAGCCGAAAGAATTATTACCCGGTCTAGAAGGTCTCCTAGGTGAGCGTGTACAGGAGGACGACGAGCGCGAGAATCTCAGGGTCTTTTTAGACCAGTGCCAAGCTGAATTTACCTACCTGATGGTCACTCCCGCCAACCCTATGCCCCCTCGAGAATCTCCGCCTTTGCCGTTAATCGACGACCTTAGAGAGGGAGATTTCGGACTAGCTCAGCAGCCTCTCGACGCGGCCTTTCAGGCAATGAGACTTAACCAGAATCATGTGAAGGACCCGGGTGCGCGTCAAGGTCAAGTGAATGCTAACAACCACCACGTACCGGC
This sequence comes from Annulohypoxylon bovei var. microspora, assembly GCA_022836615.1. Lineage (NCBI taxonomy): Eukaryota > Fungi > Ascomycota > Sordariomycetes > Xylariales > Hypoxylaceae > Annulohypoxylon > Annulohypoxylon bovei. The sequence continues at coordinate 173,688 of MU405225.1, read as the reverse complement.
GATGCAGCAGGGACATAACGTTAACGTACCCCCGAAGAATGTCGACCTACAGTCCGCACCTATGATTCGCTCAGGAGAGGGTCCGGCTCCGATGTACTCGCATCCTGGGGACTGGTCCGCCTCTGGACCACCTGCGACTCGTATGCAGGAAGATATGAGCGCAAAGCTAAACCACTCGAATGAGTCTGCGCGCTCTGAATTTGGCGAAGCTCAGTTGGAGAAGCGAGGACCAAGCGATAACGACGCTTGGGACTTTGGCGAAGGAAATTTTACGGATCCGGCATCTACGCAGCAGCTACAGCCTCTCACGCACCGTCCAGACACTGATGCCTTCCCTAACGCCGATAATCTCCCCAAGTCTCCCAACCGTGGCCCTGCTTCCCACAGACGAAAGACTTCCATGTCCCGCAGGAAGAGCGCGGACCAGGAACTTTCTCTCAACGGCATGTCACAGAAAATGGAGAATGGTAGTTTCAAGCTCCGATATGGGCTACGGGGACATCTTAACGCGGTCCGTACCGTGATATTCTCTGGGGGCGGAAGTCCTGGCGAGCCGGAGATCTGCACAGCCGGCGACGACGGATTAATCAAGCGTTTCCACATTCCGCGCGAGACTCCGGGCCATCTCGGAAATATATCGTCTGATCTTGATGTACCCGCTGACTTCACTCATCGTGGGCATACCGGTGCCGTATTATCGCTCACGTCGTGGTCTCCATCCCCTAATTTCTCTACTGGCGGCCGCGCTCAAGGTGACGGCTGGATCTTCTCAGGTGGTCAAGACGCGACTATCAGAGTATGGGAACGCGGCAGGGTAGATCCTAAAGCGACGCTCGACGGCCATAGTGATGCCGTCTGGGCTATCTGCGTACTACCTGCGACTCTCGGCGCCATTTTCGGCCAGACCAATCCCTACGGTACTCCGGATCGAATTCTAGTCGTTTCTGGAGCAGCCGATGGCGCCGTCAAGATCTGGGCCGTCAGTGCGCCGCCGCAACTGACCTCGCCGCAGCCGGGACCGCCTCGTCGTGGAACGGGCAGTGGACGAGTTAGAGGCAACTCCATGAGCTCCGGATCACAATTTCCAAATTCTCCCCAACCCAACATGGCTTCGAATTCGCCCTTCCACTACACCTTGGTTCACGACATCCGCCGATCTAACGGGTCGCAGGCCTCGCCGACGTGCATTACGCCATTGTCGGCTAGCGGGGAAACCTTCGTCGTCAGCTTTTCGGATGCCGCCATCATCGTATTTGATACAAGGACAGGCGAGGAGATTGGCTCCATGGCCAGCCTCGAGACCTACGACAATACGATCAGCACCAGCGTTAACTCCGTAGTTGCGACCACGGCGGGTCTCGACCAGGGCTCCGGACCAGGTTTGGGTGACGATGATACCAGTGGTCCTACTGGCGGTAGCGGTACGGCTAGTAGTGGAATTGAGGGCGTCATCATATCCGGGCACGAAGACCGCTTCATCAGGTTCTTCGATGCCAATAGTGGTAAGTTTATCCCACCCCCACCGAATTATCTTAAGCATATATATCTCTAACTTATTCAAAAGGTCAATGTACATACAACATGCTCGCCCATCCCGCGTCAATATCGTCCCTTTCCCTCAGCCCCGACGGCCGTGAGCTCGTGTCTGCTGGTCACGATGCAAGCCTTCGGTTCTGGTCTCTCGAAAAGCGATCCTGTACTCAAGAGATCACCAGCCACCGGATCATGAGGGGAGAAGGCGTGTGCGCCGTCGTTTGGAGCCAAGATGGCCGGTGGGTTGTCAGCGGAGGAGGGGATGGGGTTGTAAAGGTATTTGCGCGGTAATGTTTGATAATACTTACCGTCTGGGGATGTTCATGGGCAACACGTGAGGGGAAATTATGGTAATGGCATGCACCTAGCCGAGGAGTTGGTGGAATTATCCTGCGACAGAACGAATCTCATACTAGACGGATGATCCTATCCGATGCTCTCGACTATTACTTGAGATACATCCCCGAGTTTAGGGAAATCGACTAATGCACGAAGGGGGTTTACACTTGCGGTTTACGTTCGAGTCTAGGGCGGTGCGGCTCGTGTATAAAAAATTATGAAATTTTAGAATAATGGGAGGGGGGTGTTGTTACGTTGTACGACTTCAGGGTCGCTGCGGATCTAATTCCCACCACCAATAGGGACAGGATAGGAAAGCAGTCTAGTTCGGTTGAGGTACGATCGGCGGCCCGGATGGGGTCTGCGTAGGCTTCACTGGAGGAGGGCTCCGAAGCGGGAAGGGGCCGCGAAATTCTTGACGTGTAGATACCTAGGTGGTGTACGAACGCAGCCTGATACCTACTTTGCGGAGCATAGCACTTCCAAGGTTGCAGGTGTGTAAAAAAAAAACCTTGCTAAGAGACCGAGTTGCATTCTACAATGGACTATTGCATACGAAGAGTTCTATCTCTGCTACTGTATCTATACAGCTGTCCCTAATTCCTTGTGAGATGTGTGAAACTGGACGAGTCTTGCGAAATTGGCATCGAGGCTCTTCTTAATGGCCTTTGTTATCTAGGACTTGACTTATGTATAATGAGATAGTCATCAATAATGGCCAAGCCCTGACCGTGTTCTTCGATGATCCTATCGTCTCGTTTAGACCCGCTATTTTAATTGGCTAGGTTCCCTGGCTTATTTAGTAGGTATTTTGCTATCTTCTATCTTGGTGCAACTATATGTTAAACTATCAAAAACTTCTCTATCGGCATCCAATCAGCAAACCAACGTACAAGTCCGAATTGGTGTAGTGGCTAACATTTGACGCTCTCATGATTTAAATATCTAACGGACCGTCAAGCCCGGGGTTCGATTCCCCGATTCGGAGTTTCATTTTTGTTGTTTTCTTCATTTTTTGCTCCTATGATGGATTCTAGTTATTTAGCAAATAATTTTTATTTAGTTAATATAGATTATCCGACATAATGTGTACTTTTTACTATGCACCTCATCCAAAGGAACCAAGTTCTACGTATGTATTAAAAAGGGGTGATTGATATTACCCTGAAATAGGCTGCACGGTGTAAGCATCCTCTTCATACCTATCTCCTTATAAGTTAATATTACGGTGCAAGAACAGAACATAGAACGCACCCATCTACGAACAGAATTATCTAAGTATACTACTACACGTATGCATTCGAGGTTCTAGAAGCACAAGGACACACATCTGATAGCAAGTAACATGACATGCAATTTTTTGCATTTCTTTTTATATTTTAGCTCTGTAACACTACGTCGCTCCGACGAACTCTTCCATGCATCCACTGTATCGCCAGACTATCTATCTCTCTTCCGACATACAGCACCATATCTTGTCTGACGACAGCAAAAGCAGCGCATGATCTAGATATCGAAATAACCCGTGTACCCTAGCACCGCAGCACCCTGTATCTGCAAACGGGCGGGCATATTGACAGGTACCGTGTAAACCAAGAACGTAGACATATCAACGGATCTTTGCGATTCTATCTCTTCTCTTCTGTCTCCTCAACTCTCCTTTGCTCTGTTTGAACCAACACCACTAATCTCCTTATCTGTCCGACCATATCCTCCATCCCCTCCATCTTAACCAACTATGCATACCTAGGTAATATAAAAAAAAGAAAATGCAGGGAGGGGGTATCATGGCATGCACGCATATGCAGGTCCAATCTCTTCTAAAATACCAAGGTCAAAAGTGTCAAAAGATAAAAAAAAAAATGTTAAAAAAAATCAATCAAGCCAGCCACCGAACGCGCGTAATGATATCAATGCGAGAAGATGCCAACAAAGCTCTCTTCTGTTTGTTCGATACTCCACGCTGTTAAGTCAGGTATATTCTTTCGATTCCGAGGGTATAACCTCCCCGTCCCCATTTCTTTTCCTTTGCTTTGCTTTGCTTTGCTTCACTTTGCTTTCCATCTCCTACTCTTACTCTTACTCCTACTATCACGTCAACACTACTTGCCTACCCCAGCCCGAACGAAGCTTCCTCCTCCGTCGGCAACGGCGTCGGCACGCTGAATCCCGTCCCATCTCCCTCCTCGCCATCCAAGGCGCTCAGGGCAACAATACTACTGTTCTCGCTATCCTCTCTCGGGAGGGGCGCCGGGCTCGGGAGCGCGGAGGCGCTAGCCTCTGTAACTAGGGCCGGCGCCGACGCCCCCTTCTGGGCGCGCCAGAGGGTGTTTCGCTCCTCGCGCTCCTTCATCATCTGCTTGTCCGCCTCGATAGCCTTGGCGCGTCGATCCTCGACTTCGTCTCTTCGGATGACCCTCCTGAGCCCCTCGGATGCCTGTATCAGGCCGTCGATGCTGATGGCGTGGTTGGTCATCTGGTGGTTGATGTACGTGTATATGGACGCCGCGGTGTCGCACTGCAGCAGCTGTCTCTCGTTGAGCTTGAGGAGGGCCAGCGCGACCTGGAAAAGGAACATGCTCCCGTCGTTTATGCAGAGCACCATGTCCCAGACGCGGAACAGGGCCTCGGCTGAGAGGCAGTCGGTAAACACGCTGAGGAACCATTGGAAAGTCAGGGCTTCGAGCTCGACGCTTAGCATGTCGAGATGTTGTGATAATTTCGGAAGTACCTCTCTAACGTATTGGCGTAGGACCTGCTGATCCGCGCGAGATGCCATCAGGCTGTGGTCGTAATACCCCTGAGGCAGGATGCGCTCGATAAATGAAACGAAAACCCAGAATGCGTCTTCGGCGGACGGCATGATAAGCAGTAAATTTGCGGCGATTAGATTCATGCCCTGACAGTATCCGACGTCGGGGTTATGCCTGGCATACGCGCGGAGGACTTCGTGTAGCTTTGCGACGCCGGGCCCCTTGCGGAAGAATATGTTGTCGGTCAGCGTGCGGTTAATATCCATTTCGATCTGCACGATGACAGCAGCATCATCGGTCTCGCTGGATCGAGTGACAAGGTCCTTGTAGTAGCCCGGAGTTCGCTTAGAAAGAGCACCAGAGCATTCTGCCCAGACCTTGGGGCGATTCGCCACGGGAATACCGCCGAGCACTAGATTCTTGAATTCGTTCCATTTCGCGCGCCCAACCTTACCCTTGACCCCAAGATCTGCGATGCCGATGGTCTCGCCCTCGGGGAGCTTGGCTTCCGGAATCATGACGGGGGCGGTCTGGAACCGGGCTTCGGCAGCGGCTGCCGCATTAGCAGCTGCGGCCTCGCCCTCGCGTCGACGCTCAGCCCGCACTTTTCGTAGAAACTCGTTCCAGCGGACGGATCTTTCTCTCTGTAGATTGTCATGTACGTCGTTCAGCTGTTTCAATAAAAGCTTCACCGCCTCTACATCCTCGTGCACCAGCGTAGCAGTGGCAGACTCTCCTTCCGGCTGCGGACTTGTCTCTCTACCGAGAGCAGAAATAGTGGTACTCGCAGATGGGACGAAACCGCGTTCGTCCGAATTGATCAGGCTCGGAGACCTGGGATGCCCGGTCCCTTCGAGCACTTCTATATTCGAAGCCATTATCGAGGGGGTATGTGAGAGAAGCTCTGTCGGGAAAGTGGCAATCTTAAGATAGTCCTGCCATCTCTTCGCCTTGCCTTGCTCGATAGGGCCTTCGACCGACGTCGGGCTCACCGGGCGATCATCGTTTCCGGCATCGTCGATAGACCCAGCCTCATCCTCTAGTAAATTAGGTGAGATTCCAGATCGTCCGCCAGAAAGCATCTCATGGCCAGTCTTCATCTGAAGAGCGACCTGAGCTGCGTCGCGCTGCCTCTTCTTTCGACGTTGATCGTAGATGAAGCCGAAACGATCGATCAGATGTTCACCATTATTATAGTTATTGTACAACTGTGATAGAGCTGGCGGTTGGCCCTCGGGGGAAAATATAGTATCCATTTCCATGGGCCCGAAGTTATCCGACCTCGTTGCCGACGAATTCTCGGGGTTGGCGCCTATACTGTCCCACCTCTCGCGTGGCCGCGAATATTGTATATTTGGAGGTTTAGGGGTCGCTCGTCTCATCGACATGAGCGATTTAGGACCCCCTTGTGTAGACACAGCTCGGTTCGAGGCACCCGTCTTGGCACTAGCATTCGATGATGACCTCACGGAACCGCCTTGGCCCGCCGAATCTGCTCTCCCTCTAAGAGAATCGGAATCGCGATTTGAGGGTGTTTTTCCAGCAACTAGTTGCAAAGCCATGCTAGCAAATGACGCCGAAGGTTTCCTCGTTGTATGTTCGGAGTAGATGCTCGAAGCGCGACTAGAGCTTCGAGCAGAGTCCATATGCGGCGGGACGAATAGGTCTTCTTGTATAGGAAGTCGGCGATCTACCGGTGTAGGTGCGTGAATGACGGTCTTTCCGATCTCCTCATTAATGCTGCCAGCTCTGCTCGGCTTCCTGCTCGTCCCACCCCAGAGATACTCCTTCCAGGCTTTCATAGTACCTTTATTCGTAGTATTATCTCTCGGAACAGACAAACTGCTCGCTCTAACCGTAGCATCATTCACGTCGCTAAAGCCCAGCGCATTGTACGATATTGAATCCTGTATCGCGTCACTCATCATGCCAGAAACGTCACCGGTTGGCGCGCATTTTAACTTGTCCTGCGCCTGGAGCTCTGCTTCGACCGACCTGAGCTTCGTTTCAAGGTCCAAACTTGATAACCCGCAGCCTAATATTATCTTTCTTAGCGCCCTTTCTCTCTCGTCTGCTCTCTTTCTTATTCTAGCGATCTGAAGGTCGCGATGGGCTAGGTCCTCGGCGACCTGGCGCACAAGGTGAACGGCCCCATGTTTCGCAATTAGACGCTCGAGATGTTCATCGTTAGCATGATGAAGGGCACCCGGTATCTTTTGAGTCGTCAAAGGTGTGTCGTCGAATAGCGCATTGCGCGCCGTCTTCGGGGCCTCGGAAGAGGTCAGAGTGTCGACGATGGAGGTCCTGATAGGAGTCTCGGATATTTTACTCTCGATATTACGCATGGAAGCATGGTTGGACTCGGGAGTACTGAAAGATTGTTCGTGTCGCGGGGACTGGGGAGAGAAGGAGGGAAAGGAAGTGAGGGACTTGTCTGAAGTGGCGACAGACGAAGCTGAACTCGAAGGCTGTGAGACTAGTTTTCTAGACTTGGATTTCGCGCGCGTCGAGTGACTTCTAGAAAGTCTGATGGAGGCTGAGGTAGCAGAGAGCTGTGACGTCGATCGCTCCATGGACGCATTTGACTCGGGGGAATCCATATTGTTGTCTTCCTAGGAATCATCATATCTCTTTCTCACTGCCTATCTGTCTTCTCTCTTCTCTTCTCTCTTCTATCTTCTATCTCTGACTCTCTCTTTCGCTCTGCAAGTTGGAACAAGACATATAGAGTCATAAAATGGAGTACATTGGGTTTCAGTGAGAAGAGTGTGCAAGGAGCAAAAAGTAGGTAAGGTAGAAATTCCAAAGTAAGACTGATGATACGCTCAAGTAAATGGAGTGACGATATAATATGGTTTACGGTTTATGGTTTATGGTTTATGCAAGAATAGATGATGCATGTGGCATGTGGCATGTCCAATATGTATAATAATACCATGTATTATTATTATTATTATGGATTCCATCTAACTCCATCCATTCCAGTCCCCATATTAATTATTCCACTAGCGTTAGTACCTTATTTCATGCAGCGCGTTCCTTATCGCTATCAAACTTCTCATCATCTCATCCATGATGCCTACAATTAACCGATCATTAACCAGAACCCCCACTATGATTATATAATCAGATTACTCCCCTTTTCTACCATCCCGAGTTTCAAATTCATCGCCGTATATCTGTATACATAACACCAAATAGGTTCTTAGATATCTTGAGGACAATCAATTCGCTATTAGACTAACATATAATATTCGAAAGGGAGGAAGAGAACCATTGATACATAATTATATTATGAATCAATACGCTATTCTCAATCTAATATCCTAAAGGTCAATAACGCATTCAATAGCCATCTTTTCCATCAGCCCTTGCGTCCCTTATTATACTTCTTCTCTAACGAGGCAACGAAAGATCCAAGCTGAGTGTCAAAATCGTTTATTCGTCGGGAGACAATGGTCAATGCTTGAATGCGATGCGTAACTCAACCTCGGTTGTCTTTCCGTCGTCCCGTACACTGCGTCGAGTGACTATAGTGATCGAAGGGAAATCCATATCATTATCACCCTTGGCATCATTTTGAATATCCACCACCTTGCGACCTTGATGGCTATCCTGGTTATCCGTGCTCCGACTTCTCGTGGTGCTCTCTTTATAGCTGTTGGCCTGGGTCCTCTGGCTCGCGTTCTCCTGTACGCTGACAGTTTGTTGCGGATTAGCATCTTCTTGTTTATCTAGCTCATCGGGTTTCTCGGCTTCCTGGTGTTGACCGGTTTTTTGGCTACTTTGTTCTCTGCGTGGGCTCTGGTGAGCTACTTCTGCTATGCTCGAATTATGCAGGCTTTGGGGAAAGCGTTCGGCTGCTGGACACTCTGCAGGCTCATCTTTTATAGGTTCCAAGACTACTACAGGTATAGGCGTTTGACACCTTTCACATACTGGGTGTTCTGGTGGAGGTGGCCTCGGAGCCTGAGGTGGCCTTGGAGATAGCCCTGGAGGTGGGACAGGTGGGGGTGGGGAACCGTGATCTGTTGGTGTATAGTGTCCTGTCCAGACAGGATTAGGATATCCGTGCCCCCTTTCCCAGTCATCGTTGTAGGTATTAGGAATATGTGGCGGCTGTGGTGGCTGTGGCGGCTGTGACTGTGGTTCTGGCCTTGGTGGTCCGAAAAACGGTGGGTGCGGCGGTAACCCTGGCGATGGTTTTGGTGTTCGAGATCCAGAATATAATGGTTGCCGCGATAACCCTCGCCGTGGTTGTAACGAGCTTGGTTCGGTATATCTCTGGTTAAGCTGGTTTCGACCATTCCTCCCGTTACGCATATATTGTGGTTGCTGAGGCGTCCCGCCATAGCTATCCCTGTCGCTCCGGCCGCCCCGTGTATTCTGTTGCTGAGTTGTCCTGCCCGGTTCCTACGCCGGTCCCCAAGATTCACTCTCCGAGTTGAGGCGATTTCCTCTACCATGGCCCGTATTTTGAACAGGTCCGCTCCGACGTTGGGATTGTGGAGGTTGCGCCTCCGGGATCTGTGGCCGAGAATCAGACTTTCGAGATTGGCTACTGGTTTTGCTTAATGGTGCTCGATCCGCGTTGTTTTTACCGCTGTCTGAAGTTGGTATTTTGGGGAGTAATTGAGATTTGGTCGTAGATCTACCGCCGCGTGTAGGATGGTTTGGACGTGAGGTCGCCTGCGAACTTTCACTGCGCTGTGAGCCTGCTTTGGGTTGCGACGGTCGATTCTCAGCTTGCACTTGGGACGTCTGGTCAACCAAGCATAATTGCGATTCAATGGGCTGTGATTGAGACTGAACTTGGGGCTGGGGCTCAGGTCTTAGTTGACATTCAGGTTCGATTCTACAATCCGGTGGCGCTGATTGTGGCTGCAAGGCGTTCGAGGATATAGCGGACACGGGAGTCGAAGTAGATGGAGGTTCCTGTAAGGGCACATTGTGGTTGTTCGGTAAGAATCCATCATGGATGTGAGTATTGGCTAAGGTCTTGTCAGTTTCCGGGGAAGAAGCAATAAGGGAAGTTGCCGTAGAAGTTGATGGAGAGAAAGCTAAGTGTGCAACTGTATCAATGCGCGGATATTTACTGTCGCCCGCACTGCTTTCAAAAAGTTCCAGGTTTTTTTCGGCTTCTCCGGTAACTTCCCTCGACTGCCTGGGTAGGGTGGGCTTGCTTTCACTCGCATCGTGGTGTTCCGGTAGGGACTCAACCTGCCTGCCCCTTTTCCTATCCTCTCCCTCGACATCGCATTCGACATCGCATTCACTACCACCTTTCTCATGATCCCACGGATTGGTCTTGGTGTTGTCTTCCTCTGGAACCATATCCACCTCTAGTTCATTTTGAAGAGTTTCTTCAAACCGTCCACTGTGCAGTGACGTATCATCGACCCAATTCTCCATTCTCTGATGATGATCGAGCTCTTTGATTTCGATAAAATTCTCTGGATTTTCAACTTCGGTATCGGTCTTTTGCTTCTCGCTCGGGGGGGTTTGAACACGATCACGGAATGTCTGGTCAAGAGGTAGCTGTTCGATCTCTCCCTCGCTGTCGTTTTGAATTTGTCTAGGCACATCTACCTCCTCGACCTTCTGGGCATTCCTCTGCGCGGCCTCCCGCTGTTCCTGCTGTTCCTTTCTTTTCGCCTTCTTCAATTCTTGCTTAGCTTGTTCCGCCTTTTTCCACTCTTGCTTACTCTGTTCTGTCTTCTTTCTCCTCTCCCACTCCAAAGCAATCTTTCTCTTTTTTCTTTCCTTCTTCTTGGCATTCTTCTCTTTTGCTTTGGCGGCTTGAGCTACAGTTTTTTTTTCAACACCGTCTTCATCCTCGGTATCTGAATCTTCGCCTCTTCTACTAGGTGAGTCCAGGGCTTTCGGCTGCGTCTCAGCCGTCCCCTTCATCTCCTTTATGGGTTCCTTATTTCTAAGTGCAGATTCGCATTGTTCGTCTGGCGGTTTCATATCGGTTTGACAGGGCGAATCTGGCAGTGGCACGTCGGAGGGATGCGCAGCTTGGGCACTGTCAGCTTGGGACAAGATATTCTCAGTTAGTGGCATAGCACTAGGCTCAACCCCCTCGGTGCCTTTTTGTGGTGTAGCTTCTGTTGCTAACGTATCGTTTTCGGATTTGAGTGCTACGGCCACCGCCACAAGTTCATTCCATGGGATATTCTCGCTTTGGTTTATGACCTCTTCTGCCGTCATGGTCGCAGAGCTTGAGGAGTGAGCTGACGCAACATCATTTGCCTCTGGGCCGTTTTCTTGAGTAGTCTCTTTGTTTTCCTCAATACTTGTTTCTGCCATTTGTGTTTCGACTTGAGCGGTGATTTTTGGTAGCACAACACTCCCGGTTTTCAAATCTACTGGAGTGGGTTCGCTGATTAGTGCGTCGTCTACTTGTGCGTCGTCTACTTGTGTGTCGTCTACCTGGGCGTCATCTACTTGGGCGTCGTCTACTTGGGCGCTTTTCGCTTTAGCTGGCTTTTTCCCTGCTGGCTTCTTTCCCGCAGCTGATGCATTTTGTGCCTGTGTGCTCGGCTGCTTTATACCCTTCACATAGGTAGTATCTGATCCGGTTACAAATCTCACATATCCCGAGGGACTCATTGGCGCACAAGACCCTAGGTTATCGTCCCCGGGCCTTCTGTTCTTCTTTTGTGCCGCCTTCGCCTTCCATCCAGGTAGCTTTGCCTGTCCTGACTGAATTTTCTTCTGCTGCTGCTGTTGCAGCAGCAGCTTTATTGGAGGTGACTGGGATTTCTGAGCTGGTTGAAACTTCTGCCTCATGGAAGTAGGAAAGTGTTCTGGCAGTACATTCCTTATGCTAGGTAGGTTGCGGGGGTTGGCTGCGACAGCGTTAGGCTTCCATTTGAATGGAGGCGAACCTATGGATTTGACGATATCGGCATGTCTCTTCTCAAGTTCTGGAAGCCCAATATCTGCAGGGGGTTGGATCTCCTGAAGATATTCAAGCCTGTTGACGCCATCTTTCTTCTTTATCGTCACCAGCTTTTCATATAAGTGCTCGGCAGAGTCCAAATCCGAGCTATCGTTACTGAGGTCGTCTAGGGAAGACTGCCGTAATGGTAGCTGTCCGTCTTTATCGGTTTGACGGCCCATGGCTGAACGTGGCGAAGGTGTAAGACAAAGCGAAGATATAGAAGATGCTGGTGACACTGGTCGCTTTATCTTCTCATTAGCCATATTGTCGTTATTCTTGCTTCCCCCCAGCTTGTCGTCGATAGGCGGGGCGGTGCCATTATCGCCTGCAACCAAACCATCGTCGAAGTATGATCCCTCCATTACGACTCTGTTCGCTAGTGGGTAGTTTAGGAGAATGATCTGATCGGAAATAACGACTGGATGGGGATTGTATAATAGTTAAAGATAGATGTCATTCCAATTTCGCTTGTAAAGGCTGTGTAAGCTATAACGCCCGATACAAAAGTATGTCTGGGGTGAGGAAATATTCGAGAAATTGTGCAATAGCTAGGTATTATTAGGATAATAATGAACAGATATTTTTATTTCCATAAAAGATAGATAGAGACTGATGATATTAGTCACCGCACTTGCTTGAGAAGTGGTAGCAAAGAAGTATAATCAGCGTTTACCTAGCATGTAAGTGACGATAGGAACCCAAATATGTAGATGGCCAAGTACCTAGTAGTATGCGATTATGTGCTAGACATCTAAGGATGTACTCTGGAGGTCGGGAAGGAAAATGGAAGCAGGCTCGAGTACTGAAGAGATGGGAATGGTGTAAGCTGTGACTGCGGATATGGGACTTATCATGTCAACTTACTCTTGCGACATTTATATGTACCTACCTAGGTAGGTAACTTAAACGATCGTTATGTATTGTAATAGTTCACGGCCCCTTACTCTCGCTATCGAGTTTTGAGTTTTAGTCTCCAGTTCTATGAAATGCTAAATCTCGATAACTAGTGGTAGTTTGATGTCTTGTATTCAAAGATTAGGGTATTTGAAGTAATCATGAATAGATGCATCGTTTGAGTTCCGTTCATATACCTACATACCTAATTATTTCAAGCACTGAAAGAATTCAGGAACGTAGCGTTTTTAGTATGCTATTTGCTATTTGAAGTGGTTGGAAATATCAATGAGAGTTAAGTCTATTGGAGTTCAACCATCCTGCCCTGGACTATTGGGCTTTATACTCAGCGACTATCGTATATAAATGTATGGCGCCCATCGCAATCTTCAGTTCCAAGTTTAATAAATCTGAGATTCTCCCAATTAGCTCTATCGTACCAAAATAACCGCAATTACGCGAAAATAGAGCCCACGCTATGCCATTGTAGACTCGAATCACAAGGCAAATCAACTAAGGAGAGGCTACGCACTATCCTTATTCCCTTGAAGTGTCGACATGATAATGAAATATTCATTAGAATTAGGTACCTAGTTTGATGTATGGGGAGATCGAACTAAGATAATTATTTGATACTCGAACATGTATTATGCTGGTCCTGAAGCTGAGGTGCCTGTTTACAAGTAGTATGTAGTCGCGCGGAGGTGGAAGACTCTAGATCGTACCCCGATCGACTCCTAGACGAAGCGCTACGTGTACCAATTGAGGCCCGTATGCTCAAAACGGGGTAATAGGTTATGTACGTGATTAAAACCGGCCAGCCCGGGCGCGGCTTGGTGACGCCGATTGCGAATTTTGGGCGAGATGATGCGCCGAAGAGGTCGAATCCGGTAAATCGCACTCGACTGTAAGCAGGCAATCTCAAATGATCTAAGATGACGTGGACTGTCAAGTCTGGCTGTCTACAAACATACCTACCTACATAGATAGATAGGACGACGCCTAATGTAACAATCGACGATTCAAGCTTTTTCAAGCTTTTCGGTACGCCATATCAAAGTCTAATAGCATTGGCGAGTTTGTGACAAGATGGGTTTATACTGACGTAAGTCAATGCAAAACTCGCTATGGGTTACCAATCCCGTTTTCTCACAACATTTGGAACAAGCTTTCCACAGCAGTATTGTGCGCGGGTAGATCTCGATGTTATCCATTCGTACACCAACCAGGACGGGCTGGACAGGGAGAAAAAGATCGTCCCTGTGTTCGACATATGTATCTGTATCGTTGCACGAAACTTCGTGCTGGTTAATTCATGAAAATCGTAGGCTCACTAGGCTTGGAGGCCGCCCTCTAAGAGTTTTCTATCATGGACGGATGCTGCGGTTGGATCCGTAACTGACGAAGACAAAACGAAGCTAGCCAGTCTATATTTTCCTATTTGCTGTTCTGCGGGTTTATATCCCTGTTGGCTGAACCAGCGACCTGCCCAATCTCTACCAAGCTTTCTTGCCAAGGCCTAACCCTTGGCAATATGAAATTTGGGCGTGTTTTGAGCTGGGGGAACCCGAAGATCCCCCTCCTCCCCTGTTGTCCCCCCCTGCCTGGCAGACTGAGTGGTGAAACGGTGATGAGAAAACAACACAAGCTTCTTCTCTGGCAGTCTGGATAGCTCGGAATTCTGCTTAATTTCGAATCTCACGATCCATCATCCCTTGGTCCACCTATTCGTGCCCAATTTCTATCATGTACTGTCATGTAAGAGTACAAGCACCTGTGAAGAAGGGGGCAGTGGGAGGCCTGCTGAATCGATCGTATTCACCGCCACGCCTCTTTAACCTGCATGTCATATATTTATGGTGTCGGTGTGCTAATTCATGGCTTAGGTCAAGGGGGATTCTGCAAGTCAAGGATAGATTCACTAGCTCTGTTACGCACAGTTCCGGCAAATCAGCTATGCCAGCTACCAGTTATGAGATGCTTCAACGACTAAGCTACCCCGCATAACGTATTTCATCCCATCCTACCATGTAGATTTCAGTAGCTGTGACCTGTGAGAAACGCTGCGCTGGAACGTGGGGTTGTGCAATTGGAGAGCTGTCGCGTTCATTACATATGTATGTAAACCGGTCTGCGAGAAGGTATTTAAGAATACAATATCCTCTCCCTTTCCTCTCTCCTTCACTTTCGTTGCGAGTCTTCTACCTAGTTATCTCTTTGTGCGACACATATTACTATACCGCATATCCGATATCACATTCCCGCGAAGATGGTGCATCTAGCGAAAGTACCCAACGCGGCACAGGTGGCAGAAGGCAGCTTGCCAGAAGCCGTCAAGAAGATCAGCCTGCAGCTAAGTAACGACGAAGACAGCTTCACAACTAGCGTCTACGGGTCAAAGTTCGCGGCCGAGGACCTCCCCAAGCATGAGATGCCCGAGGGCGAGATGCCCAAGGAAATTGCTTACCGCATGATCAAGGATGAGCTAAGCTTGGACGGCAACCCGATGCTTAAGTAAGTTATGACGTATATGTCTCATGACGATGTTTCGATATCGTCTTCTAGAAGCTCCACCTAGAAAACGAGGCGAATGTGGGCTGATGAGCTGACGACTTACCTTCTCTACTATAGCCTCGCCTCATTTGTTACCACATACATGGTACGTGCCCCCCTTAATGTTTCTCTTGGCATTCGGGCCTCGTGGTGGCGTTACATCGTATGGAAATCACCCGCAGCTGACACTAACCCCGTCGATTAGGAAGAAGAGGCTGAGAAGCTAATGGCCGAGAGCCTCTCTAAGAACTTCATCGACTATGAGGAATACCCCCAGTCCGCTGACATCCAGAACCGATGCGTGTCTATGATTGGCCGGCTGTTCAACGCGCCCACCGACCAAGACGAGGATGGCGGCGCCGTCGGCACATCATGCGTCGGAAGCTCTGAGGCCATCATGCTGGCTGTGCTGGCCATGAAGAAGCGGTGGAAGAATAAGCGCGTTGCCGCAGGCAAGTCTACCGACAAGCCCAACATCATCATGTCTTCGGCTGTTCAGGTATGTTGGGAGAAGGCGACACGTTACTTCGAAGTCGACGAGAAGTTGGTCTACTGTACCCCCGATCGCTTTGTCATCGACCCTAAGGAGACCGTCGACCTAGTAGACGAGAACACGATCGGTATATGTGTTATCTTGGGGACAACTTACACTGGAGAGTACGAAGACGTTAAGGGCGTCAACGATCTACTAGTGGAAAGGGACCTCGATATTCCTATCCACGTCGACGCGGCTAGCGGTGGTTTTGTGGCCCCGTTCGTCGTGCCGGACTTGCAATGGGACTTCAGGTGCGAGAAGGTTGTGTCTATCAACGTTTCCGGTCACAAGGTGAGTTAAACAATGGTGGGAGGTGGACCACGATGTATCCCTACCGGAACCGGCTAACAAATTTCGTAGTACGGTCTAGTGTACCCTGGTGTTGGTTGGGTGGTATGGCGAGACGCCAAATATCTGCCCAAGGAGCTTGTCTTCAACATAAACTACCTAGGCGCCGACCAGTCGTCCTTCACGCTTAACTTCTCCAAAGGCGCCTCTCAAGTAATCGGACAATACTACCAACTAATCCGGCTAGGGAAGAAGGGCTACAGGTCTATCATGTCTAACCTCACGCGCACGGCGGACTACCTATCCGAGGCGCTCACGGCCCTCGGCTTCGTCATCATGAGCAAGAAGTCTGGCGAGGGCCTGCCGCTCGTAGCCTTCCGGCTCGCCAACACCGAGACGGAGCGCAACTACGACGAGTTCGCCCTGGCACACAAGCTACGCGCCCGTGGCTGGGTGGTGCCGGCGTACACGATGGCGCCGCATACCAAGGACCTGAAGATGCTACGCGTCGTCGTGCGCGAAGACTTCACAAAGAACCGGTGCGACTCCCTCATCACGGACATCCGGTACTGCCAGCAGTTGCTCGACCAGCTCGACAAGGAGACCATCATGAAGCAGGAGGAGTTCATCCGCAAGCATGCTATGAACAGCGGTCAGGCTAAGCACAACCACCCCCGGTTCCGCGTAAGTATTTACTACCTATCATCCTACCACTTTATACCAGTTTGGTCTATACGCTAACACCTTGTCAATAGAAAGAGAAGCACTCGATCCAGGGGAAGCACGGAAAGACGCACTCGATTTGCTAGAACTCGTCGGCATGGAGGATATCAATGTCTTGGGGTTCATTAGCAGTGCAGTGAAAAGGTGGCTGATAAACGGGAAACCCTGGTATAGTTAGAGATATATATGGAAACCTTGAAGGATACGGTCAATTGTGATGTAGACGGGTTTATTGGTTACGACGAATACTTACGATGGGTAGACGGCGATGACGTTTCCCCTATTTTACTCTAGTTTATATGTACCTAGGCATTCAACGCGAAAGAAGGTTTATAGAAATGATTCTTTGAAGTGTAAATGTAAATGTAGTAGCAAAATAAGCAACTCGCCTCGTGCATGGAGACCTTTTCATCGTACTTTGTTAATTACAGCGATGGAACTAGTAATAAGTAATGACAATGCTATCAATTCGAAAAGAATAAGAAATACGACTTGCTAGAGAATCAAATCCGGACTCGACCTGACCCATGACAGCGAGCATCACCCTTATAATGTTTATCTGACATCGATATAACCTAGACCTACACCGAAACCGATTGTTCTTTGGCTTTACCCCTTATTTTTCCCTTAATTTTTTATTTTTATTTTTAGACGGTCCCATATGAGTAATAGGGTATCCTTTGACTATAGTAAGGTTGTGACATAGATCCGTCCTGCATGTCTTGTCTGGGGACTGTATCACTTCGACGGTAGCACAAGTAACCCTACATATTTCGACACAAGGTGGTCTAACGTGGCATGTGAGGTCTCTTCTTGCGTAATTAATACAGGGCATGTTCCCATCACAACAGGTTTTGCTCTGCTGGCACGTTGCACAACCAAGGGGGCCTACTTCTATAGGACTAGTCACTGGCGCCAAATTTGATGTCCGATGGAAAAGAGGTATATACTGGCTGTATGATGGATGGTGACATTAGCTTATTATAGAACCTCTACGGTTATAATGCCGTCTCATAAGAGGCCAGGAACATAACGCTCCCATGCATGTGGTATGGTGGGATAGCGCAGAACTTGTCCGCGTCTGAATCTTATTGTCGATTTATTTTTATCTACCTCGTTTATTATCGTGATATGCCATTTCGCCTCCTACCTCCAGATTTACTCCTGTCGATATGGTTCTTCAGAATATTCCTTGTCGTTACAAGGCTTCGCTTCTGTTTCGACTTCGCCTTGCCTAGCGTCATCATAAAGTTCTTCTTGCGCGCTTTCTCCTTGTTAGTTGTAGACTTGCCCTCGGCCTCCTTCTTGGCCTTGCGTATAGCCTGTGTGGACTTGTGTTCCTCGCGATCCGGCTTGCCATCTTTAGCCAAGGCTATCCGCTCCTCCTTAGTGCTCTTGCGTAGTTTGGATGGTGCCTCGATCTGCTCTGCCGTCAATCCTTCGTCAACATGTCTTGCTTCCATCTCCTTCTTGCGCTTTCGGTTACCCATAGCCTTGTCGACATTGGCTTCTATTCGCAATTCGCGGAGCTTGGCTAAATCGGCCGGGGTAAGAATCTGAGTCGTGGCCAGTTTAAGGAAATCCACAGCCTCGTCTCCCACATTGTCTTTGTCATCCTCTTCCAAGTCACCCGAGTCAATCTTTTGCTTCTTTGCATCTGGCTCGGGCTCCGCTTCATCTTCCGAATCGCTCACCCTAATCCATTCTCCGGAGTCGCTGCTATCCGATGATGCAACCTCCCAGTCGTCTGAATTCCACCCAGCTTCTTCATCCTCACCTCCAGGCTTTACAGTCCCCTCCTCCCCTTCAGGTATGCCTTGCTCGGCTCGTTTCCTTTTCTGCTCTTCCTTCCACTTCGCAAGCAGTTCGAGGCCTTCGATCTCACCAACCTCTTCTTGGCCGAATTTAAGCTGCTTCAAATCGCCACTCCTGAGTCCCATGGTCGCATCCTTGCCACGGTCTTTCTTCCTTAGCATATCCGCACCCTTTTCGCGGTATAGCGAAAGCAAGCCCTTCGCGGCCATCATGACTCCCTTGTCCTTACTCTTCCTATATTCGACTAAGTCCTGCAGCAAGGTTTCATTCATTGCTAGCGGTTGTCGAGCACAGATCTCACGGATCGCATTGAGACCCGCAGAGCAGACTTCTGATGCTGACGCTTCGGACACGAATTCGTTCGCGATCTTTTGTATCAGTGGCTCAATCGCATCTGGCGGCACTAGATTATGTGTCCCTTGAGCAAGCGACGCTAGAAAAGATGAAGCCGATTGCTGTCTTGGAGTGAGGTGTTTGATGAACCAAGAGTAGAGGGAGATGACGGTTAACTTATGTAATCCAACCAGACGTGTGACAAGCTGCAAAACCAGGAGCTTGCTGTCGAGGGCTAGCCTGGACTTTGAGTTCTGAAGATGCTTCTCGAATAGGTTCTCGCTAAATCCTTGGGGATCTTGCAATAAGTGGAAAGCCGAGAAGTTGAGCGGGTGAGGCGCATTCTTTTTGCGCTCCTGCTTCTTGACCCGGTCAACAGCCCTGTCAAGAGCCTTCTTTGATTTCTTCGTCTTCTTGTTAATCTCAACCAAGTGCTTAACCTTCTTGATATCAACTGTTTCCTCGTCGCTACTCTCGTCCTCAAACTCTTCACGTTCCTTGTCACCTCCCAGGAAGAATCTTACGCCCCCAATGACCACCTTCTCGTTATCCGCTAAGCATGCTTGGCGAATGATATCGACAGCCCTAGCGTCCGACCAGATTTGGCGCCGCCATAACTCTCGTACCAGCTTCACGGCCCATAATGCTTTCGACGAGGACCTATCCGAGGTGACAAGATTATAAAGTACGGTCTGCATCGTCCGATTTACTCGATGGTTCGTTGCCTTCGTATTCGTATTCCGTATGTCACTTAAGATTTTCTGGTAGATGATCATGCGTAAGGATTTCGACGGAGTGCTAATGAGAATTGGAAACAGGGTAGTAAGTAGATAGTTGCTGTCAATAACATCTTTCCGTCTCAGTAGAGTAAGACTAGAAACTATCTTCTCCCGCAGGGTTGGTTCTAATACGGCATGGTGCTTGGTAAGGACATCTTTAAGCGCATCGGGGAATGTCGCAGCGATCTGAGGATACAATTCGGCGCAGTGGGCAACTATTGACACTTATAAGCTCGGGCACGCAAAATGAAATGATAGGTAGAAGTCACCTACTCAAATCTATCTGCTCGCGAAAGGTAATGAGGGAGTTCGAGTCGGCGCCTACGGGGGCAGCCAGAAACTTTTCATGCGCAGCATCAAACTGTTGCCAATTCTCAATGAATTCTTTTTCGTACGCTCTGTGGACAGATTGTTAGACAGTGTATAAGAGGCGCAACATAGATAGATATACACACTCTGGATCTTTCCGAATCTTATACTGAAGACCGGCAAGATCTGCTTCGATTTTCTCGAGCGCTGCAACCTTCCTCTTCCCCATCGTGCTGTTGTTAACTGTGCAATATGTGACGATGTTAATTGTTGTAAGAACTACATCTTCACATAAAAATCATAGACGGGAAAAGTACTCCAGTAGAAAGTTCTCTTTATCGTTATCTTATCTTATCAGATAAATAATATTGCGGGTCTATCCAAGTGCTCCACAAATTCTATCTCCCTTGCAGTGTTGCCCTAGAACTCAATGTTACTTCTTCACATCAATGAATGTCACACTTTTATACGAGAACATGACTGACTTGGACTAAATCATACACGCCTAACTATCATTCATCTTGCATTCATCTACCCTTCTATTTTACCTCTAGTTACCTAGGTATGCGTATTATCCTTCAATACCATCTAAACAGAAGAAATGGAAGAAGTTTTGGCGTCCTTCAAGATGTCGTCCGTCGCCTTCTCCGCGAGCATAAAAACAGCACAGACCGGAAACGCACCCGGCACCGCAGGGAAAGCAGACGCGTCGACTACGCGCAAGTTCTTGACGCCGTGGACCCTGAATTTCGAGTCGAGGACCGCCAACTTATCATCAGCGGATCCGATCCCACACGTACTCGTGGCATGGTGCGAGTAGGTCTGCAATTTCAAAAACTCCTTCTGCGCCGCGTCCGTGCAGTTCTGGTTCTTGCCTGCGCATGGATGCTTCTCGTCAAAGGGGCCGATGGGCGCGCCGACAGCTGTGATGGCCTTGCGAAATATCTTGGCCGCGTCTAGCATCTCCGTTAGATCTTCGTCCTCACCGTGCTCGAAGAAGTTGAAGTTGATCTCCGGAGGCTCTTGTGGATCGCTCGAGAGCAAACGAACGTAGCCTGTCTGTGATCGGGGGTTCATGTGCACAAATGCGCACTCATACTGCGACGGTCCGTACTCGGTCGGGAACCCGGGCCAGAACCCTTCGAAGGAGAAGGATTTGCACCAGCCGTAGATGTTGCGGTTCTTGCGAGCCGTGGGTGTCTTGAGCAATACCGCAAACGGACCCGAAGACCCGTTTAGTGGCTTGCTAGCTAACGCGAGCACGCCTCCCTCGTAGTTATCTGCCAGCTTCTCGCCAACGCCGGGAAGGTCCTTGACAACAGGAATATCGAATTTCTTAAGCTCTTCGGCCGGGCCAATACCGCTGAGCTTGAGAATTTGTGGCGAGTTAAACGCTCCACCCGCGATAATAACTTCCTTGTTGGCAAACAATTGGACGACCTCTCCCTTGGTGCCGTTATAGCGTGGATCCGCTTTGTACTGAGAAGGGCCACGGAGAACCTCAACACCGATTGCCGTGGGCTCTTCGGCGTCTTCAGAAAATAGTATTTTGGTAACGAGACTCTGAAGCTGGACGGTTAGAGGGAACTTTGCTGGATCATCTAGGGTTGCCCGGATGTATGTGTTTGTCCCAACACGATGCCCATTGGGGTCTGCATGACTGGCAAGCCCAAAAACGCCCGTAGATTGATCTCGGTCTAGATCAGGAGCGTTAATGTCTCGCGTTACTTCGCCGCCAACCGCACCGATGATACTCTTTGCCATTTCCTGCATGTCAGATGTCTGTTGCATGAAAGCAGGATCGCTAATCGTCACGTTGAGGTAGCCGCTGTATCCATGCCCAGGGGTTCCAGCCGGTACAGATTGAGCCGTCTCTATTCTCTCAAAGTACTGCCGCATGTTCTTCGCTAGCCACGTCTCATCCCCAGTGCTTTCGGCTATCTCGTTCCAGTCGTCATCGGAAGGTAGGTTGCACACTCCGCCGTTGTGCACTTAGACGATAAGAAGTTAGCGAATATTTCTTTAAATGATAACCATAGGAGTTTTAAACATGTCTCTAGAGTAAAGACGCCTCTACTAGCTTGATTTAGAAGTTCTAACTCCTAAAATAGGCCAGCAGAGGAAACAAAAGGACTCGATTTTACATACTCGCACAACCCCCAAGAGTAGCCGAGCGAGGGTAGTAGATTCCTAGTCGTTCAGATCCTTCCGGGGGATCTAGGCCGACGTAGAAGGAGCCGTCAGGCTTACGCCATGTCGCGTGTTCGTATTTCCCCTCGCGCTCCTCGTCCGAAGAGTGTTTGACGAAGAAGTCCCATCGTGATTTCTCATCGTTCGCTGCGAGGTTGAAGTTGGCCATCTCTGAATAATTCTTGTTGTTACCTAAGTCGTCACCCGCTTCTAGAAGCAGTGTCGGATATCCTGCTCTCGCGAGGTTGGCTGCAAGCGGCGCGCCACCGGGACCTGACCCCACGATGATGTAGTCATAGCTAGCAGTTGCCTGCGCGACGACTCCTATGAGAGCAAACAGCCCTAGAGTAAGGAGCTGGCTGGCCATATTCAACCTTATACGTAGGTTGCTGTCTAGGTACCTAGTTCTACGCTAACTGCACCCTATATAGGTCGGACGATGAAGGCCAACATGAGGTAAGTACCCCTTTATACTAACGACGCGACACCAATAGCTTTAAAACAAGCACCGTCCCTTGCAGAAGCTCGAACCCATGTCCGCTGTCGCTTTTGGTGCGGAGTAGATAACAGCGGTATACCTAATTTGATAGACTAAAGAGCCACGATGACAGCCTCGACCGAGCCGGCTAAATGGGTAGTTGGGGAAGGGCCTCGGGGTTTCGTGAAATGTCAGGTCCAGGGACCTTCACGGCGCATTCCACTATTACCCGGCATACGAGAGCCGTTGCGGCTGATTAAGAACGACCCGGGAAGTCTATTATTACCCATCCCAAGGTTCGTATAATCCAGATACCATGAGTCCGGGCTCATATATGCTTATCTGATACATTGATAATTAGTGGCTCGAGATAGTCTAGCCCTAAAAACGCTTTCTCGCCAAGACCTTGCTTCATATAATCTTAGCGATAGTGAACCAAAGGAGAAGGCCCTAGATAAGTTATTAATATATCAACCCTTTTAGAGCTTTGGACACTGATAAGACCACCGGTTTCAGTCTTGGAATATGAATGTCGCTGGCACCCTACTCATCTAGGTACCTAGGTAGGTATATGAGGGCACCTCTTTATTACTAAACACAATCACTTCTAATGTTGACATCTTGTACTTTCCGGCGATTTGAATTTTCATAGAGGAGAGATCCGTTCCATATTATAATTCTTCTAATTATTCAATATACATTTTCCAGCAGATATTTACTAATGAAGAAGTAGTTATGAAAGATTAGATAGAGTTGTGTCCTCAATCCAATCAGCGTGGGCACAACCCCCTGTCACATCCGAAAGAGGAAATTCTTAGGACTTGTCTTGATGAGTAGGAAGCTATTACGGCCGAGACATGTTCCCGGGCTCTTGCCGTTCTACTATTCGCAGATGCTGGCTCACGGGGCGGGCCTGGTGTCTCATCTACCCCGGGCTTGACTTCCGGTTCTTTGGGCGAAGACGGCGCGCCTTGCACATAATGGCGAAGTGAGATGTGCTTTTACAGTTTCCAGAACTACCTAGGTAATCATAGCGAACGGACTTAGCTTGATGTCTCTCTATCTGTAAGTACCTAGTTGTGCATCGCTATGTTATTAATTACCTGATCGCACTGGTTTCTCGTCGGCCAACTCAGCAAATGCCTTCCAATCTAGATTTCAGTGTCCGAGTTGCAGATGTAGCACATTAAATACCTATGGTTAACTACCTATAGATCGAAACATTTGAACCTATGTCTATTTAACTTCCTCTTCCCCCTTATCTATCCCGCGTGTTTAAGGAGTAAATATCAAAGTGAACCTAGTTGTTTCATGTTTCTTTTAGTAGCAAACTTCTGAATATAGATGAAAACAACTAGGCATAGATTAAATAGACTTTATAAGGCACTTATTGAAGGATAGATATCAACAAACAACAAGTTTCCATATTCATAGGTAATCAACAGTTGAGTGGCAGTGTCTTAATAACGGTTGTGGAGTCATCAATATACATGAATAGTGCTTATTTGCGTGGTATGCGTAAGTGTTGTGTCCTAGATTACGCATGACGAGATATCTCGCCACAAAAACACGTAGTTAGTACTACCTATGGAAACATTCGTAGAAGTTTGCTTCTAACGTATGATTTTCCGGGCGAAATACTCTCCAATGGACTTTTCAACCTCTCTAGACAAGTTTCGTCGCCTAAAAGTATGTCTCTTAGCAAAATCGTGAGGTTGGCTAGAACCCGGTGGGAGAGCGCTAAGGCCACCTAGGGAATACGCAGGAAACTAATGCATCTCCATCGGCATGCCTAGAATCTAAATCAACCTTGCAACTATTTTGTCGTAGCGACCGTGTAGAAAACTTTAATCTGACCGAAGAATGATAAGCCGCAATCCGTTCCCCAATCATGAGCAGTGTTCTATGTTTGCCATATATCGTGCCTTATCATACTTTCTTGCTATGCTTCTCGGTAACGAAGGTAGAGCTCGGAGTAGTAGAGAGAAGATAGCACTGATCGGTGGGGATTTTCTAGTCAGTTGACAATGGCTTCTACTCCGTACTCTGTGATGATATGTCTATGGTACGATTAGATGAATACGATAAATGCCTGATTACCTCATTAGCGTATACCAAGATGTCTTCTCCAGCCCGACAAGCCGCTCGGTCGTCCTACACGGAACCGCCGCCGACCTATGTAGCAGTCACAATGGAGTTGGCCAACTTTTAAACACTCGGCAGCATCTTAGCCAAGGACGAGCACAGATTTCATGGGGAACAGTTTCATGTGTATCACAGATTAGTGCCCGCTAGATGCCGTACATACACGTACATATGTACATACATAGATCTCGCCTCAGATATTATGCTGCATAATAATAGTTACGTACCGTACATATTAGTAGAATCGATTTGTATCCACGTTTAGTAAAAGGTCCATTTAAAGCAAGATAAGAAGATGGGGCAATGAGGATAATCCTAGCCACTGTGGAGTGAGATTTGAAGAGGATAGGCTATGGGGGTTTTCAGATTTTGTCTACATATCACACACCTTGCAATTTTGATGAACCAAACACAGACCATGCATTGTATCTTACTTTCCATGCTGTGCCTCTATTATTAATTCGTGGTTAGTGTCAAAATGCAACAGTTATCTCCGTCCATAACCGCGAATGCTACGTTTGATTTCTATATACCGAAGTAGGTAATGGAAGAGCAAAATTACCTACCTAGAGGTAGCAGAACAACATCTACCCAACTACCCGTGTCCCCCAGAATCGATGAGCAATTTTACTCCAAGATCTGACCTGATCGCTTCCAGCTTTTGTCCAGAAAAGAGGTTCTACCCCGACATATTTATGTAATAGAATAAGAAAATCGGTTAAGCGGCTCCATGCATAATACTACCCTCCACAAATTTACCAGGATTCGAGATGATGACATATCGCATAGATTTCTACCATTCACAGCGTGCCGAAAACAAATGGGCTGATGGGTGCGTGAGGGGATTATGTATTGTAGGAATGCGGCGTCAGCGATGATAAGATACACATATCTCACATATGTATGTACAATGAGCACGAGAGCAGAAACAAAGAGAGCGATGTCTCAGAAAACAACAGCTCGTCATAACAAGCTTCCGTTCCTGTCTCGGCGGTGAAGGAGTGGCTAGGAGCCGCTAGGAGTGGCTAGGCGTCGCCGCAATGTGGAACCCGTTAGCAAATAGAATAACTCCGAATGCGCTTGATCTGCAGCGCTAAGAAATCTCTTCTTCTTCTAGAAGGTCCAGGGACGTGCCAGACCAGGGGGTCATGGTGACGTCCACGGGTTCGTGGTACTAGCGTCGGTAGCTGGCCCAGGCATAGCTTGGCAACCATCCTACCATTCATGGATCTTGGTAATTTACGTGTGTGTGCGTGTGTGTTCGAATCCGGCAATGCCTCTTCCGGAAACCAACGACCTTTTTGATTATTACGGGACCGTTGTCACGACTCGACCACGCGAGACCCTTACCTTACCAGCCAGCCAGCTTACATACAGACATACAGACATACAGACATCTCGGTATCCTAGGTGGTCTACCGCGGATGGGACCCTAACGAGCTAATGTCTTCAGCCACCAATGTCGACCACGTAATGTAATGTAATCCCGCCGATCATTAGGGCTTTCGTCACGATACAGAACCGGGGATGCCGGTGTGATTGGCTTGCCCACATGGGGTGAGCTCCATTTCATCAAGACTGCCTAGGTATCTATGAATGGGATGAGCTCGTGTACTGTACCGTACTGTACCCGGTATGGTTTTTTCTTCGGTGGGAGCAAATCCTAATCCACCTGACTACTTTCCTAGTGTGGGTTGTCTCGCCTGGTTCTCCGGCCGCTTATATTAAAACCCTGGGGCCATCTTTTTCTTTTAACTTTCGGCCGTGAGCCTATTGCCGGGCGCTTTGACTATCTGACCAAAACCTTCCGTCGTCAACCTCATCGCCAGCATCACCGTCAGCGTCGCCTACGTATCATCTATATCTACGACACGAGACGGACGGGGACCCGGACTTTGCAGACAACATGGCGGACATCAAGAATGAGAAGAGCGAGAAGCTGTTCGGCTCGGACCCGCCTTCGGAGCAAGACCTAGGGTCCAGCACCGAGGTCGTCGGCCAAGTCAGCGACATCTCAGGATTTGAGCAGCAGAAGGCAGCCCTTGGTAACGCTCATTTCAACAGGTTAGGATGGAAACGCCTCACGGTGGTGCTCATCGTCGAGGCCATCGCTCTCGGTAGTTTGAGTATGCCGGCTGCGTTCGCTACTCTAGGTATGGTTGCAGGAACTATCCTCAGTGTCGGTTTGGGTCTTGTCGCCATCTACACCAGCTATGTCGTCGGCCAGGTCAAGCTCAAGTTCCCGGAGGTACAGCACTATGCGGACGCGGGTCGTTTGATATGGGGCAAATTCGGGTATGAATTGGTCGGCGTCATGTTCGTGTTGCAGTTGACTTTCCTCGTCGGATCGCATTGTCTCACGGGCACCATCGCCTTCCTCAACATCACCAACAACGGCACCTGCTCGCTAGTCTTCGGTGTTGTATCGGCCATAATTCTCCTACTTCTCGCTATCCCACCCTCTTTCGCCGAGGTCGCTATTCTAGGTTACATCGACTTCGTGTCCATCATGGCCGCAATCTTCGTCACCATCATCGCCACCGGTATTCAGCGAACAGATGCGGGGGTTGCTTCCGACTGGTCCGCCTGGCCGCAGGAGGGCCTTACCTTCACCAAGGCTTTCATCGCCATCACGAACATCGTCTTCGCCTACAGCTTCGCCATCTGCCAGTTCTCGTTCATGGATGAGATGCACACGCCGAAGCACTTCGTCAAATCTATCTGGGCGCTCGGCTTGATCGAAATCGTCATCTACACCTTGACTGGAGCGCTGATCTACGCCTTCGTCGGCAGCGGTGTTAAGTCCCCGTCTTTGCTATCGGCCGGCGATCTCATCTCGAAGGTCGCATTCGGCATCGCGCTTCCCGTCATTTTCATCTCCGGATCTATTAATGGCACGGTGGTGGGACGATACATTCACGGTCGCGTCTACAAGAACTCAGTCATCCGTTTCATCAACACCACTAAGGGCTGGGCCACCTGGCTGGCGCTCATCTCGTTCATCACCTTAATCGCTTGGGTCATTGCCGAGGCCATTCCATTCTTTTCCGACCTTCTGGCCATCTCGTCGGCTCTATTCATCTCCGGATTTACCTTCTACTTCCCTGCCCTCTTTTGGTTCATGCTCATCCGGCAAGGCAAGTGGTATGCGAAAGAGAACATATTGAAGAGCATCGTCAACGCCATAATATTCATCATCGGAATGATTGTGCTAGTTGGTGGTACATATGCTAGCATCGTCGATATCGTAAGTCCCTACATATTCATTTCACCTTGCTTTTTTTCCTTTTTCTTTTCGGGGACGTAGTTAACATTTTGCAGATGGACCAATACGAGACGGGTACAGTCCGAGGCGCATTCACTTGTGCTCCTTTCGAGTAAATTAAATATGCATAGGGAGGTGGGGGAAAAACGGCCCCTTCAATGATATTTCTCGAGGAATAAAAGACCGCGCACTCGCCACGATTTGAATGGCTCTTTGATGACATTACGATACCTTTTTTTTCGTCGGAGCATCTCACGCGAGCATGGGATTATCATGCATGACGTTTGCTAGAGCGCTAGATACTACCTCATGTATAGAATTTGATTCACGGCCTTGCAACGGAGTTGGGTGCATTCTGTATTCTCAAGGGCTATATACCTTTGTACATTACTGTATAGTACCTATTTTATTGTTTACATAGGTATGTCGCAAGATGAATAGCAGTCTGTGGTTAAAGATCTTTTTATTCTATTTTTTATGATTCGTCTCTTGACATTTATTGCACGCTTTGGTGTTGAATCAGTCTATCTACAGTTTTATGCTCAAGGTTGAGATGATACCTAAATGTCTTCTTTGAATCAGCGACTACTTACCTAACAACCCACTGAGTCCGAGTCACCTAAGTTGCGTATAGGTACACCACTATGAAATAATCTTGGGGGTATTAGTACGGTAGTTTGTAATGAATATTCCTGGTTGGCCAACGTGAGATATTTTCTTGAGCGTAGCCGGATTTTAGTCCTAGAATTCTCACCGAGAGCTTCTCTTTTCCCTGAAGATTGATACTTTCATCGTATGTTTCACTATCCATTAGACCATGAACTATGACCCGATGGTAACCTAGAAGAGACGGGGCGAACCTAGACTCTTGGTGAATCGTTGCGAATACGTAACGACTTCAATTCGGCATCGTTGATTGGTGTAACCCTGAACTCCACGGGAGTTTCCGAATATACCCTACATTAAGATCACCACACATATACTATGTCAAAAGAAAGAATCATATTAGGTATAGGTTAGGTGAAAGGGATTGCGTCGACCCCAAAGTCTTGAGAATGACTCGCATTTCTGCATGTTTCTATACCACTCAGTCCAACTGGCGGCTTAAGCTTCGTAATAGACCACGAATAGGTTGTAACTAGGCTCGTACGATATGTTACGCCTGACAAATCTTTACGGTGACGTCTGGATTCTACCAAATATGAGCTCATGAGCGACTTAATGCTCGACTTCACCACTGTTTGAAGAATTCGGGTATAAAAGCGTTCCCATCTATAAACTACCTAGTAGTAGTCGGGGGGGCAGAAATAGACTCGCCAGCAACTAGCTTCAAAGGAACTCAAGTTTATTTATGTAGCTTATTGGAAATTCTCTGGGTATTTGGAAACTATTGAAGTTATCGTGTTATATAGTGACCTACCTACCTAACCTGTAAGCAGTCTAAGTCGGTAGGTACCTAGGCATACCATTTCAATGCGTGAGAAAGTATACACATACTACTCGCTTTAGATTTCTCTCCGCCATTATGACACTTCTTGCAGCTTTGAAATTTTAGCACAGTCTTACTCATTATTTTTCATTGGTAGATACCTATGTAGTTAAGAATGGAAAAGAGTTCGTTAGATTATAGCCCTAGCGAAGTTTTTGGGGCTCAACTGGTCCAATTTATACCTACACTAGAACCAAACAGGGTATGGGATGGACCATTTAACGACTAGTCCAACTGAGATCTATTTTCAATTCTTTTCACTTGATCCCGTTATACATAGGATCTTAAAATATGCTTATGTGTTATAATCGAGAATACTTCTAGGGTTGTTGAGCCTAGATCAGGGGAAATTCAAGGACTTGATATGATATTATATGTCCCTATCTAACTAGGTAATTTCACCACAACATGCTTTACTCAATCCATCGCAATACATTATGAAACTTATTAAGAGGCGAGTAATAAGAGTGAACGAGTCTGGGATAATTGATGTTTAGGTATTGTCAAAAATCCATCCATAACGTCGAACGGCTCGTGGTGATTGTCGGAGGCATGAAAAATAGCAACTAATACTAATGCCCGGATGACATATATTGCCTCGAACATACCGATCTTGACTGTCGGGAGGCGGGAGGATGTAAATTGTGACATATATGTTTGAACCTAGGCTTTGTTTGAGAGACCTTGGACTCGGCGTGCTTGTGTTTATTAAGGACAAGCTTTTAGCATCCGCCCTTCCCGATATAACATAGGAAATGAATAAATAAATTGAACATCAGAGTTTATCTTAGCTGGATAGAGAGTAAGTATTGACATGACTGTGACGTTCGATGCAGATCTTGTCATGCAAAGCTACCTACTAAAAGTCATGAGTGCATCCTGGGACCTGGGTAAGTAATCGATGATTATTGTAGGATGGAGAGGGGAATAACTACATAAAAAGGTATCTGTGAATATGGAACCAATGCGGTTCGGTCAATGATGATTGTAGATGCTGTGGGACCAGATCTGAGATATCCGAGATATGTATGTATGTATGTATGTATGTACATATATCTATCTGTATCCAATAGGCCAATGAGGGTAGATAGAGGCTCTTCGAGATGATCGCCCCAATCGACACTGCAGCTCTTAAATCCCGATCTCCGACCTCGAGTAGGAATTCTTATTGGTCCGTGCTGCCGCATCAGATAACGTTAAAATGGAAATTGATCTGCGAGGTACTTAGGTACATAGCAACAGTGTAACCCGTCACTTGGAAAGTATGGGGACACTGCACTTACCTTGGAAATGACCCCATGCTGCCTGTGTAAAAGGACGATGGAAATTTGGGCAATTACCTCGAACTTTACCTGCGCACATGAAAGTACGGGAGTTGGGCGCCATTAAGTGAATTTTCATTTGAATCCATCAATTTGCATCAATTTGCATCAATTTGTACTTCGCACGTACAACCAAAGCTTGGAAGGTGCAGATCTCTTGCTTCCCGGCCTTCCGTCACTGGATACGCCTGTAGGTAGGTGATTTAGAAGGAGGAAGGAAGCGCCTCCGCACTTGAACCCGCCTGAACTCCCCCCTAAAAAATCTATTACCCCCAAACCCCCAACACCTGGGCACCTGGAAAGGTAAAAACGTACCACTAACATACCATTGCTGACAGTGCCGTGGATTAGCCGGGCGGGTCATTTAAGCCAACCTGCCTAGGGTCTAGCACGAGGTAGGCAAAGCTTTGATACACCACCTTGGCAGTTGCATCTCACACCTCCACAGTGCTACGACCGACCAACCGACTTCATTTCGACCATTCAATCTAACAAGCACTTTTGACGTTTGACTTTGGTCGTAACCGTACATCGATCAATCCAATTTAATATTTTCTCTTCCTTTCTCTATCAACGATAACTAATAAATTAGAGAAAAAAATAACAAGAGCGGTTTAGAAATAAACCGTTCGACGAACGTTGATGAGAAAATTATTCAATTTAATCGGTCGCATGTAGCCAACTAAATTCCAACCATGTCTGCCGAAGCGACCGCCGCAATGGCGTCTGCGCCCGAGACTGAGATGGTTGAGATTGAAGTCGCAAATGATCCTCCCGCCAACGATGCACTTAACAAACATACCGGCCTCCATTCACCGCCCGATAGTAACAGCGCAATGAAGTTGGACGGTAGCGATGATTCCGAGCTGAGTGATTTGGACGATCCCGATATCATCGACATGGACTTGAACTTGGACTTGTCGCCCCCTTCACCTTCCGGACCTGCAAACCAGGACCAAAGTCAGGATTCCGACAATGTCAAACATGAAGAGGAGGAGGAAGAAGAAGAAGAAGATATCGGCGAGGTCGTCCCCGACCATTGGTCCGGTACCGTACCTGTTTTCAAACCGGATATGCATCAATTTAAGGATTTTAAGAAATTCGTATGACCTTTACCCTTTACCCTTTACCCTTTACTCATACCTTCACTACATGTTTGGTTCTAGTCCTGCTAATACGTAGTATTTTCATTTCAATAGATGACTAAAGTTGATTGTTACGGTATGAAATCCGGCATTATCAAAATTA
This sequence comes from Annulohypoxylon bovei var. microspora, assembly GCA_022836615.1. Lineage (NCBI taxonomy): Eukaryota > Fungi > Ascomycota > Sordariomycetes > Xylariales > Hypoxylaceae > Annulohypoxylon > Annulohypoxylon bovei. Next base: position 141,748 of record MU405225.1, on the reverse strand, counting down.
TCCCTCCAAAGGAATGGACGGATGAGCGCCCTCCCCTTAATGATATGATCAAGCAAATCAGGGTCAAAGAACCTATTAAGCAAGATATCATGGGATCCAACGGCACCTATCGACAAGTCAACATCCTTCATCAACGATCCTACAATATTCCACAGTGGCGACAACTCTGCGATCAGAGCGAACATCAGCCACCTGCTCGACGAGGTGAGAGGCGCGCGCAGGCTCCTTCCAGACCAAAACCAGCTTCGTCCTCAACTGCCACCGACTCTAAGAGACGTGGACGGCCAACTAGAGGTAGGGGAAAGCGAGGCGCTGTTAAGGATACCGCCGCCGACCAAGAAGATCGACCAATGACGCCCGTTTCTCCGAAGCCAAATGAAGAAGTTATCGAGTCTGTAGAGCAGGACCCCGGCGCTGATGTGGATGATGACGACGACCCTCCCGTTGTCGGCCGGATGGGCGGCTCTAGGCAGGCTAAGCCCAAGACGCAGTCTACGTCTGCCCGAAGGAAGTACGCGAAGCGAGAAGCGTCAGCTAGGATCGACGAGGAAGCCTTCAAGGACTTCGACTACCGTATGGACATCACCGACTATACACCCGAGAGGTGCGAGGAACTCGAGCGGATATATTGGAAAACCCTTACTTATGCCCAACCCCTGTACGGCGCCGATCTTCCCGGGACGCTGTTTGATGACGAGTGCGATGTCTGGAATCTGAACAGACTTCCCAACCTACTTGACGTTCTTGGTACCAAGGTTCCTGGTGTTAACACGGCATATCTCTACCTTGGTATGTGGAAGGCGACCTTCGCCTGGCATCTCGAAGACGTGGATCTGTACAGCATCAACTATTTGCACTTTGGAGCTCCGAAGCAATGGTACAGTATCTCGCAGGGTGACGCGCGTCGATTTGAGGCTGCCATGAAGAGCATTTGGCCGACCGAGGCTAAGGCCTGTGACCAGTTCCTACGACACAAGGCTTTCCTTATTTCACCAAATCATCTACAGCAGTACTTCAATATCAAAGTTAACAAGTGCGTCTCCTATCCTGGAGAGTTCGTCGTTACTTATCCGTACGGTTACCATTCGGGGTACAACCTGGGATACAACTGTGCCGAGGCTGTCAACTTTGCATTGGACTCCTGGATGCCCATGGGAAAGATTGCCAAGAGGTGTGAATGTGCTCAAGCTCAAGATAGCGTCTGGGTCGACGTATACGAGATCGAGCGCAAGTTGAGAGGGGAAGAGACAGACTACGAAGATACCGAAGACGAGGAGGAGGAAGATGAAGAGGATGACGATAACGGCACAGCTGCACTAACTTCGCTTTCCTCGCACGCAGTAAGATTCAAGCAGCCTGGACGAAAACGAAAACGTTTAGCAACTGAGAAAGGGGAGAAGAAGGCCAAGAAGATACGACTCCGTGTTAAGAATCATGTTGACCCTCCGTGCTGTCTGTGTCCTCACGATATACCCGGCCAAGAAATACTCCCGACGAGCGACGGCCGCAAAGCACATCGCATATGCGCGCTCTACGGGCCAGAGACCTGGATCGAGACGGTTGAAGGAAATGAGGTCGTCGCCAACGTGGAGAACCTCAGCAAAGCGCGCTTGGAACTCAAGTGCTTGTATTGTCGTTCTAAGAGGGGAGCATGCTTCCAGTGCTCGCAGAAGAAATGCGCTCGATCGTATCATGCTACTTGTGCCGCAGCGGCCGGCGTCATGGTGGAAGAAGCGGATGTCCCGATCTTCGGAGAGGACGGGACTGAATACAAGGAACGAGGCTTCGAATTTAGTTGTCGCTTCCACCGAACTAAGAGAGATAAGAAGTTGGATGGTGATGTATTGGACGAGTGCCAGAAGACTCGGCACGCAGCCGCCGCTCTCAAGAAAGACGATATATGTCAGCTGCAGTATTACCGCGGGGATATATTCGCGGGTGTCATCGTTGAAAACCGGACTGATGAGCACACATTCCTCGTCGACATTATTCCTCATGGGTATGAAACTTGCGATCATGTTAATGGTGGACTGTTACTAACTACGTCTAGGGATCGTGTCGAGGTGGAATGGAAATGGCTCCTTCTCCCGGATCCAGCCGACTTTCACCTACGGAGAGCGTCTGCTAATGCTATCCCCATGCCGACGTCACGCAAGGCTAAAGAGCAGATCAACGCGACCAAGAGGATCACGGAGGAATTACCTCGCGCGGATGCGCCGTTCGTCGAGGGATTCACCTGGGCGGAGTTTAACGCATGTGATTGTGCTAACAAGTATCAAGTCAAAGTTGATTTCGCCAAGGACAGCCAGATCTGGTATTACCTTGGAAGAACATCGACGGAAGCTCGCGCTCAGTACACGGATGATCCGCAGAGGCCTAAGCACAATCCTAAAAGTAACTTCTTGGATACTATCCCGCGACCCGCTCTACCTGCGGTTCAACCTCGAAAGTCGTACGGATCTACGTTCTCGGTCCAAACACCGAACACGACAGCTGGGAAATCCGAGAAGCCGTACCAATACAAACCGAGAGATCCTATCACACCATCCTACTTACATTCTCCCTTCACAGCTCAGCAGTTTGTTCCGAAGCCTGCTCCGTTCACAGCACAACAATTTATCCCGAAGCCATCACCCTTTGCTTCGCAACCTACTGCACCAAAGCTAGTCCCGGCGCCCAGACCTCAGCAAAACGTACAGTATGCTCCACATCAAGCTGTGCCGAAGCAGGCTCCCGCAATCCAACAAAACGAGCAGTATTCTTCGCATCAAGTCATCCCCAAGCCTTCCCCCACCCCTCAATACGTCAATCAATATTCTCTACATCAACCTATGCACCAGCCAGCTTTTACAAACCAGCAGAATGGGCAATTTTCTCAGCAGACGACACCAAAGCCTGCTTCTGCGCTACAGCAGAATGTACAGTATCCGTCCCATCATTCCGCGTCGAAGTCGATTTCTACACCACAGCAAAGCGGACAATACACTTCGCAGCAGGCTGTACCGAAACCAACTCCCATTCCCCGACCCACACCCCCGCAGAACGGACATAGACGGAATCGGTCATCTCTCAACAGCCAGGGCGGCCAGGGACTGGCATTTGGCTCGGACCATCGATTCAGAACGCCACCTTTTTCATACGGGACTAGTCGAATCGATTCCGCCGCCAAATCACCCTTCAGCCATGGGTTTATGCAACCTCCGGGCCTCGGTCCCTCTCCGTCGCCGCAAAACGGTCAACTCTTCCAGGCTCAAGCTAGAGCCAGGTCGAGTTCACTGGCATCTAATCGTTCCTACGACACGCCGATGACCTCATCCGCTCTCCGACCTCCCTCTTCCGCGTCTACTCAGGGGACGGTTGGCGAACCTCAGGCCCTCCAGCAGCCGAATATTACTAAGCAGCCACGACCGAACATCGTCCAGAAGTATGCGTTTTTCCAGGTCCATCACAATAGGTAAGACGGTCGCCTTTGCTACAATAGTAAGGTTTTGTACTAACCATCATTTAGGGATTCCACAAAGTACAGGACCCCGTACGCCCATTGGGGAGGGTTTACCAACGGATACGAGGGTAATCTTCGAGCTCATTTGATGAGATCGCCCGAAGCACTGTTCGAGATTAGAAGACGCTCTTCAGGATTCGCTACGAGCACATCTAGTCCAAGCTCCGCCCCCCGAATTCCATTTAGTAATGGCTCCGAAAATAAGGATATTCCGAACCCGGCGCTGCATTCGGGTCATCACGATCCATCTCGTCAAGCGGCCGATTTTCCTTACTCTGCTTCTCATGACCCATTTGCCGTACAGAAAACGGTCTCGCCTGTTACGAGTGACCTTCAACAGTTATCAATGCGCACCGCAGATCCATCGGATTCAGGCCAAGCACCGGTAGCACAACTGCACCCCGCAATCCGGGCTCAGTATGCCGCCATGCTACAGAGGAGTAATCTGGAGATACACCAACAGTCTCGTAGCCAGCCGAATCCTGTCGAGGCCCGCCTAACTACACCGAGTCATCAATCGGCGCCGACTTTCCCAACCCCTTCGCAATCCTTAAATTTAACGCATATACTAGATACTCAACACACAGCAGATAGCCGTATGCAGCTACTTTCGACCACGGACAGCGAGGTGCCTTCGCTAACCGATCTGAATTCTACGAAGACGTCCAGCGCGCCCAAACAAACCTACATACCCCCTCCTCGACCGTGGGAAACGTTAAGAAAGACGCAGGTTTCAGTTCAGCCTAACCAGCAACCATCCAGTCCATACTCACCTCCAGGCGTTTCGGCTCCCGCCGTACCTATTCCGACTCCTACCCTAAGCGCGCCGGGTCCGTTTATGAATAACGGACCTGGAAACCCGAGGCACGTGGCAGACCCAGGGCTTCAGCCCAGCAATGTAAGCGGACCTTTTTGGCAGGAGTTTCCGCAGACAGTGCCTAACAGCAACAGGGTCAACCCAGCCAGTTACGAGCAGTTCCCGTACAGACTTTACAGCCAACCGCTATTCATCAACTACCAACCGCCGGCCCAGAGCAGTTCGCAGCATCACCAACGCAACCAGAATCAGCAGAACCAGCATACCCAACCACAGTGGTGAATTCATTCGCACCGGTACCCGTACCATCTTCAGCCGCAGCAACAAACGATCTTCCAGAGGTACCAGACGACTCGATGCAGTTGATTGAGAGCATCATTAGGGACGCTCGCAGAATAAGTGATACGTACAGTGGCCCTGCAGGCGGCAACGTTTAAAAAGTTGTCGCTGTAGGGTACATATGAGATGATAGGTGCACGGGGAATGAAGGTAACGACAACCATGACGCAGTTACTTGGGGCGGTATGTACTGTTCGGCGGTGTTCGGCGGAGTTTGGCGTTAATTAAGCAAGGCCTTGCCCTGCGGAACCCTACGAAAATTTGCATTTCTTTTCGTCTAAAAACCTCACCGTTAGACCCAGTGCCTGCATAGGCTTGTTATTTCTCGTGGGGTGGCACGCGTAGGGTTCATGGGAAAGGGTCGATATATTTTCATACCTCTCGGATTCGTGATACGAACGAGATTTATATGTGATGGGCGGGTAAGGACCTTGAGGAACAGGACAGGTGTATACTATGCCAGGGCGGACAAGCTTATTTGGCAGTGTAAGGACTTTTTCTTCTTTTCTTATTTGTAGTGACTGCCGGAGTGCGAGGGTTTCGACAGGGCTCGGGTTTAAAACAGCAGTAGTGTGAGATGATCTAGTGAGCACCTGCTACTCTCTAGGCTCTTGCTAATTCCTTGCTACTTGCTATGCTATGACCAGTCCTTGTTGTGAAGCCGACGTTGCTTTAACTCACTCTAATGAATAAATTTGCTTGACAAATATATATGCTTCTATTAAGTGAATATTAAAGTAATGTTTCTTTGTTACATATCCAAGTTAGTACTGTGTAGTATGCATCAATCGGGTACTTGGTGGGGCTGAACATTTGATTTGACTCCAAAAAATTATTTGACTTTTAGAACTTCGAACTTCTACATCTTTTTTTTGTCAGCCTTGTCCCCGAACCCGTTTCTTGCGACAACGTTTAATTTCTCGGCCACAACGCTGCTACGCGCGATCCTTTTACTCTTCACTCTCCATCCTTCTTCCTTCACTCTCCATTCTTTCGTTAATTACGCTTCATTCTTCACTCTTCATTTGTCGCTCTTCACTCTTCACTATTCACTCTTCTTTTATTCTTGTCAGCGCAAGATTAGACATCATGGCTGATAAGGTTAAACAAGAGTCTCCACACAATGAGCGAAAGCGTATGAGTAGTCCGGATGTGCAGGTGCCTATGAAACGCATGAAGAGAGAGGATAACGATGAATCCGCACCGACTAAATACAACCCATACCTTGCGCACTGGGGCAATGGTAACGGCGATGCAGACAGTGACTATGGCGATCGATTGCCAAAAGGCTCTCCGCTAGCGCATTTTAAGCGACGAGTGACCACGGCGAAGCAAGCATTCGAAGCTGAGGATTCTGACAACAATCCTTTCACTGGAGAGCCGCATTCTCAGCAGTACTTTGGCATCCTCAAGTCAAGACGCAATCTCCCTGTTCATAAGCAGAGGTTCGTTCGCCCTTCTCAATATACACCTACACCTTAGTCATTTCTTACTTACTTACCTACTTACTTACTTACTTACTTACTTACTAACTACCTATCGATTAACAGACAAGAGTTTCTTGACCTATACCACAAGTCGCAAATCCTGGTCTTCGTCGGTGAGACTGGTTCGGGTAAAACTACCCAGATCCCTCAGTATGTAGTGTACGACGAACTACCGCACCTAAACCGAAAGCTGGTCGCCTGTACCCAGCCGCGACGAGTTGCTGCCATGTCCGTCGCACAGCGTGTTGCCAACGAGCTTGATGTCACATTGGGAGAAGAAGTTGGTTATAGCATTCGTTTCGAGGACAAGACTAGTTCCAAGACAATGCTGAAGTACATGACTGATGGTATGCTACTGCGAGAGGCGATGCACGATCATGACATGTCTCGATACAGCTGCATCATCCTTGATGAAGCCCACGAACGTACTCTCGCGACCGACATTCTCATGGCGCTTCTCAAGCAAGTAACTAAGCGCCGACCCGATCTCAAGCTCATTGTCATGTCGGCCACTTTAGATGCGGAGAAATTCCAACGGTACTTTTTTGATGCCCCTCTTCTCGCCGTCCCGGGTCGGACATTCCCTGTTGAGATATTCTACACTCCTGAGCCGGAAAAGGATTACGTTGAAGGTGCGATACGCACTGTTCTCCAGATCCATGCAGGTGAAGATGAGGGAGATATCCTCCTCTTCCTTACAGGAGAAGAGGAAATCGAAGATACGTGCAGAAAGATCTCGCTCGAGGCTGACGAGCTTGTGAGGGAGACGGATTGTGGACCGATGGTTGTGTATCCTCTCTACGGAACTCTTCCTCCTCACCAGCAGCAGAAAATCTTCGACGCGGCACCGCCCCCGCTGAAGAAAGGTGGCAAGCCGGGCCGAAAGTGTATTGTGTCAACCAATATTGCCGAGACAAGTTTGACCATCGATGGTATCGTTTACGTGGTTGATCCTGGTTTCAGCAAGCAGAAGATTTACAACCCTCGGCTGAGAGTGGAGTCGTTGCTGGTGTCCGCTATTTCGAAGGCTTCCGCTCAGCAGCGAGCAGGTCGTGCCGGTCGAACCAAGCCGGGAAAATGCTTCCGTCTTTACACGGAGAAGGCATTCAAGGATGAGCTAATCGAGCAAACTTATCCCGAGATTCTCCGCTCTAACCTTGCAAACACTGTCCTAGAGTTGAAAAAGCTTGGTGTTGACGATCTTGTACACTTCGACCTGATGGACCCCCCTGCTCCCGAGACTATGATGCGCGCTCTTGAAGAGCTGAACTATCTCGCATGTCTCGATGACGAGGGACATTTAACGCCTCTCGGTGGCATGGCGTCCGAATTCCCCTTGGATCCCTCGCTAGCAGTCATGTTAATCTCGAGTCCCGAGTTCTACTGCTCAAACGAGATGCTCTCAATCACCGCACTTCTCTCGGTTCCCCAAATTTTCGTGCGCCCGGCCAACAAGAGGCGGGAGGCTGATGATATGAAGAATCTGTTCAGGCACAAGGATGGAGACCACCTAACGATGCTGAACGTATACCACGCCTTCAAGGGAGCCCTTAACCGCGGCGATGATGCGAAGTCATGGTGTCATAAGCACTACCTGTCATTCCGACACCTCTCTAGCGCCGACAATGTTCGCGCTCAGCTTAAGCGTATCATGGAGACGCAAGGCCTAGATCTTGTCAGCACGGATTTCAACGACAAGAACTATTACACCAACATCCGCCGAGCTCTGGTCACCGGCTTCTTCATGCAGGTAGCTAAGAAAGAAAAGGACAAGGTGTACCGCACTCTCAAAGATAATGCCCAATCGGTCATGCTGCACCCGAGTACAGTGCTTCAGACAGAATACGAATGGGTTCTCTACAACGAGTTCGTCATGACGTCGAAGCACTACATCCGAACGGTTACCGGAATCAAACCGGAGTGGCTCTTGGTAAGTAAACTAACACCTTATTGATCTCGGACCAAAGTGAGGATAGTGGGCTAACTAGATGATAGGAACTTGCACCGATATACTACGATATCGAGTCTTGGGAGGACCAGAAGGATGTCAAGCTGGCGTTGAAGGCTGTGGCTGACAAGGTGAGACGTCGGGCTGCTATGAAAGGCGGCCATTGAAGGGGGCCTGCAGCCATGGATGTAAAATAAGGAAGTGAGTGAGACGAATTGGGACGTCCGAAACCACGAACGATGGCCACCCGAGTTTGGTTTGCATCCCTAATGCAAGGGATTTGAGGCTAACCATCCGAATACTGATGTGTACATGCTACTAAGACAAACATGCCTCAGAGTTGGGAGCTTTGGGGTTGTTTTCTGTATGTTGACATGGGATTATGAGCTCGGTAAAACTTTAGTGTTTCTATAGGTCTATGATACCTTGTATGGCAGAGTTAGGACGGGACCAATGGTCTATCGAGCATTTTAGACGAGGCTATGGTAGACAAAGATCATAGATGGCAGCTCATGCTGCAGATTAATCCCAGAATCAAGAAATGTTGGACGAATTGTACATGCCTAATTATTCCCAGTGGTTAATGTACTTGCGTGTCTTGTCTAGGTGCTTAACGTAGACAAGAAGTCCTTGGAGTTATTCTTGAGGATGAAGTAGGTACCCCTTATTAAGGAATGCGGTATACTTGTCATAGCAGTCTAATGGCTACTAACTAGTTGATATCGCGTACCTTATTTAGATGGGGCTCTCACAAAGAGATCCCCCCCCCTTTTTGTGTGTGTGTGTGTGTGTGTTTCCACATTAATCGGACAGGACGGCTTTGACGGAAACCTGAAAGGCAGCTGTCTGCGAAGCCACATAGTCATCGAGTTCACGGGTCAGCCGCCACTTGTGCTACTTTCCCAGTGTGGTTTCGGTGTATGTATATATATGTCTTGGCCCGCCACACTGGCGTTGAGATTTGGCCTATAAATTATCGAGTGAGAGTATGAGGCGTATGTTATCGTATCGCGATTATTTGCCATGAAACTTTTTCTTAGTAACAGTAGCACAAGCTGGAGATCTGTTTCATGATACTACCCTGTTTTTCAGCCCAGCTCACGTGGGACTAACAAATACGCCGTACGGATACATGAGACTATTCCAGAAGTAATATACTCATACGTAAGCTCGAGTTCACAACATCACATAGTTAATAGAATGTACAGAGTTCAGCTCTCAGTACTCGATAATAGTACCGCCCCTGTTTTACCTAAAGTATGTACATAAGCAGGCATGATGGAATGCAGGTAATGTCGATCGATTAGTTATTATCATTGAATGAATTCAAATCGACGTGAGAGATATAATTTTACATGTAGGTTTACATCTTTTGGACACAATGGCTGTTCGAAATGTCTTTCCTAAATCGACTCTTTGCTCTTCATCTCCCATATCACGATAGACTACCTACCTGGTTATATATTTCAGCTTCGACTTCGCCTCCTATACTAAATTCTCACCTCTCCCAGGGCAGTAAACATGAATTATTGTAGTCGAACACCGCGTACATTGGCAAAAGTACTAGCGCAAGGTTCTTTGGCCCGCATTACTATTTACAACTCAGCTGAGCAAAGTGATTGGTGTCGAAGTAAAAGCATCAATAGGCGAAGGATTTTAACTTCTTATTTTTGGTCAATACCCGCTTTCTGAAATACGCCAATGGATTGTCTCCGATTGTACGGAGGATGCCGCGGGTGTGGAGAATTAGCCCAAATTATTCTCGCGACACGTACGTGTGTACATATTATGTACAATATTATGGAGGCACATAAGGTCCTGTAGTCTCTGGTTCTACGGAGTACGGCTTGCCAGTAATTAGCAATAGGTAATACACTGATGAGTGACTGCAGTGTCGAGCGACAAGAGCGAGCAAGAAGCATGACCAGTTAAGTCAAATCAACTACTGATATATATATATATACACGTAGGACATATGAAGTTATAATTCCAGTTATATGTTCCTAGTATTTCCGCTTCCCGCGCAGCGACAACACCATTTAGCTGTCTCCACAAAGCTCGAACGAGTTTTAAATAAGCCTAGGTTGCCGATCCCACGCTGAAAGAAGTAAGGCTTAGTGAATAGGGCAGGGCGCTTCGATGCTACCCCGGCCATGCAAAGCCTGCATGAAATGATCTCAGTGGCGTCGAATTGGATGGGATAAGTCCTAATAATCCACCAAGACGGTAAAAGTGAAAAAGTGCCTGGGCTAAGCCGTACACCGTTGGTTGGGAGCAGGGCTGCAGGGGCATTTCCAGGGCAGGCAAAAGCCCAGCGCGGCAAGAGTAAGATTATGGGCATTAGGGATTCGGTATGTATCATACGAAAACGTATCATACAATATCATACATGTATCATATCGTATTTTATATAAAATACTGTATCATCGGAACCGGAGATACCTTTCGGTACTTAAATTAGATGCCCCACACAGCTAAATTTAGGTGCAATTCCCATTTTTATGAGGTATCTTCCAGGTCCCATCTTTCCCACCGTATGGTCTAAAATATTTTCTACCATATGGTAAAAAAACCACGTACATACTTACCTAATCTTTCAATTGCTGCTTTCTCGAATATTACTTATCCCAGGTTTTATAACCTGTTCTTTTCGTCGCACGGTATCAATTCATTAATAATTTTTAATAATTAATTTATTGCGGTTATTATCGTGTAAAAGTTACCTATTAGTACTTAATATTGGCGATGTGGTTATGTAAGTGACTAATCAAGGTGCAATGAAGTTTTGTAAGTGGCCAATCAAAGTGCAATGATACACCGGAAGTGGATAATCCGATCCGGATGTATGATACATATCATACGTATTTTACAGGGGTAGTGTATCATACGCGTATCTTATTATAAAATACGTATTTTTCGAAACCCTAATGGGCATACCACCTGAGATCATGGCTATGCCCGGGATGGAGATCCTTCCTGTTTCCTCGCTGCAGCAATTCTGGACCCCTTTGGGGGCCGTTCTATTATCTTGGGCTGAGCTTGCTCATATGTATGTACCTTGGCGAACCTGATAAATCTACCTGTCGTGCTTCTCCCATCCCTAAACATTGTAGTTTAGGTAGGCAAGCCGAAGACGTTCCCGCCGGATCGTCCTAAATCTACTTCTTCGCGAGCACGGCCGCTGCGAAATAGAGGCACATGCTGTAGATCTCCTTCCAATTTGATGGAAATCAGGGAAAACCGGATATTAGGACACACTAAGGCGATAGACACGACGACATCCTCTCCTATAGGAACATACCGCGAACAACTGAGTCGATCGTGCCCGTTTGGATTCAGTATTCAGTATTCATTCGAATTCGTCGTCTAGAATTGGTATCGAGAGCATCCACGTTGGAAAGGGGGGATACAAAGCAGGCAATCAACATAGAAAAGGCGGAAGAGGTGGGATAAGCCAGGAAAAACACAGCGCCTGAGGAAGCAATTACGCCTTGGCCACTTCACCAGACACATCATGTCTCTCGGGCCGCTCACGACGAGCTTTACGCCGCCCGCCGATTGCACCGCGTCGTCGGCGCTCTACTGGGTGAGCACAGCTTCGACGTTCTACTGGCTGCACGGCCGGCCGGGCCAATCCTCGTGTTTCCCGGACAACTACTCGCCGTATCAGAACCAGTACTACAGCCCCGGCGTCTGTCCCGTGGGCTACACACGCGGGTGTGAGTCTGTGTCTACCGGTAATGATAACAGCGCAACCACACATGCGACATGCTGTCCGTAAGTACCGCCTATATATCACTTCCTAGATTTCCATGGCCGACACGCGATATTCGCAGTAGCCGTCTATCCACAGCAACTAGTGGGGGAACAGTAAACGGAACAGAAGTCTAATAATATGCGTATAGGCAAGGCAACTACGTGTGCGCCTCGACGTCGAGTAGCTACAGCTACCCCTGGGGTCCTACGCTAGGCTGTATGAGCGTGTATAGAGTCGACACGCAGACGAGCTTCACGACGATCGACGGCACGATAAATGGGGACGAAACGGCTGGCGCGGTGACGAGCATACGGGCCCCGGGTACGATAATGGCGTACGGTGTTGTGATACAGAACGGCCCGACTACCGCGACGACCACCACGTCGACGACGGCATCGGATTCCCAGACGTCTACTACTAGCTCTATCGCGTCGGAAACCGCGTCTTCGACAGCGGCGGCGGCGCAGTCTACTAGCCACGGGCTCAGCAGTGGCGCCGCGGCGGGCGTAGGGGTCGGCACGGCAATCGGCGTCATGGCGATAGGCGGCATAATATTATGGATGTTCTGGTCGCGGCGGCGCAAGAGGGAACAGCAGCAGCAGCAGCAGGAGTTAGGGATGGAAGCGCCCGGGCGAGCGCCCGTGATGAGCCCCGGGTCCTGGAGCGACACGACGTGGTCGGCAACCCCGTACCAACATCCGCCACAACAACAACCCGGAATGCAGGTCAACTGGCCGCCTACAGAGATGGCCCATCAGGGCGAGCCCCTGGAGATGAGCGGCGAGAACCAGATGCCTGCCGAGAAGGACGGGAGGCAACTACACTGGCGGCAGCCGTGATAATACATCGAAAAGGGGGTTAGGGGGAAACTGAACATAGATCCTACAACGGACACTCCGTACCTACCTCGATATCTGGGAACAATTAAATTTGGAATACCCAAACACGTGATCCGGCGAACCGACATGCTGCAACCCTTTGATTGAAGCGATGGTTGGTTGTTATTGAAAGATTGATATGTGCGGAGGCAATTTTTTCTGCGCCGAGAACGCCACGCACCGTGCAACTTGCTGAGATGCAGCTTGTTTTCTGTAGATACCCTTATATTTGATAGTGAATTCGAATCGTTAGTGACTAGAGTACCTACACACCTACCTAGATAAACGTTGAGTATGGAGAAAGATTCACAGTCCTTGGTCGTGTCTTGACGGTTTGTAGGGTTGAAGAGGTATTCAATAAAAAAGGGGGGGAATAGTCTATCTCCAACTCAGGGGTTAGAAAGCTAATGACGGGTCGGCCCGCTTACCAGTAGGTAAATACCGAGGTCGCCTTTTCAATGACTTTAGGGATGCTTCCAATCAAATTTGAGAAGGTAATCGAGCAAAGTCAAAATAGAGTCGTGGCTCATTCGAACCGGGTCTTGGTGGTCTTGAGCATACTTGGATGAGACAGTCTGACCAGGAATTGCCGCATGCTACCTTCGCATCAGTATCTGACGCAGACTTGTTGACAACTGGGAAGACTCCCAAGATCTGAATCAAATGCCTTGAAATTGCCAAGGTGATGGGTCATTACTGACACATGATAGAACATCTGTTACCGAGGGAGTGGCTTCGGGGGGTAGGGGGTAGGGGGTAAGAGGTTCCCAGGGCAACGTCTGCGTTTTTCTGACATCTGACTAGGAAAGGTCGAAATGAGCGTACGCGTGACGAGGTCGAGAGGTCAACTCAGGAATCGATTCGAGGCAAGAAGCGGTGAATGAGCATCGGTTGTGTCCCCCTTTTGCCAATGTAAGATATCAGCTTCCTTGCCTAGTAACAATCGACGAGGCCGTTTGAAAGGCCATCACGAGGCTCCGGCGGTTGCAGGATCTTCGCTCTGGAACAGTCTAGACGGCTTCTAGATAAGTTAGTCCCCATCATTGGCTCGGTTTCCCGAGGACAGGTTTCAACTCCAACGTCTAGACAACGGTGGCTGCTCTCCGTGAGTCATAGTTTTCTCCTAGATACCCCGACAGTAGAGGTTCATTCGATTGCATCCATCCGTCCGTCCCTATCGTGATCGTCAGTCCGAAGGAAGCCGCTGGTAGAAACAATTGGGCCAAGTTGGGGTCGTTACTTGCTTCTGATGATGAGTAGCTTGACCAAGTATTTTGAGACCGGCCAAGCTGACTGGTCGATTGAGATGGATCGGCGGTGAGATTAAGCCGGAAAATCATGTTTATGAATAGTCATAAGCGTAGACTGTCATTCTATTATGGCAATATTTGCTCAAGTCGAGTCGCTGAGCTCGCCGCGAGTCGACGCGCCAGGGGTTGACCACGGCTTTGTCACACGGAGTAAACTCAAATAGACCTCCTAAACAGGTTGTATCGCCGGGGTCTTTGATGAATCAGCTTCTTCGCATCGATATCGTGAAAGACGATGGTGGCCACAAAGTTCGAGACACTGATTATGTTATAGACCGCGAATCTTATCTCGCCGCTCCCGAGTAACGTCGCATTATATTCGGGGAGTCCACGACATTTTCGATCTTGCCGCCACTAGGGGGCGCATTCGAAAAAGACACTATTAAAATTATGACAAAACCTTCATGTTCTCTTGAATGAGACCGGCGGGTGAGGATATCTGGGAATTGTGTACCTCATGAAGTCATACGTGTTGAATTAAATCAAAAGAACGTCATTAAAAGTCCTGGACGCGAGCGGTTCAACCCTGTCTCGCTTGCATTTAGTTGATTTACCAACTCTTACATCGACAGGTATTTTGTTTACGCCGTCTCCGTGGCGAGCTGTCTTGCAGGAAACAAATCCGATAGACGGAGCAAAGCTGTCGTCTATTCGTCGAGAACCCAGTACCAACAATCTCTTTACTGTGGCTAGGTGATACTCGTATCGCGCGAGATTCTGGCAAATGTAGCATAGGCATACCGGCGAGTATGCTGAGATGCCTTCAGCTTCCTACCTTCATGTCGAGTATCATATAACAAGGGAGGTTTGGTTAAACAGCAGCGCGCCCACGCCTTGCGTCAGGTGGAGACAAGTTTCCATTTTCAATTAACCGCATAAGGGGAGGGTGTGATTATTGCTTCCCTAGCATGTCTCGAAATAGGTATCATATTAGAGCGGAATTGGGACTTAGGGGCCGCGGTCCTAATCTGCGAATGGGAGCCGAGCCAGCTAATCGTGCAGAGTTCTAGGAGGGTAGCCAAACAGATGCCATTGCCGTACTAGCTGCAGTAATACCTCGATGCAGCTTCTGCAGGGTCTCACTCCGTAGCTGACTGCTGTAGGTATGTGCCTAGACCCCTGAGCACGGGTGATAGAAATCCCATGCGGTCTTCCTTGATCCCGCTGTTGTACAGCAGCATGAGTCTAGAGCAACCGTCATGTATGCCCTCTTGGTTCCCACGGGGAAGCAGGTGGCTCATACCATACAGCCTTGTCGTTCGGAGTTTACTCCGATCTGAAGTCGGCATGGCAAGGCTTTCAAGTTAGGATACTTCGACGGTCTCGCCTTGAGAACTGCCAGACAGCCGATATCGTCTGCGCCCTTGTAAAGTGAACCTTCCCTATTGCGCTATATAGTACTAAACAGCAGACTAGTCTAGCCCTTCCTCAAGCATTCATGTCTCTAAGACGGGGAAATGAGGGATTTCCGTATGCAAAGGATTTGGTCATACTATTTTCGTAATCGACACTAGACCAAACACAAATCCTCCGTCACCTATAATACGACTGTTCTCTGCCCAGTATCCTCTCGGGGTAAACTCGTTAGTACCTAGACTAAGAGCCTGGCTGCAGATCAATGCTAATGTCTTGGGCTGCAGCATCACACGATGCAAACTATCAAGCAGCATTACATTGCATGCCACTAGTGGGACGGTATTAGGATGTCAGTGAGCTGGGCAGGCATCCGAATAGGGAGTATATACACAGGAGATGTAACGGAGCCAACAGCTTGGGTCGGCCGTTTAGATGAGCGCGTTATCGAAAAAGGGGTATCGACATGTACCCGGCCGTCGATAAAATTCAGCTCAATTTTGATGGGGTTAATATTCTCCAATTCAAAAATCGGTATGATATGCCTGAGCATATATCGTAAACCATGTCTCGTAAGCTACCTAGGTAGGTAGGTACATTAGGTATCGTGACCGTAAAGTACCCAAGTATTTTAGTTCTGAACCGGTAAAGATAACTGGATAATACGAGCCGGTCCGTCTAGACTTCAGTCAATATTGGAGGATAGACTGGGTCCTAGGGACCGAAACCGTTCGAAGCAGATCCTGTCTACGGGATGGAAACTTTAAGAGCGCACGCGAATACTAACTATAAGGAAAGGGGTTAATAGATATCTGCCTAGCTAGGTTAGTTTACCAAACCCGTTGAAATTCGTCGAGGTATATGGATACAAGATGGACTAGGAATGACCTAGCTGTTCGCTTTGGCAACTTGTCGGGGAGAGCGGACTATATAACAGTATATTATTAAGCCGCATAATATCGCACGCCAGCCACCTAAACGAATCATCGAGCATAGAGCCAACGTCACGTCATATAATGTCCCAGTGACATACCTACCTACCTACCTAGTAAAGCCACCGGCTACTTAAGTAACGAAATTTGGTACAAAGGCAAATTAGTTGCAGGCTGACTGGTCGGCATGTTATTTAGTGAGCGGAAAGCAAGCACCGCGTAGCCCTCGATTTTGGTTCATGCTGTGTACTCTAGTGAGAGGATTGCGTTCGAAATATGATGAAATATGCGTTGTTCGCCGCGACACAAAGCATGCATGGAACATTAAAATGCTCTAATCCAGAGGACTTGACCGTATCCGCGGTCCAATCAGTCGAGATGTCTGTTGTCTCGGCAGAGATGATGCCTCGTAGGTCAAAGGCCCTACTATGCTGCGATATTCTCTACACGGAAGAAAAGGTTGGTGCAAAGTATCCACACGCTCGGTTTCGAATATTGATGCTCGTGCCAATACGTCGACGAGCAGGCGGCTTATCCAAGCTAACCATTGGCAGATGTTACGGGAGACACGGGTCCGTGGGGTAACATACAAGAAGCCGGTAACCTGGGTATCCCATATAACGGACCGTCAAATACCAACACAGTTAGTATATGAACAAGGTGTTTTGATGAGTGTTGGTGTCCCTAGTAATAAGTAGGTAGGTAATTACCGTTGCGGAAACAATGTTCTGATTGCCCAGCTAAGCACCTAAGAAGGTAAATACCTAAGGTACCTAGGAATTGGAAAGACGTGAGATACTAGGTAGGTAAATCACAACCTTCTTAGGCCTAAAACTGTGAGTCGGTGCAAATGATAAAGCGAGTCTTAAACTTAGAAGTGAAGACATATAGGTGGTAGATAATAGCTTAGATGAGTTGTTAGCTAGCCGAGTTCGTTATATGTAAAGGACGATAATAAGGTAGAAATAATGCGAGGGCGTAAGATTGTCGCGCGATAATTTTTTTGTGTTTTTTTTCCTTCTTTTCCTTCTTTTCTATCGTTTTGATGTTGATAAGAATTGGAAAACAAATTGGTGTGGCATATTTCAAGATGTGATGTCAAGGGTGTTAGTTTGTTGGACCCCGTCACTGCCCCGGCTCCATTCCCGGAGAATTTTCAATATTTGGATCCGTTTTAAGTGGAAGACCCTAACCGACATAGCAAAAAACGGGAGTCAGTGCTTCCTTCCTTCCTCCATAGGGATTTGCTGATCTGCACGCAAGGACCCGTACACGAACTTATATAGATACTTACATACTTCGGTACATGCTTACGTACATAGATGTACATACACATATTTAATATCTACATGGATTTAAATCGCACGGGAGTTGCCTGGTCTAGCCCTAGGTAGGCAATTAATAAGCTTCTGACGACGGTAGAACTAGCTACATGAAGGTAAGTCAACGCAAGGGGATTGATTATGTACATACCTAGTATTATTTCGTGTCGTTATCCACCGCGGAGAGGATCCTAACCAATACGGGGGTAGCATATGTCGACTTGTGTTATCTTCAGCCTCATCTCAAGGATGTGTCTTTAATTTAAATATGAATAATTGGTCGGCGGTATGTAGGATTGTCGTAAGAAAAAGGATTTGTAAAAATAATGATGAAGATTGGTCTTTGGGGGCTCGATATTGAGATGACACCTTCAGTTGCTTAAACCGCCCTATTTAATCCTACGGATTATCATAGTACATCATATGGCCGCAGTGTAACCATGGGCGGCGGAAGACGAGCTCGTCTCCCCAGCGCTGTCTCGATCTCCCCGGGAGGTGGCAGATCGCAACGGGTAAAAACCCGTGTGTGACAATAATGCGGCGTCAGCAATGCTAACCTGATAATCTGATTACGAAATACGTTGGAAAATAATTGCTATATTCGGCCATATAAGAACTTTCAACGAACCTTCAACTGTTCTGTCACAATTCATATTTCCGAGCTGTCGTTTAGAATCCTGACCTCCTCCCGATCCGAGTCTCAACCAATGGCCAAAAATTCTTCTTATGTTATTAAAGTCGTATTTCATCCCTTTAACATGCCAATAGTAGCAACACACCACACGGCTCATTCATAGTGGTCCGATCATTCTCTCTGCCGGTCCTCAGTCCTGCATAGGCTGCAGTTACACGAACAAGGCTCAGAGGGCATAGTTTGGTACCTAGGTAGCTAGGTAACCTCAAATCTACTACTGCATAAAATGATATGTCAGGATTCTATCTGTCAGCTGCTTTTCCCAAGCCTTTTATTCGATATCGCTGTACCATAGTAAATGAAGGTGTGTTTCTAGAAGAAATAGGGACCCACTGTTGACCCTTGCCGTTCCAGGGTCCTCAATGATGCATTGCAGGGACCTGTCCTTTGGTAATAGCTTTTTTTATGTCTGTCTGATAGATTGCTTGCTCAGACATGTGTAAACTCATGTTTAGGAAAAAAGTCATGGAAAACGATGCGCCAGAGTTCTACATGAGTAAGGTGTACGTGTATACACGTGTACACAACAACACACTAAGTCCGCATTGCGCAGTACAATAAACGGTAGGTACTATGTATTCCTACAACCCCTGAAGAGATAAATAAGGGTGCTTCCGCACGCCTACCTTGGGTAGATCCCATTGCTTTTCGGAACACCCTTGCAAGAGGAACCATTTCGGGTTCTTTCGTACTAGACCGTGACTTCTTTCACAGACTTGGACTCTATTGTCCGTCAGTAAAGCTCCGTCGCTTAGCTGCCAGCGGGTAGTCACCTCCTGTTCTTACCACCTAGCATACTCTTTATTTATCCTGCAACTCAGTCGTCAAGACTTTTCCCTTCGAAGCTTTATCAAGGTGACGGACGGGTCTTTGTCACTATGAGCGGCAGTGGCGGTTACTACAAGTACCGTTGCAAGTACTTCTATACCCATAACTGTCCGAATTGGGTCTACGTCAATAATTCCCCTTGCGCAAACTGCTGCGTAAGTCACTCGCATAGGAATATAATGAGTTTCCATTGGTCCAAGTTAGCTAATCCTTCAATGTAGGCGGAAGGGCGAGACGTGGACGGAGGAGCTTCGGAGATGCCTCCGTCGAGGTGCTCGCACGACATATGCGTTCCTCGAGTTGAAGATGGCGTTGTACACTACACCCTGATGGAAATCGTCAATACAGATGAGACCGGCAACCAATGGGCTCTCAGATATAAGGTCAACCAGACTCAAGTTCCCACCGTCATAACGACTAGTGCCACTCCTGGACCGCCAGTCCCGGCTACGAGCTATTGAAAAAGACAACAACCCGAGTCCAAATACGGCAAGCAGAGGATATCGAAGGTTGACAAGCAGATGAGACCTTTGATATGGTTTCTAGGAATCATGAGATAACAGATTTAGGCATTTGGGGAATCTCTAAGACACCCGGGTTTGTGGGGCGCAGCCATCATATCGCCTAAGTTGTAATTATGAACTGACGATCATATGGCGGAAACGGCGGCGTCCCGTACAAAATTTCCACATGTTACTCTTAGCGTGGCTGGGCATAACGATGACTACTCCAGACTGGCGATGGAAACACCTTTAATTTGATATAAGTAGCGAATCCTTTATATAATCTTATAACACGCACACTATATTCTAATAATAGGACGAGAGACCGTGATGTTCTTTTGAAGTTTTTAACACTAGTGCGGCTACAACCAATGGAAAAATGACACTTTACACAAGTTTATCCCCCGTCTTATACACATGAGAGCAAAGGCATTCATTCATTAACCGACTTAGGTATTCGACTCTCAATCTGGTTCCGTTTTCATAAAGATTTGGTATGTCGAGAGGCTCAAGTCTACCTAGACAAATTCTTTTTTTCTGGTGGAGGTGAATAAAATTTTTTAACGGACGAAGATACGCGAGGCCGAAATGGCGACGTAATATCAGCTAGTAAGGAGATGGAACAGCGTCGCAATACAGATCTCGGAGTCCTTGATTGGGCTTACTGCATTAGTTATCGCGTTGGCTATGAGCCTCGTGATGACTGACCCCGTTCTGCGACTTGTAAGCGCCCTGCAAGTAGAACACGGATAGCAAAAGCTGTTTCTAGAATGTGATAGAGCTTACCTACTGCATTTGATTATGTTATAATAGCTAGCCAGTGTTTTGGCCAACTCGCAAAATTTTTACGATTTAATCATTGAGATCCTTAAAGAAGGGTTAATGCAGCAATACTCATATCGATGCTTGTGATGCATTGCAACTTTCCGAATACCTATTCGAGACCAGAAAAGGCCAAGAGGAGGTAATGGTCTGCGAGACTAAGCTATATGGTGTTAGTAACTCGTACGACGCGGAATTGTGATGCTCAATTCATGTTGCAAGAATGCTACGGTCAGAATAGCAGCTCAAATACTATTTCAATATTTAAGAGTTATTCTACATACGACGATATCGTATAGCCTAGGTATAGAGCTAAACACACATACATATGTGATGCTTCTATTATATTCCGTGAAATAGGAACTATTATATACCTACTTACCTAGGTAGGTAGGTAGGTAGGCAGGTACCCAAAGAAACATCCATATAAACAAAGGGTAAAGGGGGATAAAATGGGCACTCGAAGGGTTCAACGACAAATCTGAGTTAGGGCACGTAAAAACGTAACCTCATGTGCTTTGCCAAGGAAATATTATTCATATCTACCTAGATGTAGGTAGTAGTGGTGATGAATGTACATGGATACGTACGTACCTAGGGTATGCACGGTCAATGAAACGGACCCATCTAGCCGAACCAGTCGGCCTATTACATGGGAAGGGGTGGTTGGGAAATCGGGAACGCTAGGACGCACCTGCCCGTAGCCGCTACATATTAAGAGCATTAAGGGTGGGGGCTTCCCGGTATGGGGTATTATAAGCCCTGTTCCGCCACGTGCTTGACTCTTGGACTTGCTTTCCCGGGCCGTAGAACTCCACTTGTCACGTCTCCGCGCTTTCAACGGCGAGTCGTTAGCTCCTTACAATTCTTCCTTACAACTACGGAAATCTTCAATATTATGCCTACAATTATCGATATTCGAAGTGGGAGATTTCATAATAACCTAAACAACAAGGGACAAACGCGTCAGCATCGGTAGATTACGCGCAAATGCGACACTGTAGGTTACTTGCGATCACAGGGCAACCTACCTGGTATATTTCCGATTCCGCGATGCTCACCACTGCAGGAAATATCTGACAGCTGCACATCTCGTACGACCTTCTTCCGATTTATTAATGTATTATATGCCGTGCTACAATCAGACATCATAATCAACGCCTTTGATACGCGTATCGGATGTAATGGGCGCTCATCGTACAGGTAGGTACCCAGGGATTTGCACCACCCCGCTAATGTCCCCTGCCATGCGCGTCAATCGTTCGGCGGTGGTGATCTGCGCTAAGCCTTTGGAGCTGAAATTCAGAAATACCATACATAGTACATGCCTAGCTACCTACCTAACCTAGGAAAATGTTTTACCGGGCCGAGAAAATTACTAGTGCCGGGCTCCATGTTCTCGACTCTTATCTCCAACTGCGGAATTCGGACATGTTCGGTAATCAACCATTCAGCATTGTACTAGGCAAATAGTAACCTAACACAAATGGAACGTCAGCTTACCTGCATACCCAACAGGCAAGCAAATAATTCAGTTAATGAGTAGCTAATGCCTGTACGGTGGGTTGGCAGGGTACTGGTCCATACCTAGTTAGGTACTATATAGGGCTGAAACATTGATATCGGACTTAATGATAGGGTTAGTCATGGGGGATAAATGTCGAAACTAACAGTAAGCTTCAAAACAAAGAGAAAACATAAATATCATTAGCTCCATCATGCTAACAGGAACGTTATAGTGAATGTTTGATTCGCTACCTATCCATTTGAAATACCTACCTACGTACTCACTAATACATGATCGACTTGAAGGAATCAACTATCTTGTTCATATAGTCCAAACACGCTTCTTCCGCTAATGTGTCCTAGTAACATTCCGGACAAAGCTCACATTTCATCCTTTTCGAGGTTTAGATGTCATAACTGTTTCGGACTGGCTCATGTCTGTTCTAGTCTCGTAAAGGCTTGCCGAGTAGCCGTACGATGTGATGATGTAGCGAGGGATGAAGTTATCCAAATTAAGTTGACGCACTGAAACCCGTATTAGTATGTGTGAACCAATAGATACTTCATCTACTGCTATTAACGAAGTCAATTTATGTCCCACAATATATCATGTCGTATCGTTGGTTTTTACTTTATCTACGGTACTCCAATGAGTCTACTATTCGCAAGGCAAGGGCAACCACTTGTCCCAATCTGGTCCGCGCACCTTTAGAAGGGTAGTATTATTATTATTTTCTCTGTTCGGAAGCCAGGGCCAAGACTCGTATCATCTATTCGGTTGAAGCTACACAGTTTCTTTACATGTGACTCGTTGCTACTTTCCAAGGTTGAATCGAAAGTGACGGCCGTAGCTTTTGAAAGCCACATTGGTAGTGATTGGTAGTGATTGGTAGTGATTCACTACGATGTGATTCATGTAAGGGAACAAATGTCACTAGGAATCATCAGCGTGCTCGGGTAAGTGGGAGTTACTTATGATTCATTGATTAGAAGGCGTTGGTATTTCTCTATCGTTGGTCATTGTCCGCTATGAAGAGCCTTGATGATAGGAAATATACCTACAATCATTAGGTCGCAAATTTTCATCATTTGAAATATGGATGGTATATTCCACGTGGATTAGATTTTCAGATGACATGATACTTACATACATACACATATTTTACCCTGAGATGCTGTACACCTCCACTCTGAGGTACGGTCACTTCTGATGATCGAATTACCCTCGGTACTACCTGAACTCATACCATTTAAACTTATATAGGTTATCCAACCATTACTAGACCACCTAATCTTGTTTAAGAATACGTGGGATCAAAGTGACCAACCATTCAGCTATTATTTGGGACGGCCGGCGGCGCTATCGTAGTATTCCGCAGCAAGCAAGCCAGACCCTGAGTAAATATAGCCCTAAAGACCTCGTAACTGCGATCGACATGCGTGAGGGTCATATCTGTCACTACGGCCGGGATGCGCTATTCCTAAAACTGTCCTGCGGTTATACTGGTGTGATCATCTACGGCTTGGTGCGGCTTTTAGCAAACTCGCTTGCGGAGGGTTGAGCCAAGGGGGTATGACACAATGTCAAATCAACCGATATTGTACAATGATGTACACGCAGAAGCATTCGGGTTTTGACTGTAGTTTCCTATGCCCGATAGTTCATCCAGCTTACCCTTGGTTTAGTCCGATGTGTACCTATCAACCACTCTGAAGTTGTATGAATTTGTAGTTATACAGAACGTTCCATATTACTATATCAAAACATATGTGCCAATGTATTATGGAATTTACACTTATAAAGCAATCCCGAATAATCCGTCTTGGCTATTAGATTGACGCGAGTGAGCTAAACGTTATGGAAAAGCTGTTATTCTTATGCGTAAATTCTATGTATTCTTATACATTTTGTCTTGTGGTCACATAAAGCAACCACAATTGGTGAATTAAAGCGTTTCGCGATATATTCATAGTCTCTCAATTCAACTACAACCGTGGAATCTAATTTGCCGAAAGGTTTAAGTGGTTTCTTTTAAGAGGGTATTTGTGCAATATGCAACAGAGCAACAGAGCAACAGTAAAGTTTTCAAAACTCGAAGAGCTCCCTGATCTAACTTGACTCTCAAATAGGATGGAATTGATATTGAATTATATACTTGGGCTTCTGTGACCTTATAATAGCAGCTATTAATCTTCCGTTTGTAAAACTAACCTTTGTAAATAATTATTGCCCCCTTTAAGTTTTACTACTAGTTATCGGCGAATTGTATCCAAAGTTCATCAAACCGCTGATCAAAGTTGTGTAGATATGATGCATATTTGTACTTACCTACATACCTACATAGTTATTCCAATATTGAACATATCGACAGCCAACTTTCATCACATGATGGTACATGGTCCAAAAACCCCCGAGTGGTTGGCTCCCCAAGATCGACGCGCATACATGATGCCCGTATTGCATACACGGCTATTGGCGCAATTATATACCAAGACCGCAAGATAAATCTGACGTTGAATGAACCATTTAATTTTATGATGATGCTAAGCAGGAATCGTCTTAAATTTGGGAGTGTGGGAAGGGGTGCCATGAGAAATGAGTAAGATAGCATGGCAGATAACCCCCGCTCTATATCATGCTACCAGGCAGATCAAAAGGACCTATGGAGAGGGACTCGGCCCAATTAAGTCAATCTAACTTGTTAGGTAATGGGTCGAAAACATCATTTCGTCGAATAAAAACACTCGGAGACGGCAGGTTTAGATCAAGGCTGGCGTTTCTTATGGCTGAGGAAGGACAATATATCGAACTGGTTGTTGGTGTACTACCTAGGTAGGTAGGTATGTATTATTACCGTACCGGGGTTCATAGTTTTATCCCTTTCTAACCTAAGTCCCATCGATCATCATTACCAACACTCTTCTCGATTAATACAAAAAAGATGTGTTGATCAACGAGATATTAGTCGAAGAAATCTATGGGAAGGTAACTCTTCGAAGCTAACGCGTAGCAGGCATCTTGACCAAACTAATCCCTTATGTAGGTAGGTATACGATTATGCTTATAGCTTCATAGGTTCTATCACTCCTGAGACGAGGACAAGATTTTTTACACGCGATTTTCCAACTCGATGACTTCTCTGTCCGACATTAGACCGCCCTTCGCTCATTTACAAAACTCCCTACGCGCCGCGGCATTGTCCTTTGGATCCGATATAGAATATTGCGTGAGGGGGAGCAAAAGCTACAAGACTAGGAGCTCTTTTCAGGGTCATCTACTTCCTTTGTTGGGATTGCAGACGTCGAAACTATCATCATCGATGTGGCTCTAAGCCTATGTATCTCGTTAATTCCAAGGAATGAGTTTGATACCAAGGAAAAATTATACCCGATGATACTAAACTAGGTACACATTTCGATATTCTATTTGATATTATCGAGTCAGCGACCGTTCCGTTGTCAACGCCAAGAATCCGATTAATTAGCAGAGAGCGTCCTGTTCCTTATTTGAGAGCATTGAGGCTGTTATAATAGAGCACCGCTAGACCCTTCGTACACTGACCTTAGTAAGTTGAAATAGAATTTCTGCTAAGATTCGAAAACGAACCCCTTAGACCTGACCGTTGATCACGCTACGTACCTAGTTTATCCTCGCTGAATTTGATAACTTTCATTCCGAAAAACGCCGACCAACCTAACGAGGCTACGAGTGTTCTGGGCTACCTGTTCCAGTTGCGATTCCCATAACCACGAATATATCTACAAGAGCCGAATAGTATCATACAATGATCACGATATACCGGATAAAAGGAGCCCTAAATAACGGTTGAGTATTATATTCACCTGCAGCTATAATTCGAGGCGGTTCTAGTTAATTTTATGCAAATTACGCGAGTCTACCCGGAATTCGAGGATATATGCTGCTTAGACTTCACGCGTGAATCCCACACAGCGGAAAACACTTTTGAAGTTACGAAGAAAGGGGATGGCGGTGAAGAAATTCTAACATTTCTGGATTGGGGCTCAGCCCCCAATTTGCAATACCTTTAATTACTTAGGTAGGTAGATATCTATGGAGCTAATGATTCTAGATATCAACTGGAATATCAAGCTAAAATATCGAAGTTCGACATTTTGCAACCTCGGATCAGCGGAAAGGGTGCCCACGATCACATCCATCTACGTATTTGTATTAAGGTTGATGATGCTCAACAAGAAGACCGACACCGGTCTTCCCCATTAAGAGAACATATATGGCCAGGGAAGATAAAGAAGAGCCAAGTGATGGTTCGACTATGTTAATTTATTATAACTCGCCCACCGGGCAAGATGAAATCGGGCAAAACGATATTCAAATTAGGTCATGAGCCATCATAATCGTGATCATGAATTATCTATGTTCTATAGATCACGATCTTAAAAAGACAAGCAGATTGCTGCTATCACCGGCAGCCAACTCCAACCCCAATTCCAACGCGCGGAGGAAGAGCCGGCATTCCCAAACCCGCGACCCTGGTACCCGAACGTCACATTCTGAACGACGGCTGGATTGTAGCAGTTTCCGCCGACGATATCTACGCCTTTCAAGTCATCGGGAGTTACGAAGAACATGTACTGCTTCTGATCTATACCCTCGAAACCCTTCGTGTCGTATGGGAACAGGTCCGAACTGTCCGTGGCGGTGGTGTTGCGCAGGAAAATGCACTGGACCTGGCCCGGATAGTCTTTTACCATCTGCGGGTAGTCCTTCATGACGTCCGAGTTGGACGTGTCGGCCACGAGGACGAACTTTCGCTCCGGGAACGTCTGGAAGATCTTGTCCAGCAGAGCTTTGCGGATGGACAGTGTTGCCGAGACGTCCGAGAAGTTGAGAGGCCGCGTGTCGAAAGAGCCTAGGGGGTATGTCTTGTAGATGAATCTTTTGGTAATTCTAGTCAGTTCTACGTGCGAGATAAAATATCCCTTAAGATATGAGAAACAGAAAACTTACTCCATGTAGTTTCTCGTCACCTGTTCCGGTGTCGTGGTAAGATAGTGAAAGTGGAAGTTCGGGATCGTAGCAGACCAATTCGCGTAGATCTCCGGCATGTTCATCCACGGCGTGAATGCCCGAGCAAAGGAATTCAGAAGACCCTCCTTCGGATCATAGATTTTAGTGACGCGGAGAATGTCGTCGATATCGGAGATAATTGTGAAACCTGTCGGCGGAACCAGGTAGGCCGTCGCGTTGCCCTCGGTGGTCCCGTTCGCATACATGTTGAGCGCTTGGATGGATGAAGTAGCGTTGCCAGCCATTAAGTGTCCCCCGTTAGAGCTTGTTGTGTTCTGAAGTAAGACGAAGGCATCGAAGTCGCCCTCGTCGGTCGTCTGGTACGGAAGTTTAAGGGATTGAACACCACCTTCCTACATATTGATCATATTTAGCTTAGAGGTACATATACTAGGTCAATTGTATATGTATGTTGACTTACAGCATTGATGACGCCGCCGCTTGCGTCGGGGCGAACATCAACATCGTTCTCGAAGTTCATGGTGACATTCACATCTTTTTGTTGGACGACAAAGATAGAAGCCGTCATATTCCTGGCCTGGTCTTGCTCAGGTAAGGTGAGCTCATCGATATCTGTACCGATCAGGAACTTATTGGCCAAGTCATCCAGCGTCTCTTCCGAGATATTGGGCTGTTTGTAGACGTTGCCATGTATCCTGACGTTCCATCCTTGCTCGGTCCAATTGGCATATGCGCTATATTTATGTGTATCAGTGATGTATTTGGAAGGATGGAGGGTTGTAGCAATGCGTCTCTTACGGAAGATTTAGAACTTGAGTTGGCGTGGCGGCAAGGACTGAACTGTTAATCCCGAGAGAACTTTCTACGGCTGTGCCACTAGGAAAGTCTTGAAAGTATTGGGGTACGCCTGATGCTACGTAGCTCGAAACATCGCTTCCCAAACTAGTAATTATGTTATTAATGTAACTGCCCGCATCGAAATCGCGTTCTACTATTCGATTTTCTAGGTCTGGAGCTGGTGTAATCATAGGATGACTCGGTGGTACAGCTATGGCCGTTCTAGCCAAGAATAGCGTTAACAGCCATACTGAAGTTAACCAATCAGATGATAGGACCGTCATTAGGCAGTTTTAGGTAAACGAATGTATTCCAGATAGTAGACTGTAGGGATGTTGTTTAGTTTTATGGTGGTTGAAAGAATGAAAGCTTTTTTTAAGTTGGCATAGAAAGGCAATCTAAGTAAGATGATGGAAATCCATAACTACTGGTCTCCTTCTCATTAATCTATCAATTCCACCAATTCCATATCCTACCTATAGAATGTATGACATGTGTGGCACTGCTAGGATCATGCCTTGTTTGTTGGCAGGCTGGAAAGTCCTTTGTGTTCCGGTGGCTTGGCTATGACATCACCGGGTCGCGATGGTTCCTTGCATGTGTGATGCGGGAATGGGGAATTAAGCCTGGAAATCGGTACTTCCCCATCAAATAAGGTTATGTAATAAAAGCGGCCGGCGCCGAGTGTTACATTTCGGCCCCGCTCCTCTTAGTTGAAAATATTAGGAGCGGAAGGATCGAAGAGAAGCTGAGACTTGTCTCTCTGAAGACTGCAACAAGCTGAGATTGGCTAACTAAATGACTACATAATAGCCAATTAGCTGATACTTAGACTGAGTTTATAACCCATTATGAGTCGCCGAAGATTTTCTTCACATCAAGACAGGGATCAGACAGCACGATAACAAGATGCGCAGAAGGATTAAGCTGAAGTTCGGATGTCGTTATATTTAGGTACTTAGGTAACATCGTGAAGTACTTGTGAAGTCGAGAGTTGCTCATGCATCCATGTCGGTTACTGACGCCATTCTATTAGTAACCCTCTCACACCCCCTAAGAGCCTTATATCGATTAGACGGTGGGATATCAGCAACTACCTACATAGTAGTAGTTGCAAGTTCAATATCTCAATTTTCTTAATCAACCATATAATCGCTCTAATTGGCAATAACTAGTCAATAGTCAATTCATCTCTTCATTCCGTGCTGAAGGTCCGAGACTGAATGCTCGGCGAACGTGATGCAACCATCGCAAGGCTTGTCCGAATCAGGGCATAGTTCGGCTTACAGGGAAATTATCGTAACGCCCTGCAACCGCGTTGCCGGTTTCCCATCCGAAGTCGGCAAAAATCATGTTTCGAGGTTGATACTGCGTCCGAAACGTGCGTAGAGCTCCACCTTCAACTGTGTCATCTCGTCCTTCACCGTGCCGAGCTTGTCTTCGAGTATCGACACCTCTCCCTCCATTCGCGAAGTTGACGACTCTAGCAATTCTTGTGCCTGTGGTAATGGTAGATGGAAGAAAGCGTCACCAATCTTGTATCTGTGTGTCGAGCCGCTCGTCAGCCACTGCTAATCTCCCCTATAGTCATTGTGGAAGCTCGTCCGGCTATCCTCGCATTACGAAGAACGTATCTCATATATGAAATCGGCAAGGCAGTTGAAGTATTCTTACGGTATTTTGTCGTCTTCGTCGGCAAGCTCAAGTTCCATCGTGATATCGTCAAGTTCTTCCTTCTCTTTCTATATGATAAGGTCCCGTTAGCAACCATAGTTGTCTAGTTCAAGAACGAAGCCTGGTTTTTCGTACATTCTTGGCCTTTAGCTCGTCTTCTAGGTTCAGTTCTCGTTGGTGTAGACGACTGAATTTATTGATCTTGTCTTGGTCTTCGCGACGAACCTCGACCTCGTCACCGGCGGCTTCATCTTCCTTGCTGAGCTAACAGGAGAAACTCGATGGTCAGCTTAATGAAAGTAGGGGATTTTAAATCTAAGGATTGAGTGTAAACTAACCATACGACGATTCATTTTGTTAGGTTTTGAGTTCCCCTTTTATATCGTTTCGTTTGTTACAACAGCAAGTTTCTATGAAGCTCAAGCTTCTACACGCTTGAAGGTGGGGTGAATCTTAGGCGGGATTGGATAAGGGATAAGGTCAACATCGAAAAGGTACTTTAGACAGGTACCCAATCTGGAGGGCTGAGTCACATGACTTAGAAAATACCCAGATACACACCTAACCCAGCACCAGATGAAATTTTTAATATACATCTATCGAATTGTTACCTAAGGTTGTTGCGATACCTAATATGTACGTATCCCATCTCATGTTTCGGCTATCGCAAACTTCAAATGTTCCTTGGACCAACTTTAAGGAAGTTCATGTTATACAAACCTAAATGGATGAAATTTATAGATGTGGATTGAAGCGCAACCGATCACAAACCGAACACACAGTCTTCTATCTCATAAACACACACTTACTGAAGATCTTATTATTTTAGAGAGAATACCTAAAGATATGAAACCTTCAGCTACCCAACCTGGTTTAGGTACGCCATTGTGCATCGGTACCAGCAGCGTCTGAGCCAATGAACGCATTGAACGTTTAAAACATCGGTCACTATTTTTTCGTATTTGTTTGTATCTTTTTGATACCTCAAGGCTCAATCATACCACACAACAAATAATTATATTAGCACACATCTTCCCTTCATGTAGAAGTGATGCAGTTTCGTCTATTCTAGACTCATCAGCCTGATTTTGAAGTTTTGCGCCTCATATGATAATGGGTACCTAACCTTCGGTTAAATATCTACTATCAACTGTCAACCCTTTGACCTTACTAGTGACACAGACAAGGCACTAGCAGTACTTTTTTCCCTAGTACATGCATACTGGCGAAGAACTCTTAGTACAAAACCAGTCCAGTTGACCTTCCAGACAACTTCGAAGGTTGCTAGTCGAAGTCGTCTCAAGATGTCGCATTCATTTGACCAGGAGTCTGACGGCTACAATGAGATCCGTCCGACTTTTTACATTGGTCAACATGATTCGACGAGATCGGAAACCTTGACTGACTTACAATATGGCCAAGTCCTAAATGCTGGTGTAAGTGGTCACCAGCCAGCATTCATACTGCGATACTCACACTTTCGCAGTTCAGCTTCATCACAACCCCCATCACAAATGAACATTTTCATGACCGTGTATTAAACCTCCTGAAAGCCAGCCTGCTGGATGCCAAGAATAACGAGCAAGCCGGCTCGGTTCTAGATCCGGTAGTACCGCCCTTAACCACCGAGGATACTAACCTCTTTCCGGGAACATACACGAGTGGGCTTGTTGCTTACTCTAGCCCCTGGATCGACTTATGCTCCTCCAACCATATTATCTCGAGCATCTCCAGGCAGGTTCTAAATCTCGAGGTCTCCTATGCGAATTTCTGTGGCGCAAGGAGCATCATAATTCCTGGTCCCAGGCAGGACTCCATCAAGGCTGGTAGTAGTCAAGGTATCGCGCAATATGCTCGAGCTATCTACGAGGCCTTTTCTATCGGAACACGAGTTAGCATTATCATTCACATTCCCATGTATCGCGAACCTAGCCTAGAAGAAAAAGTACCGCTATTATCTTTGTTCGACGAAAGTGCAAGCGAGACACCTTCTAAGGAGGAAGATATCGATCTCTTTAGTGCTTGGGACTCCTGGCATGTTATCCGTTCTGTTTGTGAATATGATGCTAGACTCTTTGTTGGTATGTGTCCCCCTTTCCTATATTCACTAGTACTCAAGATCATGAATGGTTTGTCATGACAATCGCAGCACCGTCATTGACGTGATAGTGCTAACCCAAGGAATATTAAGCTCTCAAAATCCCGCGTGTGCTTCCGGAAAAGGAGCTTCAGACGAGATGGTTCTCCGAGCCTCTCCAATACCTGACGTTTAGTCCTCAGGCGTTTCAGACGAATAAAGCTGGCCACCCTTCCCTTACTCGCTATCATCAAGACTTGATCTTCTCCTACATGCGCCTGAAAAATGCGCCATATTTCCTTCTTTGCGATGTGGGCCCAGAAGTGCAGGCCGATTTCGACCCTAAGCAGATAACAACGGCGGACTTCCCAACTCTGGCCGAAGCAGCCGCAAAACACACTGCGAGTAACAATGGCAACATCAGTTTCCAAGGGCAGAACGGCTACTCAGCATATCTGAGACACCTCGAGAGACAGCAGGAGCCTATCAACGAATTAGAAGTGTCAACCCTAACTAATTTCCAAGATTGGCTGCAGTCGCCGTTGCAACCGCTCTCAGATAACCTCGAATCCGTCACATACGAAGTCTTCGAGGGTGATCCCGTGAAGTACTACCAATATGAAATGGCCATCGCGGCCGCACTCAGGGAGTGGGCTCCGTTAGGAAAGCCCAAGTCAGGTCCAGAAGGGGAAGTTGTCATCGCAGTCGCAGGATCGGGTCGAGGACCACTCGTCACGCGTGCACTGCGAGCCAGCAAGTCCACCGGTGTTCCCGTGCGCGTCTGGGCCGTAGAAAAGAACCCCAATGCCTACGTCTACCTCCTGCGCCAAAACCAGCGGGAATGGGACGGTCGCGTTACCGTCGTCAAGACCGACATGCGAGCCTGGAAAGGCCCACTCATCTCCCCCGCTTCCGACTCATCTCCTCAGCCCGTCTACGGCAAAGTAGACATCCTCGTCTCCGAGCTCCTCGGCTCCTTCGGCGACAACGAGCTCAGCCCCGAGTGCCTCGACGGCATTCAACACGTCCTAGCCCCCGGCTCTGGCATCTCCATCCCGGCCTCGTACACCGCGCACGCGAGCCCCATCTCCTCGCCCCGCATCCACGCGGATATCCGCCAGCGCGCGGCGAGCGCCGACACTAACGCGTATGATACGCCTTGGGTCGTGCGCCTGTTTGCTATCGATTTCGTAGCTGCCAAGGGCGTTCCCGATCACCCGCGCTTCCAGCAGGCGTGGGAGTTTGCGCACCCGCTACCAGCATCGACGATGAACGCCGTGGAGTTGCGGCGCGCGGGCGGCGTCGCGGGAGGCGGTGGAGGAAGCATGGCTGGCGCTGTCGGCGCGAATGACCACAACGCGAGGCATTGCTGCCTCACGTTTGTGTGCCGTAGTCGCGGCGTCGTGCACGGGCTTGCTGGGTACTTCGAGGCGGTGCTGTACGAGTCCAAGACGGGGGTAGAGGGTGAGGATGAGGGCGAGGAGGTTGGCGGAAAGGTCGAGCTGAGTACCCTGCCGGATTTGATCCAGAAGAAGAGCAAGGATATGATCTCTTGGTTTCCGATTTTCTTCCCGCTAAAGGTATGTCATGACTATTTCTTTTTCCCTTCGGGATTTCCCTTTTATTCGGTAGTATTCGGTAATATGTAGCAGACGCTTGCCTACTACGTGGATGGAGAAAGATGCTGGTGGATATAAGCTAACAGGGAGTACACAGCAACCGCTCTACTTCCCACCGGACACTGAACTAGAGGTCAGCATGTGGCGACAGACGGATGACGCGAAGGTGTGGTACGAGTGGATGGTTGAGGCATACATGTGGGTTAGCCCGTCACAGAGGGTCAAGGTTGGGGGATCGGACCTATGCAGTAGCCGTAAAGTGGCTTGCTTGCTGTGATCCATCATGGAGATAACGAAAAGGAAAATACAAGCAGGAGAGGGAAGAGAGGGACGAGATTAGGGGAAAAGCATTTGCATTTTTGGGGGCTGTCCTTAGACTAGTTCCTTTTCCCGTGTTGCCCTACTCAGGATCACCGAGTTGGCGATTGGGCTATTCCGTTTCGCGATGAATCAAAGAACTACCTTGATCGAACAACAAAAATGCCATCCCGTTCTGTTCCCCGATCAGGTGGTAGGTCGTATACATCATCGCATTTACTCCCAGGCCGTTGAGACCTGCCCGTTATCATAAACCCGTGTGCCATAGCTTGCCCTGTTCGTTCTTCTAGGGCACTGTACTTCATTTCAGGGGTATATATCTGCCACCTTCGTCTGATCTGACCCTAGCCTCGACTTATCCACCCATCTTGACATCCCCATTCTCGCCTTGGTCGGCAGCTTTGATCCATAATACGTTGTTGCATCTGTAAGGTTCTCATATTAGCTAAAGGTAGAAAAATAATAGTAGACACCATTCCATTCCATGAGCCAGAGTGATCCTTTTTTCCTCATTTCCTTTTCTCGGGTATAGAGTAGTATTGAGTGGTATGGAGTGGTACGTTTAGGTAGGAAACACACCGAATTAGGATTTGTCCCAGGTCACTCGTGAACTTCTGGTCGATGAACTCCTGGGCGTTGGTAAGTTGGATGTTCATGTAGCTGTCGGAGCTGACGAGGCGGCCGCGGTACTCTGTCTCGCCCCACTTTAGTCGCACGACGATGTCCTTGTTGACACTATCTTCTATGTTAATATCACGATCGCATGGTCTGAGGAGTCGCGTAAGGTAGCGCGTAAGGTGACATACAGGTCTTGCAGCATAGGCCGCGGGTTGACAGGCACGAACTATATATTTCAGTCAGCCGATATTTAATAGTCAAACAAGGGACAAATGACAATTGAGTCGAGCAGGAAACTTACACTCATGGTGGACGGGGATGATGGGGTTTCGTAAAAGAATTAAGAAGTGTAGTGGTTGTTTGTCGTGACAAGCTTCAAGATTGAGAGCTTCAATGTTCAAAAGTCCGAAAGTTCAAAAGGCTGCACCTCGAATTTTTGGGCATTGACCCTTGAATCCTACAAATAATTTGATTGGCTGGTGAGAATTGCTAATAACCCGTATGCATTTAATGGTGCGTTTCGCTTTTGGGGTTCTGCCCCGCATCAACCCATGATTGAGCGATTCACTTATAAAGACTCTGAAGACTCAGTCTCTAAGATTTGAGGTGAAGAGAACTACCTGTAGAATAAATAACGACGTAAATCTCGAGATCGACTGGGGTATATTGACTTGATTCACATATCTAAGAGGCAGTTTATTTACCTAGGTAAGCACTGAACAACAGGGCTCAAGCTCTCTTAATATCCCAATTCAAGTCTTTAATGGTAACTTCGTCATTGGCCTTCTCATCATATTCGTACCATTCTCCTTCTTGTAAATCAACCCCTTCAAATTTGGTTCCAGACTCTAGACCATCTACTAGCCATTCGCCCTGAGTTATGATTTAGTTTGAAGGTAAATTTGATTAGAAGGGGATAAAAATCACATACCTCTGGGGTAAAAGATGTGAACTCCAAGCCTCGGCAGTCAAACTCGATAATTGTCTGTTGTTTCGGCGGTTCATTTTGTTCATATGGCTTGGGAGCAATCTTGATAGAGCAAGAAGACTCTCGCTATATTTTAAAATATTAGAATATTGGAATATTGGAATGTTAGAACGCAATCCGTATGCGTTCAACCACATCGCAAACGAACCTTGCAGTTCTTGCACCTCCATACGAAATTCGCTTCTCCCCTACTACCACTTAATTCGTTGGTTTCCTAGAAATGCGTTGGTAACTAGGTTCTTTCCTTATACACATCATACATCAGATGGCATTAAAGATCGAAGGGTCTTACGAATCTGCTGACGGCAACGGGATTTCCGTGTGTTTCTCGGCATGAGGTACATTGGACCGTGAAGGTATACCAGAATGGGCTCTCAGCGGTATCCTTGGGCCGCAGGTTGGTAACCCTACCGAGTCCTATTGGTTAATCAAGTGAAAAGAAAAAGAATATTTCAATCATTACTCACCCGTTCAATTCCGCTGTTAGTGTGAGCGCATACATATTGAGTCTTTTGCTTTGGGTGTTAGGGATAATAGTCGAGGAAAGACTTGAGAGATTCAGATTCAGCCTCAAGGATTCAATATTTTGAGGTTATCTACCTGATAATAACAACTTCATCAAGTTAATATGAACATATGCATGTAACCAGGTATATATATGTACGTCAGAGCGGGACAATGCGATAAGTACCTAAGTATCTACTACCTACTAATTTGAGTTAGCTTACCTAATCCTCGGTAACTTTTTTGACTCGCGATATGGAACGATAAAAACGAGAATATCTTCAAATAAGAAGACGAGCCTTTCAAAACGTGGGCAGTATATAAAGAAGCCCCGTGATCGCCAATTGAGGTACCGTCGACCTGGATGGCATACCTTAGGTATGCATTCGATATGGTCGAGGACCGCACAAGCACAGGCTTCGTGTCCATGTCGACTCTGCCTTCATTCTGGTCGCTTAACCGTACGTCGATCCACGAACGCAGCTACGAGACGGAGAGTTTCAGCCGCTGATCTCTTTACTGCGTGCTATACGACTATACTTGGTACCGCCACCGTTTTCGATGCAAAGAGGAAAGAGGATAGGAAAAGGGATCTCGATAAAAAGTTAGAAAACGCTAGAATTGCGTTGGGCAAGTTGGGTGTCCAAGAGTCTGTCGATAACGATAGCACCGCGAATTACGAGCAGCATGACACTTATGGATTAACGATAGAAAATCCAAGTGCTTACGGTCCTTCCAGCCCCTCCAGTCCTGCCAACATCCCACCACACGAATTGGCAACCCTATATAAAATCACTCGACGGCCGCCATCATACTCATCATGGATACAAACTCAAATAGAGTGGGTGAATGTCGAAGCCACCATTGTCGCGGAAGAGCAAGATCCAGCATATATACTCAGAGAACCAAAATCTGCTTTGCAACTGGAGATGACAACGACAACAGTTATAGGACTGGTAAATCAACTTATATGGCGGAACCAAAATAACGAAAGCATCCGGAGTCAAGATAATATAGAATTTCAGGGGGGGGATCCTAGTCCGGTAGATATATTTTTGGACGAGCTTAGAGATACGTTACGGACATCACATTATCCAAGTTACCATCAGCCTTATGCAGACGCCGAGGACACCGCAAAGAATCGATTTCTTCTTGGGGAATCGATAAGGCGCATTTTTAACCAAGCTTCTAACTCTTCAGAGATTGTAGCTAAAATATGTTTTAACCTCTTAACGTCCAGCGCGCCTCCGAGTATTCACACCTACAATACTCTCATTGCTGGCTTCAACCGGATTCAGCGTCCGGATTTTGCGCAGGCAGTTGTCGATTCCTATATCTACCGGACGACTTGGCCTGCCACTCAGCAGACCATCGTGTGCTTGCTTAACCACTATCGAGGAACTAATCAAGTACAAGGTCGGCGAGATATTGTTCATCGAATGAGGGGCGTAAGAGACGACGGCCTACACTATCGAATCGTCGATAGGAGTGCCATCTATTCACGCGACTGGCTAGAATGGGCTAAAGAAAACTGTGCTTCGCGAAGGAGCGCATTTGTGGAGCGGGCGCAAAGGAACGATGCCGTATTCGACAGTCTCATCAAAGGTTACCTCGAACGCGGGGACCTTAGCAGTGCCAGTATGGCTTTGGTCGCCTGTGTACGTGTTGGAGGCTTCGTCCCCGCTCGTACGGTCCAAGAGCTTTTCACCGCTTGTATAGCAGCAGTCGATTACGCAGCAACGCGGAAGTTAGTCCGGGGATTCGTGAAGAATTTATTGAAGTTTATGGCTGTTATTAAGAGAATTATCTACGAAGAATCGACAGCGACGTCACGCCAGGTGGTTTTAAGTGTTTGCCGTTTATTAGACATATGTTGGTTTCCAGACATAGACATTTTTGGTCCCATCGCTGGGGTTTACGCTCGGGCGCAACGGAAACTCGGGTCTATTTTGACTAGGATTCAATTCGAAATCGAGATAAAAGAGACGGCGGATTTATGTACGGCTACGCTCAAGGAGATCAATTCGAATGATCTATTGATCAGTCGGCTTGAGAGGACCGTTGCTGCACTCGATTCTGCTCAGCGGAGTAGACGAAAGATTACGGAGCCGCTCGTCAACTTCGCTAAGGCGGCTAAAATTATTTCCATCGATGGGAGGTGCCGTGATATAGAACCGAGAATTAAGGCGACGACGACATTAGTAAGTGCTGCCGTCATCAAGTTTAAGACGGGTTACGACTTCGACATATCTGGACTCCTTATATATAAACAACCTTTGGATTTAAGTTATCGACACCAAATTCGGCGTAAGTCGATCATCAACGCCCTCCATGCCATTCAGATTTCCCAGGGGCCGATGACGGAAGGGGATGTCAAGTTACAACTTCTTCGAAGCCTACCTGATCAGGTGCTGGCAAGAAGATTAGAGAATTCGGGAGCTGCGGAAAACCTGACTATATTTACTCTGACAACCTTTTACGCTCCAAAACTAGGTACCCCTAGGAGACTACGAAAGTACTATCATAGCGAGTCTGTAAGACAGCTGGAGCAGGGGTTCACCGACACTATAGAGAGGGCTAAGGCGATTCTATTTGCACACCTCATCGGCGGGTTTCAGAGCAAGCTCAGGTACTGGTACCCGGACTGGAATCAGATGCCTCTCGAAAAACTTGTGGAATATCACATGCGGAATGGCATCTGCAAAGCTCCCCGAGCTGGCAAGATCGGAGGTACGAAGCAAACAGAGGTCGTTGGGTCACGCGACCAACAAACCCCCGCAACGAGAACCAGTGAGAAAGCATTAATGGTTCTAGAAGATGCGGACGAGACAAATGGTATCGTTCCAAGAGGACATGCAACAAACCACGCAGGTATCGAGAGGGGGCTGCATTCAAGCCGACAGATCACAGAGCGCAATTCAACGGATCCACCCGTGTTGCGTGACGAGGATTTCCCATTGCCCCTCGCAGTGTTAGGATGAGGATCCAAGTAAAAGTTGTGGGGTGAATATAAGAGGTATGCTCTGCAGAATAAAGCATATTCTAATTGGATCCGGAGAAACTTGGCATAGGACTAGGTAGTCTTGAACCAAACCTCTATTCCCCTGTATATAAAACATCGTATATAAAAAAAATTACTTACATTATGTTTTTAACTGATCGTTAGCCAATTTGAAAGCATATGGTTGTGCAGTGGTAGTGGTTATGTAGTTTCTACCCCGATACCGGCTCTTGGATGACTGTCCTTCTATGATATGATTATGTACTGTCTGGGGCTCAAGAGGCTATTGGCTTCGCTTTAGATATGCGTCTTCATCTCGTACGTAGTATTCGCTATCTATCGTATATACCTGGGTAGTTGGCTAGCTAGCCAGCTAAGATAGGTGAGGACGCTTAAATGCGTAAGCCGGTCTGCGGGATTATCTTCTAAGATAAATACGACATTAAACACCTAAGTATAACACGAAATAAAGTGCTGCATATAACTTATAAGATTAACATCGCATAATAACTACCCTACTACATAGTACATACATTAGGTATGAAATAAGTGATAGATGATACTGCAACATTGCCACACCCTGGGGCTCCCGGTGGGTCTTGTCTTGTTCACCTCTAAGGCTTTTTAAGGGTCGAGTCTAGGCAGTTCTGATAGACGTTAGCTGCAACGTGAGGGGACTCGATAGGATCGGTTTTTATTTCGGTCCAACTTGGAAAGGGACTCGATGGATTGGAAGCCGAGTGGGTAGAAAAAGTAGATACCTAAGTACGTATGTAGATATTTATAAGATTGGTTTGACAGATGCAAGCGGAGCCGCCGTGCTCCGTGAAGGGGTGGTGAAGGGGTGAAGGCGCGGTAAAGTCCAGCAATAAAAGCGATAAAAGTTAAACCAAGCAAGAACGAGGTACTTAAAGTTCACTAGCGGGCGGGTGGGTCAAATGGGGTGTCTTCGTAAAGAACCCCGATTGGCCAATCACAGCTTAGAATCTACATCACGTCTCCCCACGGCAAGGATTTACTGGCCCATGAGAACAAGAAAACTCAATGATTTAACCTCACCGCTCGGGAAGGTAGAAAAGCGGAGCTTATATGGACTATTTAGGGCTTACTGCGTCACTGCCAGTAGAGGATACAGACGGAGTTATATACAAAAGTCTAAGTACCTACTAGTTGAAGTTAAGGGTCTGGCTGCATTCTGCATTCTCCATTGCATGTGCTTCTCCCCGGACTCAACATTGAACTACCGCAAATAGGATACAATTACACGGGGACATACGAGGAAAGTGACACGCCTCGTGGTGTGGAATTTTAAAAAAGGACATTCATACCTACCTACATATACCTAGTTCTCTTCCTCGCCTAGATCTTTCCCTTTCTACCTACCCACTTCTGCCTCGTACAAAGGAAAAGTGTCTTCTCTCTCTCTCCTCTCTGAGTCTGATAGACATCAATGGCTCCAGATATATGCCATCGACAGCAACAAGAGGCACAGTCGACCGGCTATTCATGATATCCACAGGCCACATCATCATCGTTCGATCAACCTGAGCATCAATCGAAGTGGTCATCGTCACGCTGATGTTGTAAATTTCAACTGTTTGCAACCACATATTCCTCATTTTAGCGACTACTGGTATACTGGTACACAACTGATTAGAGCCCTGATTCGACGTAAGACCTGCTAATAAGAGATGTAACGAAGAATCTCGAGCTAAACACATCACAGGTAGTCACATCAGTCATTTACCTAGTCCAAGTCATTTGTGCAGCTCTGTTCACTACCTACTTGGCCAAAGCCATTTAAAACACTACCCGACTCTTCTCCTGCCATTTCAACTCATTTTCTCTCTCGTACATATATCTAAGAAAAGGAAAGAAAGTTACACGATGAAGTTTGGTAGAAAGTAAGCTATAATACATCCATGCCTACCTATTTATAGAAGCTCACAACTCGTTATAGCTTACCTCGTAACCAAGTCCCCGAGTGGGCGTCTTCGTATATCGATTACAAGGGTCTTAAGAAGTTAATCAAGGCGGCTACGAGAACTGCGAAGGCGGAAGAGAAAGTTGATCTAGCAGGTGGGCTAATTTCTTCGACGTTACGTCGATGCCGGTCGTATCCCCTAACCTAATCCCAACAGAGTTTTTCTACGTTCTGGATCGTAACCTCGAGGATGTCGACTCCTTCTATAACAAGAAGTTCGCCGAAGCTCACCGTCGTATCAAGCTCCTCGAGGACAGATATGGCAGGAGTCCTGATGTTGTTACGGATCTAGATGACCAGGAAAGTGAGGAGCTCATGGGAGCTTTGCTGGAACTTCGGAATCAGCTTCGAAACCTCCAATGGTTCGGTGAAATTAATCGAAGAGGTTTCGTCAAGATCACGAAGAAGCTAGACAAGAAAGTGCCCGATACGACCACTCAGGAGAGATACATCACGACGAAGGTTGACCCTCAACCGTTCGCCAAGGATATCACTACCGCGCGACTAATCAACGAGATTAACAAATGGCTATCGGCCCTAGGAGATGCCCAGAATCTTGACGATGCCGTATCAGTAAACTCTACCCGTTCAGTTCGTTCTCTTGGAAGAGTGACCGCCAAGGCCATGTTAAGTGTCCCGCAAACTGTCCTCGATAAGTTAGACGCTGCAATTCGTAAGGACGACGTCGCGACCCTGGAAAGTAGCCTAACCTCCGAAAATTTGGTTACGTTCGAACAGGCTTCCCAGGAACTGCTGCTCAGCCTCCTTCAACGTTCTATCTCCGCTCGGTCAAAGGCTTGTATGGAGTATCTTTTGAAACAGATCAAGACATTGGATGAGCCGAGCGATCTAAATGAGCGGAACTGCGTCCATCGTCTGGTCATCCACATCGGCAGAAGTAAATCATCTCTGGCTAGCGATCTAGAACCTAACGCGGTTTCCCTCCCGATTAAGTCTCACTACAATAACCATTACATTGCACCAGCCCAAACCAACGGTTCCGCGACGACACGTTCAGCGAATGGCAACGGTTCCGACCCAAAACTATTGAGCAAAGAGGACGAGACGGTACAGGTTCTATGTTATCTTCTGGATCGTCTTCAAGAGGAGCAGCGTGCTGCGCTA
Source organism: Annulohypoxylon bovei var. microspora (assembly GCA_022836615.1). Lineage (NCBI taxonomy): Eukaryota > Fungi > Ascomycota > Sordariomycetes > Xylariales > Hypoxylaceae > Annulohypoxylon > Annulohypoxylon bovei. The sequence goes on along the minus strand of MU405225.1, from coordinate 99,994 downwards.
TCCAGTAGAGACTCCCTAGGTCGTATCCCCTTACATTATGCGGCACAGTTTGGTTTCGTCGTCGTTTGCCAGGTCATCATGGCAAAAATGCAGGAATGGGGCCAGTTCAATGTCGAAGACGGAATTGACGCCCCGCAATGGCAGGATAAAGAAGGCAATGCGCCGCTTCATCTCGCAGTTATTGGCGGTCACCCGTTGACTACGAAGTGTCTTCTACAGGGGGAGAATTGGCAGGGTCCGACTCACAAAGAGGGAACCGGAAGGATACCAGTGTCCAAGTCTAGCGCTGTGCTAGCATTAGCTACGAAATCAAATTTCGTATACATCATACGACTGCTCGTAGAAGCCGGTGTCGACATCAACTGGCAAGACGGGACGGGCGAGACTGCACTACACATTGCCGCTAGGTTTGGACATGTGGAATGCGCCAAGATTTTGCTCGAGGGCTCAGCCGAACAAAAGGCAAACTTGGAGTTGACGGAGAAGTCGTTTGCATGGACTCCTCTGCACATATCAGCCGTAGATGGTCATCTTGATGTGGCCCAGCTTCTGGTAGAAGCTGGAGCAGATGTTGGAAAAACAGACTCCTTCGGATGGACGGCTAAAGAGCATGCTGCTTTAAGGGGGCACCTGAAAATTGCGAGGCTCCTCGTGAAATCCATGGTCAGTTCTCCATCCATTAATGCCGTGGAGGATGTTCAAACGCCGTTCTCTGGTCCGTCGACGCCACCAGAAACATCATCCCTCGAAGACCGAAAGTCAGATGGGAGCACTCGAATCGCAGAGCCGATTAAGTCTTTCGGGCATCGCTACCTCAGAGACCGCAGTCTCGTGTTGGTGAGCTTAGGCTCCATGGATATGCGGAAGAATACAGAGGCCGTTAAGCTCGACCGTGTTCCCCTAACAGAAGCCCATACGAATCAACTCGACACAGCTTTGTCTATTGTGGTTTCGGCACAAGGCGCTCAGGGAGATCCTACCATCATTGACCTCCCGGTGCATGAAAACATCTCTACCGAGCCGATCTTGTTCACCACCTCAGACGCTTCGAACGTCAGGTTACTCTTCGACATTGTGCCGACCTACTCCGGAAACGAGAAAAATAAGATAGGCCGTGCCGTGGCATTGCTATCATCAGTTCGTCCATCGCTCGGGACAAAACGGATGAACCTGCAAGGTGATGTATGTGTACCAATTATGGGTGCGAATTTGGAAGTCATCGGTGCTGTCAACTTCAATTTCCTCATTATCACACCATTCTCGCATCCAAACATGGAAATCAACTCGCAGCAGACATACTGGAAGAAGCTATCCTCTACCATGGTTTTTGGTCACCGTGGCCTGGGCAAGAACTTCCTAGAGAATAAGTCGCTCCAGCTGGGAGAGAACACGGTCTCGTCATTCATCGCTGCCGCTAATTTAGGAGCCCACTATGTCGAATTTGATGTCCAGCTAACTAAAGACCATGTCCCTGTCATCTATCATGATTTCTTGGTGAGCGAGACGGGGATAGATGCGCCAGTTCATACCTTGACTTTAGAGCAATTTCTTCATATCAATAACGAGTCGCAATCAAGATCCGGAAGAGGATCGCCGGAGAGGAAGAAAACCGAGACAAATGGCAACGGTGTCAAAGAGCCAGGGTCTAGGCAGAGATCTCTTTCCATGGACTTGGCTAAGGGCGTCAAGAACAACCTTGACGAGCGTATGAAATATACGCTCAACTTCAAGAAGAAAGGATACAAGGCCAACACTCGTGGCAATTTCGTCCAAGCGCCTTTTGCCACTCTCGAAGAGCTCTTCAAGAAAGTACCGGAAAGTGTAGGGTTCAACATCGAGATGAAGTACCCGATGCTACTAGAGAGCGAGAAAGAGGATATGGATACGTATGCGATTGAGCTGAATTCGTTTTGCGACACAGTTCTGTCCAAGGTTTATGACATGGCCAAGAACCGTCACATCATCTTCAGCAGCTTCAACCCGGATATCTGTCTCTGTCTCAGCTTTAAGCAGCCTAGTATTCCGATCATGTTCCTGACTGACGCGGGAACGGAGGAGGTCAGCGACATAAGAGCCAGCAGTCTTCAGGAGGCTGTCCGGTTTGCCAGTCGGTGGAATCTTCTCGGCATCGTGAGCAACGCGGAGCCCTTCGTGAACAGCCCTCGATTGGTCAAGGTGGTCAAGCAGACTGGGTTGGTATGCGTCAGTTATGGAACGCAAAACAACGACTCTTCTCTAGTCCAGGTAAGTCAATCTATCGTTTATTTTAACTTGGATACTCTTGCGCGCGCAAATAAACAAGAAACTAATCAATATATCTTCCATCTAGCGGCAAGTCAAGGAAGGTATTGACGCGGTAATCGTGGACAATGTGCTGGCCATCCGCCGGGGATTGACTAAAGATGATGACTAACTATCATGCCATGCTGAAGCTATCCAGGAAGGGGTACGGGATGAAATGTTGATTTTGATGTCTAAATCAGCGATTTTGTCGTCTGTGAAATAGTAATATAAATTCGCAGAGCATGAGGCGATAGATCCCTAGATGGGTTGTCAACGTGTGTTCCGATATTACATGTCTCTTATTATAAGTTGTGATTCCTTATACCTACCTAGGTAGATAGGCAGGCAGCTAGGTCTGCTAGATCTCAGCCGGCATCTAGTGTCGGAGGTCCGACTGTGACGACATTTTCGAGCTAGCTAAGACTGATAATACCGATAACATTATATCGGTGATTGAGCAAATTGTTGAATAAATTATGCAACTAATGCGTTCCGGCGGCAGACTTTCGCCGAAGACCGGCCGATTGGTAAGGACAGCCAGGTGCGCACCTGCCGGTCATCACATCACCAGAGGCAAAAGGCAAAAGGTAAAAAGTTCCAACTTCATTCAAGAATTCACCGCAATTCACTTCTAACAGGTTCTAGTTATTACTATTACCAACTCCTGAGGTTTTACAATTCGCCTTAGGAGAATGCGGCCTCTTCCCTAATCACCAATCAGAAGCTAACCGCTCTTCCCTTTTCCTTAGATTCAATTCTATCTTTTTATTGACTGGTGGCGGTCTTTTCTGCACTCTACACTTTGTATCTCTTCTTCGCATCGCCGCCGTCATTGCGCATATTTCCCATCTTCATTAACCTTACCGAAGCCGAAGCCGAGTAGAGAGTATCATTTCGTCCCGGCTGACTGGCCACCTGCGCGCGCCGAGTCAAGTCGCCATGGCGTTTCAAACGTCAGCTCTTCCGAGCATCGCGGCAGCGACAACGGATTTGTGGCCATCAATTATGAGTGCTCTGATGGTACCTTTCCGAGCTTCATCGCTGCCGCCGATAAACCCGAATGCGCTTCGAACTAAGAAAGTCGAATCAAGCCCGCAAACGACGAATGTCCAAGCCAAGGCCTCTTCCGGTCTTCCCAAGTTCGAGCTTCCCGAATTTCTTCGAGACTCTCGAGTTGATGCTCATCTCCTGCCCGCCTTATCTGTAAAGAATATCTCCACTCCCTTCGATATCCGTTCATCGATTTCGATATTGCAGCGCGCTGCTATTCTTGTGTTAAACCCGATGGCATATCGTTTACAGCCGCAATATGTACCACTTCGATCCATGTCTACCTCGACCACTCTACGTCCATTCTCGAATCCGCTCATGAAGATGAATATGCCTCAACGAAGATCTTTTCAGACTGGTGGATTGTCTAGGAACCTGCTTGCTCATATGGAGGAATCTGCCAATAGAAACCCGACCAGCGCCACTGCTCAGAACGCATTCTACCAGGCTCTCTTAAGAGCGAACATGCCTGCCATCATCATCGAGAGATATCAGTCTGGGCGGTTTGCGGCAAACCCCGCGGCAGCCGAAGCGTATCAGAAGGCACTAAGCATGTTAACTCCTAATGGCGGCCAGGGTATGCGCGATGAGGATATCAACCAAACCGTGAAGAACCTGCCCGGAGATCTGACCCCCACACAACTCCAAGCTGTAACTCAGGCTCTGGCTGCTCGATCTCGCGGCGGCAACATAGCGGTCTCTAAAAGTGGTCAGGCGACTGGCGCAAAGGATGGTCCGCTTCATGTTGTCGTTGACGAGACGCTCGGTGGTAGCGTCTTCCGTTGGATCAAATTTCTCTTGTGGTTCTGTCTCTTCACGTATCTGAGCTTGGTTGTTGTGACTATGCTTATCGAGGCCTTAAGTGTTCTAAAACGACCTGGAGGTAAAGTCGAAAGCGAAGTCAAGGCCGAGCACCAGAAGACTCGATTCTCGGACGTGCACGGAGCTGATGAAGCTAAGGACGAACTACAAGAGATGGTCGAGTTCCTGCGCAACCCCGATAAGTTCTCCCAGCTCGGTGGCAAATTGCCCAAGGGTATTCTGCTAGTTGGACCTCCCGGCACTGGAAAGACTCTTCTTGCCAGGGCCGTCGCTGGTGAGGCTGGCGTTCCGTTCTTCTACATGTCTGGTAGTGAATTCGATGAGGTCTATGTCGGTGTCGGCGCCAAGAGAGTAAGAGATCTTTTCGCGGCTGCCAAGGCCAAGTCGCCCGCTATCGTCTTCATTGACGAACTCGATGCCATTGGAGGACGCCGCAATGCGCGTGACGCTGCATATGTCAAGCAGACATTGAACCAACTTCTCACTGAACTGGACGGTTTCGATCAGACCAGTGGTGTTATTATCATCGGTGCCACGAACTTCCCCGAGATGCTTGACAAGGCCCTTACGCGACCTGGTCGTTTTGATCGTCATGTCACCGTCGATCTGCCTGATGTACGCGGTCGTCTTGCTATCCTTCAGCACCACTCCAGGAAAATCAAGGCCGGTACGGATGTCGATCTCCAGTCCATTGCCTTGGGTACTTCTGGCCTTTCCGGAGCCGAGTTGGAAAACATTGTCAACCAAGCTGCTGTTCACGCCAGCAAGGTAAAGGCCTCCGTAGTCAGGAAGGAGGATTTCGATTGGGCCAAAGACAGAGTTATCATGGGTGCCGAGCGAAGGACTATGGTCATCAGCGCCGAAGAGAAAGAGATGACAGCTTACCACGAAGCTGGCCATGCGCTTGTCAGCCTCCTAACTAAGGGATCCGGTTCAAGCTTGTACAAAGTTACCGTCCTTCCTCGTGCCCATTCGCTAGGCCACACAGCAGCTCTTCCGGAGATGGATAAGTATTCTTACACCATAAGCAACTATCTAGCTCGCATAGACATGTGTCTAGGAGGCAAACTAGCGGAAGAGATTGTTTACGGACTCAACTCGGTTACCAGCGGCGCTTCATCGGTAAGGCACCTCCCTTCCCTCATGACTTTCTTCATGTTTAGGACAATATGTACTAACATTTTCAATCTAGGATCTCAAAATGGCAACCGCTGTAGCCTTCGATATGGTTGCAGGCCTAGGCATGTCTTCTAAACTCGGAAATATGGAGTATAGGAGCCGATACGACACTCTAAGCAGCGAGACCAAAGCCCAAGTCGAGTCAGAAGTCCAACGTACGCTCAATGAAGCTTATGAACGCGCCCGCAAGCTCTTGACCGATCACCGCAAGGAGCTAGACCTATTAGCCAAGGCTCTCGTTGAATACGAGACATTGAGCAAAGAGGAGGTTGAGAAGGTTATCCGCGGAGAGAAGCTGATTGGCCGCATCGCCGTCCCGAAAGGCCCCATGACTATTCCGGCATCTACCAAGCCGCCGGCCCCAGGTGAATTGGCGCCTATTCCTGACGCAGGGGGAGATAATGGACGGCCTCCGCCACCGGTGCCTCCAGCACCGGGAGGACTCGCCCCGAAAAGTGATAGCTGATATAACCACTACAAATGGATAAGATTATCTATTGTGATTATGTTGCGTGAAGTTCGTTGACAACAACCAGGAGTGAAGGAAACCAAAAGTCATCCTGCCACTAGGCATAATAACAAGATGCTGGGATTGGAACTGCGTTAGGTGGCTTACCACATACGTATGGTGCACGTCGCAGCTGTCATACCAATCGAAAGGGGTAGAAGGACACTTGAAACGTAAACTATGGCCTAGCTACCTATGTGCCTACGCGAGATGAGGGTGAGATCCGAAGAAGCGGATAAGGCCCATATGGCATCACCGCTACTTACTCCTACAACTACTACTACAACTGATTAATAGGAGTTCGCTAGTAGATATCCTTTTTACTTGTGTACCTATATGCGATAGGGCACTCCTATGTCAAAATAAAAAAGCATGTACCGATTGTAACGTTAGGAAGATTAACCTGGCCTCTTTCGTTCGATGAACAGAGAGGCTTCAAAAGAGATTCTCGGCTTTGATACGTATGGTGTTAGTGACATGGTGTAACTATGAAGTCTTCTAGTGCTTATCATTTGTCGTAGGTAGTTTGTTCTCTGCCTTCATGGGGGTGTCTATATAGATAGGTAAGTGATATATCTAACGCTATCCTACCTTTCACCATTCTCATAGTAGTAGTTCTAGGTTTGTATATACCGGTGTCATCTATTGCCCTTGACGTCTACTATCATACCGTAGTTCATAGGCAATGTGAGCAATCTCTCATATCTTCCAAAACTTTCCTGAGTACTCAGTCCACTCTTTCCTAGGCGTTTTTAATTTAAGCTACGTGTAGCCATTTGAGTATAGGTATAGTTTGTCTACAGTTAGTGTTTGTAGACCTTGTCTTTGTCTTACTATCGACGGTGTATTGATGGAATTGGTAGCAAGATATGTCTAAAAAGGGCTCTTCATCCCAAGGGTACTCAGATATCCCATTTCTGTTATAATAAGAGTCTAGGGTATTAGGTCCAAGTAGTCTTACACGCCAACAACTTCAGGGGAGTTCACATGACATGTCTTATATATAGGATCTTTGCTAAGGTTACCTACCTAAATATCCAACTAGTTTATTTCCAGGAAACTGCCTTTATCCGAGGGTAAGAGCTGAGTCAGAACTAAAATATCTTGACGTGAATTCTAACTAGTTTTAGCTTCATGCGGCTCTTATATGAGGCCGCCTCACATGTTAAGACACATAAACAATAAAACGACGGCTACCACTTCAACAATAGTGATACCATACATCGAGTCACACTTTTAGGATCGGTCAGATGAATGAGGATAGACTTCTACCTTTCTACACGATGAGAAGCTGTGGTGGCAAAAGAGACAGAGAAAAGCTTTATCACTCCAGCAAAAGCCTCAGCTACTTCTCTGCTGACGCGTTCTCAGTGATCAGATATGAGCTCATCGAAGACAACATCTAGAACCCCGAGCTCAACATCCACTCAAAAGACTTTACAATACTGCAAATTAATTTTTTGAGCAATCGCTTGACGAGCTATTAAGCTAGAAAAACTTTAGATATAGGCATTTAAGCTAAAGACTTTAAGCCGGGCTCGGAAGATTTTGTAAACTCATCGTTCTCGAACTCTTGTAGGTATCACCTGTCAGAACCGATATAAAAGTTTAACAGATACTTGGGTATCCTATTAAAGTCGATATTAATCTACATTGTATTTGCAGCATGACGAAGCTAATATTAGTCATTTTTAACTTTTACTAAACTACTCTATATTCACTTCATGGGTCTAGAAAAAGGAGGCTAAGAACATCACTAGTAAAAAAATAAAATAAAATAAAAGACTAAAAGATTGATTAAGACATACAACACCAGGGATTCGCTGGTCGTCACCGACCCAACTACTGATCCGGCGGTATCTGGTTTATCAAGGGGAGAGCGGACGGGATCCCGAGTTCTCCAGATCCTGTGGTCGTATGTGTTTGAAAGGTCTACTAATCAGGAATATAAACCGGGCTAAACAAGCAATTTTCTAACCAACTCGTGTTCTGAAGTTTTTCTAAATCTGTATTGTGATTAGATACGGGAAGAGCTAGTCATAAAAGGTAAGGAGGCCCCTTGGTATGTAATGACTCTATAACAGCCTCATATTAATGACCAGGAGTACGGATAAGCTGGGAATAGCGCGGATTTCGCATTTTCCTTTTTGGATTCATGACAGCGTGCCGTGAGATACATTGTCGAGGGCTCTTCATGATCGACTTATCTAGATGTAAGTGGTCTTATTCGCGTTGACATTAGTTCCACTCTTCTCCTTTATGCTCTGTCGACCGCGAAAAAAAACCTTACACCGACGCAAGGGCAACCCCTGACAAGAGACTCAAATGGTGAGGCATCTTGCGCCATTCTTGGCGTATACGGCTCCGACATAATTAGGTAAGTAAACAACGTCCATCCTATTCAGGCATGCGCTTTGTCGCTACCAGTGTTGGTGACTCGGCAAATGGCTAGATTCGGAAGAACAAGGTTCAAAGTGAGGCTTGTCGCTATATTTCAGGCATCAAGTAGTCAAGGTTAGGTGTCCGTGATCGCGATACTTTGGATAGCCTCCTTGAAAGGTCAGTGCGAAATGGATACTTCGTCATCTTCCGGTGGCCACCGGTCTCTCCCAATATCCAGCCAATGCCTGGAACACATGGGAGGAAACCCAGCGTCGAAATGGGAAGACGGATTTTGCCACTGTGGACCATGTTTCGTGAGAATGTCTATCTTATAGCTCACAGACGGACATGGTGATTGCAAGATTTTCCTTAGACGATCCTCCCTAGAGCTAGGTATTATTGATGGTTTCGCCGGACATTGGGCCTTGTCCAATGAAATGCCAATCTAGTAGTTGTCTGATGCAACGAAGTCAGATATAGCTGCACAGCCGTTAAGGCTCTCGGAGGATCGACGACGCCTCATGTTCAGTCCTACGCCGTCATTATTCTGGAAGCGCCTACGTAAGCGACATGTTCATTATAGGTACAGGTTCTAACAGCATCTCGGGAGATACTTACCAGGTGATGTCAGGGGGGCCGAACAATGGTAGCGAGTCTTTGACCTTCTCTTGTGATGGAATACGGCTTGTTAGATTACCTTAATGCCACGAAGATGTTGGTCTATGCCGTACCTCGAGCGTTTGATACGCAGCTGAATCCGTCACGGTGAGCAGCGCCGCATGTCCCAAGGCCTTGGACTTGGTATGGACATCGGCTCTTTTTATGCCCGAAATCAGGACGCCCTGTAGTTTCAGCCGCGAGCTGACGAGTTCCTTCGAGAAAGGGCGTTACATGCGACCGAACTGTCGGGTTGAGCAAGGGAGACGTTCACGACAAGTGCCTTATTGATTTTTGCTCCCTTGCGTTTGTGATTTTGCCTGGCTTGCCGTACGGCTGGGAACGACTGCCTGAATTGCTTCTAGAAAACGTAGCGGATATTGCAATGCAAAGCAACATAACCGTTTGATCCTCTAATTAATATATCACATATTATTGGACCCCTATATCTGGTAGGTACTGGACCTAACTAGGTATTAGTCAGCTACGACGAGCACCACTTACCAAATCCTTCTAATATGATCTATACGAATTCATGGGTTCTCTATAGTTACCTATATTCTCGGTATTGATAATTGTCTCTTGATATAGCCTTAGTTAATGCTCTCTAAAAGGCACCTATGTAGGTGTATATGGGTTCTAAGCCTCTCTTCGAATTTTTCAGTAGAGGGACGCGGGACATGACAGCAAGACGGATCTCCCAAACTGTTGGGTTTCGTTCAATGTTTAGGCTACATAAGCAAGTTGCATGTATAAAATACCTAGGTAGTAACCTGTTTGTTTTATGTAAGATAGTAAGAGGACTACCCAGTGTTTGCTGCGTGCCTACCTGGGTACCTACCTATCAAACGATGAGTTATATATGTAGGTAGGTAAATATGCACCAAAATAGCATTGTAGAAGTTTCAGTTTGTAGAGATAGATAGCACTGTAATAATATTCACGTGTGCTCCGGCTAGGTACCTACTGTAAATGCAAGCCCCCATCTCCCACAACGAGCGCTACTAGGAACCTACATGCATCCCACTATCTAGAACACCGTACGAGCAAATATCGACGCCTTTCCCCAACAATCGGTTGAACTGTACATGCTTCGTGGGATAGTGGCGTCAGCTAAGAGGTGGCTTGCAGGACGGCACGTACGAAGGTAACACGGCGTCTCGGAATTTTACCCTCCCGTGATATGCATTGGAACGGTCCCGACATATGATATGATCGGTAAAACTACCGGTCTGCAATTGTCGTAAGGTTATCGGGTTAGACAAGATCATTTCGATGTGATATCGGACCCGAGGGACATAGGGGCTGGTTACTTCGCAGTAACAAAAGTGCCGAAAGGTGACCCGGTAGCTGGGTTAGATCTCGAACAATCTCCACGTACTTATCGTTTCGATTTGTTTGTAGTCGTAGGTGGCACAATTATGCAGGACAAACCCTTGAGGAACATCGGTGCTATTCAGACCACCCTCGCTTACAATAGGACGGCAAGGTGTATAGTGCCTACCAACGAGATCCCACTAGCACTGGAGGCAGGATCGATTCGTTCGGTGCCGAATATACTATTTAATTTTATATTTGCTCTTGTGTAAACGTTTCGATGCGTGATGGAAGAAAAGGGAGTCGTGAACAATACGAGTCTAGTGTAACTGCCAGTCTATGTGACAACCTATTTTCGAATGTCGATATAGAAGGCATGTATAACATGTATGACATGCTAAACTGATAGTTGAAGCTAATTCTCGAGCCGATTTGAACCCTATAGATATATTAGCCTTGTTCTGGAAACCAAGGAGATACTAGAAATGGGCAATCCTTCACCGTGCTTAGCGAGCAGAGGCGTCTCATGAGAGGCTCTCTACGTACGCAATGGCTGACCCAAGTAAAGAAGCACTCATTTAGCCATCACATATCCAAATTATACGAGGACAGGCGATACCGTACGATGCTGTTCTACTACGATATCCCACACCCGGTGCCCTGGGATTCCAATACATCCGCAGTTATTACGGTCGATATTGATCGAGTTGGTTTATTTAGGAGCTGATGCCAAGAAGAGAAGGGCGGTTCGCAGGTTTGTTCTTCGAGATTCGATCAGACGAGGCAGATGCTAGGAGGCCTCTAAAGGGATAATAAGCATCCCTCGGCGTCGAGGTTTGGGGCCAAAAGTTGACGTGTTTCTCTCGAGGGCCTCGCATACCCCTTAACAAGTTCACTGCCAATTTCTTCCGAGGTTAATGCCGATTTTAATGCGTATTACTCAGGGGAGGCTCTTACTAACACAAGGGAACCTCCTGAAGATTACTGAAAGTCTTACAGAGGTTCCTAGAGGCAGCTTTCATTCGCAAAGCTTAATCTACTGGCGCACGAGAACTATTCGTACGAAAGTGAAGATTACACCAACTACAGCCCAGTACTCCCTTACGTTAGAATTGAATTTCATGATTACTTGCCGACTTAGCGACAAAATCGCACAAAAATTCAGCAAAAGGGAAACGTATCAACATCTCAAACATTTGCAATTTCTAAAGCACCCAATTTTACGGCCTGATGAAGTTTAGACCGTCTGAATCCTACGTCTGAGCACATTCATGTGCTCGGCCTCTCGCACCTAGGCGGCTGTAGAAACTTAAGAGACTTAAGAGTTATCATACCATAATAAATCTAAGGCTCATTAAGAATCTTAAAGACCATTATAATCTGTAGACTGGTTCTAATATCTATGCAGGCGGCCGCATTTGCGTTTCATATAGCCTACTCGCCACTGCCCAGAGGTGTCTGTTCGCGGTAACCCCTGGGTAGGCAGGTAGTTGACGTACATATTCATACGTGACTTGCAGAATCCGAAGCAGCTGCTGGACTTCAGAGAGGCGGTGTGATTGAAGCTTTCAATTGAAATTGTTCTCATCTATATCATCGTTACCGAGTGTCATCATAGTAGATACGGAACACGCAAACTGAACCTTTGGTTTGGCGATCGTTCGAGCAGGAAGAGGCGTTAAGCAGTATGTGGAAGAGCTCGGGTTGGCGAACAGACATTCTGACGAGCAGATCCTGGGGAGGAACCCGTGCGTGCGCATCTGCACGATTGTAGCGCGGTAAGACAGGAGATGGATGGCGACAACACCACCACCTCCACCACCAACAACAACGATCGTGGTGAATCTGCAGACCGCTTCATACTCGTCACTTACTAGTTGGTATTATGTCTCTGTAAGTAGGGTTGAACTGCGACCAACTTAAAGTCTAGCTTATCGCGAGTCGTCTCGTCAATGTCACTTGACTAGACTCATTGTGATCGCAAAATGCAGCCCAGACGCTTTGATCACACTTTACGTCTAGTTTTGGACGCCCCCCGAGGTTAGATATAGTGGGGATGACCTCTTAAAGGGTGAGGCGATACATCATATTCCCCTGACTTCGGACCTGCATATGCAATCCAACGTCGGGTTTTCGCCGGGGGCGTCCTTGTGCCCTTCTTTTTCTTGAATTCTGCGCCGGGAATGCAGAAAAACACGAGCGAAACCGGATCAGTTCGTTCTTTTTTTCTTCGCGAACAGATAGGCAGATAGGTTAAAGTACCGAAGAGTTTCAAGAATTTCTGCATCGCCGAGTTACCAATCGTAACCCATTAGTGAAAACCTTTCTCTGAGACCTGACACTGAATCACTGCTGTTGGAACAGGCGTCTCAATTGAATGCGACACCAAGCTATATTGCCCGTCCCCTATACAGCCCCCCGGCGCCGGTAGTTAGTAGCGGAGAAGATTTACCATACATACATGAACTTATCTTGCGATCGACTCTGCTACTGCGAACTGCTGCAGTTTTCCGCGATGCTCCCTTCGTCGCAACGGCTTGGCCGTCCGTACTAGGTTGTTTGAACTGCAATAGTATGAGATGATATTTCTCCGAATAAGCTTAAGTGGAGGGAAAAGAAGTTACAACTCCTGTGATAGGCAATATCTTGCCGTTTCACGGTAAAGGGGTAAGATGGGATGGAAAGACTCCTCGGTGAAGAGACACAGAAAAGGGAAAGGTGATTCACCTTGCAGTAGCAACTTTTTTTTTCATTGCACAAGCACAGGGAACAGTAGTAATAATACAGGTATCTAATACAGGTATCTAATACAGGTATCTAATACAGGTATCTATTAGCGGTCTCTCGTCTTCCATGTCGTTTTCTCTCGTCATAAAAAAAGTTCCGACTCGTTGGGCGGGTACGCAGGTGCGCACATCCAAATCGGTAGCTTGCAGCAGAGGATCGTGTCGCAAGGACTGCACAAAGCTTGCATGGAACGGACATAATGACAGAAACGGCCCTGCACAAGTCTGGTCGGAAGCGTGCCGGCGGGGAGGAAATATTATTACAAGGACGTCTCCCATATACTCCGAAAAGGAGGCTAATACAAAAGTGAGTTGGTGGTTTTCGAAAACAGAGGAGGACAAGATTTCTGAGGGGCTGGACTGGTTTGAAATCCCACTCTTCGATATCCACGCTGGACGAACTTGGAAAAGCTGCATGCAGGGAAAATAAATCTAGGGGGTTTCCCGGGCGCTGCTTCGGAATCTCTCCCCGGAAAAAAAGGCGTCCCCCACTCTATGTATTGCAGAATTTAGGAAATACATCTATGTACCTATATCTTATTACGTATCTGCTAGTAGGGCAAGTAAGTAGCAGGTAGGTATGCTAACAATGTCTTCTTTCGCTTGTTTCACACGTCTCGGTTTGTTGGTACATACCTCTTGGGCACGATCGACGTTTGATTTACAGATGATGAGAATAAGATAACTCTGCTATGTACAGGCCTCACCCTGTGCTCGTAGGCTGTTTAGTGGCCTGACGCGCAACCTAAGCTCGCGGTATATGGGTGACTAATGAGATATATTGTTTTACGTATAGCCAGAGATGTGCGTGATCGCCGAAGAATCAGCGGCATTCCCAACACTACCTACTGTCGGTTTACAGTATCCGGAAGCTTGGTGTGGACTCAAGTCCCGTGATTGATCCTTCATGCGTCTTTGCATGAAGGGTCTTCATATTGGCGACTCTATCACGCCTAGAAACCTGGAATGTGTCCAACTTTTGTGATTCTTTTACCTGGATTTTGCAGTACGGTATTATGGTCTGGACCAACAGGTCAGCCTCGTTACCTTCATACCCAACCCGATAACATGGATGGGAATCCACAGGGAGACCATATCTGGAGCAGATCAGCGGCTGAATCTAACCAACACCGTGGTGACCACACAACCCCTCATCGATGAAGACCCCACAACGGTCTGGCTGAATTGTTGCATCTTTTCCATTATGAGTCGCATGCATATTCCTCCGACTGATGGCGTATATTTAAGGACGGGACTAGCGGATGTCGGCCGCGACGATGCTGGTTCGTTCGTGTTGATAGGTTTACTACGTAGTAAGGCCATTTTTGCATACTCTCACAGATAGCGTGACGTCTAGTAACATGGTGCAAGAGCGGGATGCAGAAACCTACTTCCGACAAGACGTTGGGGGGTTATGAGGCCGTCCCAAGACGAATCTTGAGAAGTCTCCCAGACCGCTTTGACAAGTCTAACGGTTATTAGATCTACCGACATGCGTCGTGGGGAAAGCTGACGATGCCGGTGTGGTTCCTGCATCGTATGCCGTATATCGTGAAATCAAAATATCAAAACGTCAAAATTCCGAAGGGTAACAGTAAAGAGGTTAGTGTATGTCAGCGTGCTTAACCCACGGACCTTGGGCGTTAAGGCCGGAGATAAAACTGACTAAAGATGTCTCAGATATCTACATCTGTATCTAGAGGGTTTAACTAAACGAGTTCGAGAACGAGACAATGTTTCAGCCAACCTTAGCTGTAAATAGTTTAGCTGTGTAACGAACATCCTTTCGTTCTAGCTAGTCTCTATTTACTACACTAAATATGTAGTGTAATTACACAGCACGTAGTGAGCTATTAGCTTAGATATATGTGGATACGTACATGTCCCTGTATCCTTGTCCCTGTATCCTTACCCCAGTATACTGTATCCGCTCTAGAGTTACATCGTGAGATGGGTAGATGAAGCGAAGAAACCAGCCACATGATCAAGGCATGTAAATATCTAACGTTACTCTGCCCGATGTCACGATACTCGAGAACAAGAAATTTCGTTTCACCTCCTAGCTGGAAACTAGAACCGAATAGGATGACGACGATGGTGACGAAGATACCATTTTCAAGATTTAATTCGCCATGAGCGGCAACTCACGCGAAAAACACGTGGATCAACAGATCTGCTACAAGGTCGAGATTATGTCGTGACTCGCGACTAACACCCTGGCAGCCTGGGTCCTAAGTGGCCGACCTCTACTCGGCAAGTTCCTTATTATCCAGCGGGGTGCTGTTTAACGTTAATGGACAGTCGTATCACGGGATACTTGCAGTTAGTCATGTGGGTGTTGCCGACGGCAGGTTTTGACATCGGGCATTTTAAACGAGATACCCATAAAGGATTCAAGATCTACATATTACAGTCTTGCGTACATATTTACCGCCGCAGGCACGTAAATTTTTCTGTACGATAGGAACTTTAGTGAGCATAACTTACCTACATGCATATGGTGGCTCGTAACGTCTTGCCCTTCTGCATGTCCTAAGACCCGTATGCGTGTACGATAGGTAGGTATACTTTATTTCATCAATTAGTGCGCCCGTCACGAGAATCTATCTGGGTCAGCTAATGCATTTGATCTTAAACAGTAGGTAATTTACATACTTACCAAGGTACGCGGTTATGTAATGTTCAAAATTCTAGATCTGGTACACTTAATTTCTTTAAGCTGCATGAGCGAGATTGCTTCTTGCTTCTACTGACCGGTATATTTATAATCTATAAGTAAATCTATAGGTAAATTTATATCGTCGTGAACTGTTAGACTTTATATCTTTTCTTATAGTTAGGGGTATTTTCTATGGAATACGTACAAAAAAGATACAGGACTTACCTTACCTACCTCATACATAAATCGTGATTCCAGCCACTAACCAGTGTTGAGATAAGATACTCGTTTTGGAAGGGCCTAGCGCAAGGTGTGGGGAGAAAAACAAGCCCATGAAAGCCCCCTGCCGGCAATCTATGGGTAACCCTTGTTGACATGCATCCTTCCCTTGTACGTATGTACGTACATACTCCGCAGCTATGGTTATGATGCTGATGATGATAATCCAAGCTCCCTCGGCTGCAGTAGCGGTAGAGGCGGGCGTATGTATGCAGATTAGCAGCTATTTAGATTTGAGCGTTATCTATAGATGGTAATGCGTCCGAGTCCATGACGAATAAGGTAACAATTTCGCGGTTTTGGTCATGTTAGCAGGCTAGTTGAGGCCTCACGAATTCCAATGACAAAATGAGTAGATCTCCACCAGTAAGTACTACACCAGAGAACATCAAGAGGCGATAGATTCTTAACCCACGTACTGAACTTGTTAGTAGCCGCAACGTTGTTAGTGTGTTCGATCGAAAGCTTTCGCCAAGCGGCTCGACCCTTTGGTGATCTGTGATTAGACCCTCCAGACCCTCCAGCGGACCGCGTGCACGTATGGGGATTCTCTGATAAGATTTCTAACCGGGTTTCTTTGCGAAAGTTCCAAAATAGAAATGACTGGTGAGACATATTAGAGATGTCGTGATACTAAAACGTAGTTACACAACTTACTAACGTACATACCTAGTATCTACAAAATAAATGCCTACCTACTCGGTCATTGTAGGGCTATCGTTCATATCTACCTGACTTACCAAACTAATAATACTAAACCAGACTATGAGTCGCAGTAGACAGCTAGCCTTGAGCTATCATGTAATGAGAAATTACATACACTGCTATCGCGTTTTACCGGTATGCGATTCAATAGAACAGCTGAAACGGGACGGCCAGAACGACTTACAATTATCCGAACAATCCGAATGATATTGAGACTACCTCGTACCCATGGGTTCCTACGCAGTAGGTCAACGTTAAGGCATCAACCATTGTTTTAGTACGAGGCGACCGTGGGTTCACGTCGTGGAAATTGGAACTAAAAACGCCACGTCCCAGACGGCGGGATTCACGATATGAAGAATACTCTTAGGGTAACAAGTAAGCGAGCTGTCATACAAGGATTAGACGAATTTTGAGTGCTAGCTGAGAATTACCTACGCGGCGCGTTCCTAAACCCTTCTAGCGCTGGCTTTCAGCTTACAAGACCATCGCATTTGTTCGTTAACGAGATAGGGATAGGCGTAGGTATTCGTAATACAGCGCTAGAAGTAGGTAAGTAGATAGCAATAGGGCAGTCGATTAGCGAGCAGACGAGTCGAGAACCCGCGGATGTGGTAACCAACTAGGTTCAATGCCTTTTAGGGGACTTGGGGAAAGACTCCGACCGCTTGTTCCTGCGTGTAAATAATATGGGTAACTCGTGGGTCTTAATAAAAAGGATTGTGGCTTGAATCATTCTTCGGAATGCCGGGAATGACAGGCGGAATGCAGATATTTGATTCGTGGCTGTATTAAGATACATACTAGATACAGTAGGTAGCTTTAGCGAGATCAACCTTAGAATAGAATGGGTACGGTGAATTCGGCCTTTATAGCATAGTCCTTCGGCGAAAACGGAAAAGCCAAGTCGACTAGGTAGTTTTCTAGAATTCCCACCTTACTGTCGTTGATGGTGGTGTGGATTCAAAAGCAAAGTAACAAAGTTGAAATAGGTAACTGGCGGAATCATGAAAGCGTACCACTGAGAAGATTGTACCTTAGACAGTGGCATGATAGAACAAACAAAACATATGATCTGTATGATCTGTATGATCTGAGTCTGCAGTGTAACAAAAGATCGCGATTGAGGCTCTCCAGCTTGTGCTACGTTAGATAATATTTCAACGGCTATATTGCATGATTCCCACCAAAATATGACAAGCGATGGCCTCGTGAGACCGTGCCGGAGCGAATACTGACCGGAATGCGAGCCACCCGAAGCTAGATAAACCATGTGGCGTTGACCAACTGGATATCTCCCCGGGCCATACCGAAAGCCGGGCATATGCGGTTCCGAAGTGTCAAATCGTGATGAAACCTCTAAGTCGTCCTCGGAGGGTCTGGCTAGAGAACATTAATGCAGAGATCGTATCATAAGAAATTGATCAGAGACATACATATGTATCGGCACTGAAGGAATACAAACAATTCAGACTCTTGCTCAATTGATGCGGGTCCTTCTATGATATTATTCAGAAACCTGATTTTTGCCCACGCAGCTCGAAGTAGTCATATGTCCGGAGGGCCATTTCTCTGAAGGGGATAGTTTGGTATTATCTGCGCTTCGAGATAGCTGAGACGGCAGTCTGCGTTTACGTACATCTTTCGGCATACCTGTTTAGGCTATCTCAGCCTCTAAGGAGAATTAGAACCTGTCGAAAACGTTCTGGGCAGCCTTCTATAAGTCTTGATTAATATACTGCCTTGGCTTTAAGGCTTGGTAGGTAGCTACAAGTGGTATACTACCTAAATATCCCATATGTATCTAGGTACTATAAATGTTCAACTTCAGCAACATGACTATTATATCAACTATAGTTGCCTTTTAAACCGAGATTAAAAACACAAAAAATATCAAAGCTTTAAGACATGGCAGCTCATGGGATCTCGTCTTTTGTAATAATACCCCGCTTATGATGCTATACTATAACCCGCTAAGAATACATATGTTGTCATGTTCATCATGGCGGGGGATCGTCAAGTGCTAACGTGACCTTAATCAGGTACTTCATGCATTCGCCATAAGCTGTAAAGATGAACAGTCTGATAACTACCTAGGTATGTAGTCACTACAATTCATCTAATCTACAGCGATAATGTTACCTTCGAACTTATTCCTTGAAGAGCACTTGGGATGCCAAGTAACATACCTACCTGATGACTTAAACTATTACTCTGTGCCATACTTTGGTGTGACTTGGTTATAATTTAACCTGGCAAATACATATGTAACAATTTCATGTAGCGGTAAGTAACCAGCACTATACTGGATTCGAAGATTAGGTTAATAGACAGGATATATGGGGAATGTATAGACAGAAGGATTAGGAACTTAGGCGGAAAGCATATACTCCTTTTGACCCTCAATGTCACCATTTATCTAACTACCGAACCTGGTCCTGGCCAGTATGAAATAAAATCTCCTATTGGTCAGCCGGTTGACATCTTACTCGATACTGCAGTAGTGTGGCCCTTAGGGCTTTGTACCTACAGGCTACTTACATAAGGTCGCATCGCTCGAGATAGATGCAAAAGGGGGGGGGAGGGTCTCACAGAACTTGATCTTCATCAATCCCGTAAGGCAGCCGTGGGTCTCTCATCCTTCCCATACTCGACAGCCAATCTCGTGGAAGCTGTCGCTTTATGTAGAAGGTCACGAATAAGGAAATCAAGCAGTCTAGACTTTGGAACAGAGTCAGTGCGCTGCATATTCACTCCACCCACTTATCTTCAGACGGCATGACCTCGGTCTTGGTATTTGATCGGAATAGGAAGAGAAAAGAATCGAGATGACGTCGTGAGGCATCCTACGATGTCCTCAGATCACTTACGCGCAGCTCTATGTGGTCGAGTTGCAACGCATTATGCACTACATATGTAGTCGAGGTCATATGAATGAATGGTGCTGTAATTACAGAGCTCCGAGCCCTGGAAACTTGTGGGACAATAGGAGGAATCTACGATGCGGTCTGCAATCTAGACTTAATAAACACCACTCGAAATGGAGACAAGGTGGTATTGTCTGCAAGTGACTATAGTCAACCAAATAGTTGTGAAGAGGGGTCCTGATCTTGATACGTCTAAAGGCTCTTTATTGTAAACTTGGGGGGGTTAGATCAGACCCCTTCCTTCTCCCTTCTAATAATTCGGCATTGTTCTTCTCTTGGTCTTAGCGGTGAAGAATGGCATGTGGGGAGGAAAACAGGGTTTGAATATTGTCACAACCAGGATACTGATTGGTTACAGAGCGGCAGGGCTGTTTAGACACTCTCCAATCACGGGAATGCGGGGAAGACTGTGCTATGAATGGTTGAGTGATTCCCGATTGACACCTAAAACAACTAATAGGACATAAGATAGAAAGCCTTAATAGGTACCTAGGTAAGTAACTATCAGTTTTATTTGTTTGCGTCCAGTTTGTTGGCTTCCTAGGTATGAAAACATTATAGATAGCTTGGCTAATTATATGAGCCTCAACAAGTTCATCTTCAACCTTAACGAACCAACAAGGTAAGTAAGTAGTTTGCTGTGCTCTCATCTCTCTTCATCTTATTTTCCTTTCTTTTCTTTCAAAACAGGTTTAGATGTAAGCGCCAGTCGCATCAAGTTTGTCATGATAACTACCTAGGTATTTATTGAAACTATTCCAGGGTTCTGTTTCAGTTTCAAGTAAACTCCATGAGCATGAAAATGAATGAAACCTTTTGTCATGCACACCATGAGATTATTCAAAGACTCAACTTGTGACCTTAATGATCCGCCGATATCGCTAGTCTCTCTTAAAAAATCCTAAGTTCCATGTTAATACCAAGTAGTAGAAATCTATCATATACCGGTAGTTGTCAAAAAGAATTACTATTGTTGAAAGGTAATTGTTGAACGGTAATTTTTGAGGGTCGATATTGATGATTTTCTCACCATAAAATGTCCAGCCACAGTTAGCTAGAACTAGTTCAGCTACTCTATGTCGATCGTCAAATAATCTTATTACAATCGCGAAGACTCTAAGTTGGGCAGCAATTCTGATTGATGCCTTTAACGTATTAACAATGCCTACCTAATCTCGATAGCTTTTCTTGGGAGATATGCTTAACATGGACAAGGTCTACGGGAACTTGACGCAGACCGGACGATAGGAATTACCCCTTTGGATCCTGCATCAAGCACCTGTGGCGTAAAGTGGCCCGATATGTATGTATGTCTCTGATGTATGAAACCCCTTTTTACTGTCACCTATTCTGCTGAAAACCTGCAACGATTTTATGGTGTTCTTTCCTGCGTAAAAACGCTATCAGCTTGTGTCCCTTTATAAACTAAAGCGCTTTCAAACTACGCTAAAGAACTCGGATTGGGCTAAGCTATTATTAGCTTGGCCGCCACGACTCCAAGTTCGTCATAGGATCCCTCGACGGTTGATAAGTTCTATGCCTCATACACGTTCTAGGTCGAGTAAGATACTTCTATTAGTGTTTCATTGAACCGTTAAGTCGTAGGTGTGAGGTGGAAGAGTAGTAGGGACGATGTATTAGAGTATCATACGCACAGACACTGATCTGCATGGGCTGCATGTCCCTTACGAATCATAAGTAACGGGGTTTATGTACAGTAGTAGGATCGTGAACCGGCCTATAGCCAGAGAAGTTACTTGCTACACTAGTCCAGTGTTTTTGGGTTTCGAGATCGGCGACGTGGATTCTTGAACTTCAATTGCCGGTCTTCGAAGGGCGGAAGCGGCCCGTGCAGTCACTCAGCTAATTACTTGCAGATTGTTTGGAGAAACGGGAGGGGAACTTTTTCTTTTTTTGACTGTACGAAGTATGTTTGCATCTTATCTCTCTACAATCTCGAAAATGGCCGCTAATGCTTCCACGGTTTCGACCCTGGATGTCGCTGCAAGGGCAGATAGTAAGGGCATAATATCATCAGGGTCTTCTACTACGAACAACATCTACCAACAGTTTGACGTTGGTATTCCGTCAACCTCCGTCTAGGGTTCTTCATTTCACAGCGTGATACGAAATGTAGTTCCAACTCTCGCCAGCATGACCAATACATCACATGAACATCGGGATCCGGGAGGTTACTCGGACCGCACGATAAATTTCTTGGCCACACCCAACTGCGGGGAAGACAGAGATATTGTAGATTCGAAGTCGGTTGGATCCCAACTCGGGATAACATCCGGTATAGGCCCCGTCACCGATCTGCCGACTGCCGTTCCCTATACCGTTCAAAGGCATCCATGGGTGTCTTCCGTGGTACGGATTCAGTTGCCCAAGGTTCTCTCGGGTTGAATGGACGGCATCGTATGATAATATTGAGCTTGTCTGTTGTAACGATCGAAGAGATTGATTCTCTATCAACACCCGCTAGTGATGATCAACCGATTCGTTAAGTGCCATTCTAGACTTCTGTGTTTCTTTTTATCTCATTTGCGAGCAACTTTCTAGTCGAACTCTAGTCTTTTGCTTGAGTGATGTCGGTGGAAATGTTCGTCCGCCCGTCTCCGTTTTGCGATGCTTAATCCGAGAAGCTAAGCCGTCAAGAAACAATTAAGTGAGTAAACCCGCAATCTAGAGCTGATGACTATTTTAGCACTTTATCTCTTGACGGAACAATTCCGAATATAACTGAGATACCTACATATTGTCAGTTTCCGTTCAACCTGCCTGAATAGACAAAGGCTCTAGAACGAAACCCCACTACAAGACTCAACTCTGCTGAGAGCAAGGTCCTGGCAGGAGAATGCGGATCCTAGCTTGTATGTCTCCGACTAATCGGATAGCTAGAAACTGATGCGCTAGTAGCCTTACTTCTTGGTCTGGACTTTTTGTGCCTGGTTGAGATGGAATTTGCCGTCGGCAGCAATAAACCGACGCCGAGATATCGATAGCTTTGCCGACTACAATGATAATCGCTTGGGAGCGGCTGAAGAAAAGCCTTCAAGTAGTAACGTAATCTGTCCGCTTTGGGACACAGGTGAGCAAGGCGATCCCTGCTAATAAACCTTGACTCCCACGAGGCGCCGCCGCACGATTGTGAGCGATAACGACCTGTGTGTACTGTAAGCTCCGAGGTCTCGACAGAAGTTAAAGGAGGTTTCAGGTGATGATTGCTTGCATCTCGAAATTTCTGACATCTCCTACGGGTGTGGATTCACGTCAACATGGCAGCATGGTAGAGAGAAGAGCTAACGAAGTAGTCAGTTACGGGCTATGCAGTCGTTGGGGTTCCGGAGTTGGCGTAGACCCACGATGTCCCATTTGGGACCATTTCCATATTTCCATAGTCCCCCCATGTCCATATTATATAATATCATGTAAAAGCTATCGGCGACCTAACAATAATAATGTTGGGTTGTAAATTATTATACGTATCATGTTGTCTTGATTAGGAAATATCAACCAACTGTCATCGGCGAACATGAGACGAAATTCGCCTCGACTGTACTCGGCGTGTGTGATCAACCGCGTAGAATGGTAGAGATAGAAGACAGTTGTGTTCGAGCTCGTCCCTATCTGCAGGTTTCCACCATAGAGAAGAGTGTGATTTATGCTTAAAATGCCTTATAAGCGTTACTGCAATGCAGGTGTTCGGTAACTACCCATCTGCAGGTGCTTGTGAGCCGCTGTCTGCATGCATGCCTTGCGACGTGTGCACTCTTATTCGCTATATCTAAAGAGTTGTGGTTGATATGTTTCGAAACGGACGGGCTCGTCGGGGGATTTATTGGTCAATTGATATTGAGCTCGTGTAGGACCCCGATGCCCGATTTTAGTTTAACGACTCTCCCAATGAGCAGGGAGCCACGGACCCCCTAGTTGATCGAATCTGGAAAAAGTTGTTATAGCATCAGGTAGTTATAAGACAGGGAATGAACGTTCGTGGACGATACGTAGCATCGTAACCGGCGAGGAGGCTTAAACCACGGTAATATGTCGATACATCGTCATATCGGTTACCTCGGATGTACGTAAATAAGATCGCGGTAATCCAGGGGGAGGCTGGGTGTTAAAATTACGCTGCGGCGAAGATAGCTGACGTTGCGTATCGCGATCAATCTTCAATCTACACTAATCGCTTCCATTGCTTATGTAGATATTCCATTGAAATTAAGCCACCCTACACCCACGTGTTGGTCGGGTAAAGCACGTCCTTTTCTTTTCTCGACGGTATCTCCGAAGCAGCGCCAGAAGGTGACCTGTTCGAAGCCCTCGCTAAAGCTATCGTTGTCCCTAAACAGCAATGCGGACCAGTTTCGACAATAAGTACTAACACGCGTATTATGTATCTTAAGTTTTATAGAGGGTCAATAGAATTGGCCGTCGCTCGGACATAGTTGACCTCCTTCTTTAGGTGTAGTTTTCATTCTATTTCCACTGCCATGATTAGCTACTACCGAGGACCTGTTTCTGGGTCTTGATCTTTGTATCAATTATAAAGGAGAGGTAGCGCTCGTGATGGGGTCGAAGATTCGTGGCAAGAGATCCACCAAGAGATATTGTCGCCATTGTCATCGTCATCATCGATTAATTACTCCTTTGCTAGGATTAGGAATTCGTAATTGGGCATTGTTAGAAGCTCGTCTATTAGCCGGGAGGTCAGGCCTCTTGTTTGCTCGCTTGCGCACAGCGAAGCGCTGTGCATATGTGGGGATCGTGAAGCCTGAAGGGATGTTTATTATGAGACTGGCGGTGGCTTACGCGGGGAATGATTCCCGGACAAATCCTACGTACTGCGCCGTAGTTGAATTTTTTTCTTTCTCTCTTTTTCTTCTTTTTCTTCTCTTTTATCTTTATTGACGCTCATGAAAGTAGGCATGCATGTATATCTTTAATTCGTAAAATACCATATGTTAGGTACCTTATTTACCTAGGTATGTATGCAGCTTAGAGGCAAAATCGACAACATCGCCAAGTGTGTTCCAACAGCTCAGTTGTTTAGCATAGTTATCTGGTTATGTGATGGATTTTTACAACTTTTGAATGTGTCGGTTATTATTAGTGAGGGAGCTATATGGTTACATGTACATACCATAGCTGGTATGCAGGTGTACAAGATGCGGCGAATTGAAGATTGGAGACGTGGAGCACGGAGCAGTCAAGTTTAACTCATCCTAGAATAAGTTTAATATTCTATTTTCTATTCTGTACAATAAGCTCGTTTAGTTCTGGTGCGCGACGCGACCTGATGAGGTTTAGTGATTTGGCCATCTGAAACAATGGGGCAGGTTATCACTTCTTCAGGAATCGTCAAGTGTCAAGTAAGTGACAACTCGAAGTTGAGTTTTGATGGTTCCCCTGAAACAGTCTGGATCGAAGTCACTTCGTGTGATAACCCACGACTTCGGAATAGGGACCCGGTCTCTTCTACCTGTGTAAGACCACGCCCGATGCTACGGTACATCGGATTACCTTTACTCCTTAGGACCAATACACGACGGGAGCTTATTAAGAGGCACGCAAAAACAGGGGAGCATTGTTTATCAATTGGAGCTTGACTGATTTATGTACATATTATTTCATCGTCATCATTGTTACTGGACCCTCGTGTTAACGACAAGTAATAATGACAAAACACGTATATGTATAGATAATATATTATTATATACCAAGTCCTGTATGTTATAGCACCACCATTATGGTTCTTTTGCAATGGAACTGACCTTATTTGTTTTTACACATGCCTACCTACCTAGTCTTTGAAGAAAGAGGCTGAACTTCATTTTAATAGCAAACAATGGTAGAGAATATGAGACCTTGAGATGTTTCAATATTCACCCATTTTTCTCAAGTCAGCAACCTCATTCTCATTATCACTGTCTTTTAATATTATCACTAGGATAGGGAGACTTCGGGTTGTGCAACGGCACGAGCCGGCCAAAAGTCTCAATGCCTTGTCGGGTTACTGATTTCTAACTGGACCCCTAGCAACGCCAAGATTTATCCCCTGTATTGATGAATACCCCCATAATAAATATCGTGAGGCTGGTTTTACCGATCGTTGCCCGACCAGTCGAACACCGCAATGGTAATCTACCAAGTTGAAGGTTGCAATATAGCGAGGTAAAATGTCTCCAAGCATCGTGAAGCTGGTCGACTTTCTTTCATGTGTCAATGTCTTGGGTGCGAAACTTATTTAACTTATGCCGACATATTGCCTTGACAGTTGATTTCGCATTAAACAAAATGCGACTTTGATTCTCATACTACATATATATAATATGTAAGACGTCACTTGATTGGATATGAAGGTTTGGCATTTATCGTCGATTCTTAATATGCTTCTAATACGCCTCCTGTGAAGCTTATTTTAGAATATAATTGTCTAGGTATCTACTTATGCTTACCTATACTACTAGATATAATTGTGTGAAATTCAAAAGACTTTGAAAACTCTGACACAGGTAGGATTGGGTGTAATCAATATAATATGTAGGCGGGAGACTCGGCTTCTCGTCGCCTTCCGTCGCCTCGCCATCCCCATGCCGATGCCATGCCACGCCATGAAATTCAGATCATACCGAACCATAGAAACATCCATACCATGTCATTCCGTCTAGGATTATTACCCCTCATTTTCCTCCTTCTCTGCCCCCCCTCCTAATGTATCTTTTTAATACACACTCCGTCTACGCTTTAGGGATGAGACGGGTTTTAAGGCACCACTTACAAGAAGGTGCAGCCGGTCAACTATTCCAAGCCCACCTAAATGCAACATACTGATGTACCGTCTTCCGTGCACTACACTCCCGCCTGCAAGTTAATATGCGGGAATGTCGTGATCGTATACAGCGCCGACAATATGTTGTTAAATTTATTAAGTTAACGCCACCGTTTGTGATGTTTACCAGGTGACGGGGATAACAATTAGGAGTAATACTTGGAGTTCAAAGTTTATCCTGTCAAAGGTGAATGGATCGTTGAGGATGTGAAAATAATTAAATTGTTAGCCCCGGAACATGTAACAGAGGTAATGGAATTGATTTGAAGATACTAAGGTAGGTATAGAGCCGTACGTACGCACTAGACTCATAGTGAACTTAGCTAGAATGGTTAATCAGTAGTTAATCAGTGATGAAGGGATCATCGAAAAAGCTTCAAATGTTAGGAGTCAATCGTTTGAAGGCGATAAAGTAAACCTAACCTTAACCTCAATAACATGAATGACAGGTTTGTACTATGTACCACCTTGCATACATTGGTGTAATTAATAGTATGTACGCTGTAATGGCGCCTCACGAACAAGCCCTAACTAGTACATTTGTAGGTAGGTGTCAGTAGTAGGTGCAAATAAGTTGCGGAGATATCCATAATCCATACGCGCGAGGTTCCGGTACGGGTCAGGGGAGGGAACTGATGGAGAACGGGGAGGGGCCTTTGTTATTATGTACCTCCCTACCTACCTCTCTGCTCTGCTACTTACCAACCTTATCCATGTTAATGTCAGCGTACATTCTACACCCCAGAACCTGGGCCATGCTCTTTTTTTTTCTCTCTTCCATGATCCATGATCCATAAACCCTGATCCCTGAGGTTTAAACCCCCATTTCTATCGTATGTACCTTTAGACATATCCATAACCCCATCCCCCTAGTATTATAGCTAAGTACAATCTGCAACCGCATCAGGATGGTCAACGGTACCTTGACGGGTACCTGAGCTCTTGCTGATGACAAGCTTGTCGAAGTGGGTAGCTTTCTCGGGGACGAAGTATTTCGACAGGGGAAAATCGCTCGTGGGTACCTGAACGTGCTAACCCTCCTTACCCAAGTGTGGTACTGTGGTAGAGACGATCGAGGGTGAGAGTGAGAGCAAGAGTGGAAAGAAGCTCTCGCTCTCGCCTCTCGCCGTTGTCATTTGTGTTATTCGTATCCCGTTTAATGTCTTGTCACTACCACATTGTTCACCACCATTACTACCTCTTTCCCACCATCTATCCCAGATTCTCCAATTGACCGGTGTTGTCACCTGACATACTGATCACATTTTAATCTGTCTTACGCCTTATGTAGTTTGACGAAAGAACCCCATCCCAAACGTCGCAACTGTCGGCTCGTTCGGTACGGAAACTGAGGTGTTCATGTTCACCTCCTCGTCCTCGTCCGCGTACATCCACCAAGGTTGATGATATAGGCAAACGCTGTTCAGTATAGCAGGCCTAATTTGTGGTTACCAATCCTAAAGACTCGGTTGATAACCTGGTTTTCAAATTTCCATGTTAGCGAATCCCGCACATACGAAAAAAGAAATACCCACGGACTCTGGATCAACACGGACCTATTCTGACGATTCGCAACTAAGGAACGAAACCACTGGAGACGCCACCGCAACCATCCTCACATTTTACTTCGCATCATTATATTTTTATATCGACACTAGCCGCTTTCGAATCTTTGTACAGCAAGCTCTCTCATATTTCTTTTCTTCTTCTGAAGAGATCGCCGGTGTGGTCTGCCCCTTGCGATCTCGTCAATTTCTGTAGCATATACCCGTTGCTACAAACCGAATTCGGATGTGCTCGAGCCCTCTCCTTTCCCTTTTGCGATCACCACTTAGGACCCCACAACTAGGAAAGGAAGACATCCCATCTTCATACAGCTTCCTAGCTGGTTCAGGGAGTAATAATCAACCTTCATAATATCTGTCTTAATACACACGCACATATTGCTCCTACACAGTAGGTGAACAACACTCGTTAGTTCATCTGCGATAGTGCTCATTGGACCGTCTGTTGCTACTTGGCTCTGACATATAATATCCCACCCCGTCACTATTTTGGAGGCTCTTGCCTACATACCCGCATTGTGTTGGGCTCTTTTCTCGAATTCGTGTTGGCTAGTCTCGTCATTTGTTTATGCCGTGGTTCTGATTTCTGGATAAGATCGTCGATAAAGCAGACTCTTGACTTCTCCCGGGCACTAGGACAGGATTTTGCCGTAACTGTGACAGCGTCGACCCCAGAGGATACTGATCGTTTTTCGAAGTAGTGAGGCTAGTTCCTGCTGCCTCATACAATTAGGTGGGCCGCCTTCCTAGGAGAAGTTCTGTGCGCTAGCAGCAAAATACCGTAAGGGGAGAAGGAGAGGAGGTGAGACGAACTTCTCATAACCTCTCTGTCCTTGATTATACTGCGCCTCAGCGACACGCCGAATCCGGTCACGACATTAGTCTTAACCTCCGAATTTGGCCTGAGCTGTCCGAGTACCGAGAATTTTCATTGATCAGCTTGGCTGTTGTCGAGATCAGAACCTTACTTCAGCCGAAGACTTGCCACTACCGACTTGAAACATAGAGTACGGCCCCATCGAAGTCAGACCTTAGCGCCGTTCCCCTAATTCTTGGTTACGTCTTTGATTCCGCTGCAGAACATATACGTCTGCTTGGCCACACAGACTGGTTCATGATATAGCCCGCCGACGGCGTAACTATCACATCGTTCCTTAACTCTCAAGTTCGACTGGCTGTGCACAGAGGCAGTTTGTTTATACGTAAGTTGTCGATCCCCACTGCTTAAACAACGGTCTCGTCTTCATCCCGTGTCGATTCTCTTCTTTTGAGCACATCAGGACGATCAGTGGTCGGACGCCTGACTGATATCATCAGACTTCCCCTTACCCAACCTTCACACAGCGCTACCTAGGTATCGTTCAAATTAGCTTGGCTTCTTTCTCACGTCACGAGAGTTCCCGTCCTGTCTGACATTATTTATTCATAAGGTTAACCCCGGTCAACATCAGATTGCCACTCCTCTCTTTTTATTGCGCTGGACGCTTGTTACTGCTGCTGCTTCTCGAAGTTTGAATCCATAATTCAACTGCATTGAATTTCTCACATCGGTCTGGGCCGAAATATCCTGGGACCAATTCGTCTCCACGCATAGATTTCAATCTCGGCGTTGCATTGAACAGATTCCGCTTACATACCGTTCCGAGCAAGGGTGCCATCCACACCTTGGGGCTACCTTTGATGACCCACGGTACCCTTGTCCCTTTGCCTTAAGGGACATCGGTGCCTGGCCCACACTACTCATCGACCTTGATGAGTCTTGGCTCGCACTGTAGGACATATAAGTACTCTCATTCGCACAACTCACACTACTGGCTGCTGGGACCTAGATCTTGGGGTCACCGAAGAGATGGAGTTGATGGAACTTGTTGACAACGAGCCGACGGCTCGACCCTTTCAGTGCGACTGGCCATCGTGCAATAAGGTACGTGCTTGTCCCCTCCGCCCGTCGTCTATGCGTCGTCGAATCATATCGTTGTCGTCGCCGTCGCTGCGGTTGATGGTCGTATCGCTTACAAGACACTAGAGCTTCAACCGCAAATCAGACCTCCAAAGACATTACCGAATTCATACGAACGAAAGACCATATTCATGCGTGACGCCCGGGTGTGGCAAAAGCTTTATCCAAAGAAGCGCCCTCACGGTTCATATCAGGACTCACACCGGCGAAAAACCTCATCAGTGCCAACATCTCGGGTGTGGCAAGCGCTTTTCAGATGTAGGTACTTGACAGGTCTGAACGATGGTCGGCAGTTTCGCTAACCTGATCAGTCTTCAAGTTTAGCTCGGCATCGACGTATTCATACCGGCAAGCGACCATATAAATGCGCCCATGATGGGTGTCTCAAGAGGTAGCATGAGAACTAGCATCCCTAAAAGCAATAGCTAACCCCTTCATAGTTTTTGCCGAAAGACGACAATGGTGAAGCATCAGAGACGATCCCATCAAAGAGGTATTCACTCTTCCGAAGTTGACGATTTTTCTTCCGAATCCGACGGCGGCGAGTCTCCGTCAACTCCTAAACAAACTGGTCTGCCGTGGTCAACCAGTCACTTAAGTAGTGGCCATCCGGGATTGCAGGGCCATACCATCCAGCGGGCAGCGTCGTTCGCAGATTTTGGCCAACAAATAAACGAATATAACGTCCAGCAACAATATCACCGACACAGCGTCTCCGCGGGTGGCGCCCACGAATATCATGGCGAGGTGGTCCAGCAACAGCAACATCCTGGTGTTCATATGCTGCACCGAACATCTAGCATGCCCCAACATACGTATTACGTGACGGAACAAAATAATCCTGGAGTTGCGACCATGAACACGAATCCGATGCAGTCATACCAGATGCCGAGACAACAGCCGGAAAGACTCCCGTTAGAAATCCCATATACCGGAGCTGGTATGCCTGGCTCGATCCAGAGCAGCCCAACTACCTACTCGGCAGCTGCCGCGGGTCGAAGTCCATCTACGCAAGATGGGTATTATACGCACCAACCTCCTCAAGCGGCGGCGTATTCGTTGAGTACGGCATCACCCGTGGTAGAGCAGCCCATGGTCCAGTACGCTCAACAGATGCACCATTCGGTCCATCCTCCTCAGTCAGTACAATCTCAGGTCCCCCCGCCGCAACAGGTCCACCAGGCCCAAGATCAGTACCAACCGCCACCTCCTCAACCGGAAGAGCAGCATTGGTATAACACGGTGCCTTTCCAAGCTCCCGTCGAGGTAACCACTATTGGTCAGCTACCGTCCTTCGGATCTGGAGTGTATGGCGATACCTGGGCCATCAAGCCGGATTTCGACGACCCGACGATGCAGATGCCCAGCGCCAGAATCGATAGCATGTGATTGATTTCTGAACCCAACCTGTTAGCATAGTTCGTTTCGCTTGTCGCATACTTTGACCCTCCTCATTTTACAGCACGCGTCACGGCACGTTTTTCCCTCTATAATCATCATCAGTATCATTAATCGTTACGAGCCTCCGACCTGCTCTTGTACAATATTCATCTCGTTTGTTTTTTCCATGTCGAATAGGATATACCACAGGGGCTCACAGGACCAAATTATTTATCGCTGGAGACCGGATGGCTACTG
Source organism: Annulohypoxylon bovei var. microspora (assembly GCA_022836615.1). NCBI lineage: Eukaryota > Fungi > Ascomycota > Sordariomycetes > Xylariales > Hypoxylaceae > Annulohypoxylon > Annulohypoxylon bovei. Next base: position 68,442 of record MU405225.1, on the reverse strand, counting down.
TCGTGTAGCCTTTGCGATACCACAGAAGCAGTACTGCTCTCTAGGTTAATAGGTTTTCAACAACTTCGCCTTGTACCCGCGGCGGCATCATGCGCGGTCAACACACAGTTGGTTGAGGCTCATGTCAGACGGGATCTTTCTCGGGCGGCTCATGCCGACCCGTCTTCGACAACCGATACGGCTCTAAACGAAGTCAAAATGTCTCGACAGCCCAACTCTCGACCCGTCAAGTTGCTCCGGGGTACAAGTCTTTCATGCGCCACGGCCGAATCAAGATGCCACGTCACGTCACGACACACCGTTCCCTAATCGTTACCTCAATGTCGTATGGGCTATTCCTTTAATCCTTTCCTTCAGTCCCGTATGTATGACGAGCGGCCACGTCACAAATTTCTAGTCATCTGTATTTAAATAATTCCATTAGCGGTAATCAAGGGGATGGAGAATGCAACCTGGTTCCGACGGTACGACCCCCGAAAGAAGAGACGAACTCGAATCGACGAAAACGCAACGATAGCAAGGTTCGGCGCATCCATCATCTTATCGTACTTCATCATCCGCTCGGGACGAGCATGGCGTATAGCATCATAGGAGCATCGAGCCAAGTGTAGATGGGGTGGCAGAGGAGACCAAAGAAAACAAGAAGAAAGAGGAGGAGACCGGCAACTATGCTGTACCACATCGAAAATTTCCTAATCATTGGTTTGGCCATTCGGAATAAATCAACTCTGACGACGTCCCGATTTCCTTTTGACGACACCACAAGACATAATACGGTTAACGGCTCTTATACCGTCTATTTTTTAGTTCGCTCGACGGGGTTATGTACCCAAGCCCGACGCAGGAGAGAAGAAAGAATGCAGCGAAGGCGGGTTGGGAGGGGAAGGTGTTCAGCAGCATTGTAAACCAGTTGATGTGCCTCTGCTGTCAACTCTGTAATATTAGGACCGGGAAATTTCAGTTGGATCGAGACGAGAATTTGGGAGAAGGAAACGCGCCATTGTTAAGGACGAGGCGCAATTTGTGTTGCCGTTGCGACGGTTGTCTATATTCCATTGAGATGTTGGCATGAAAAATGTATTTGTACGATTAGGTAGCGTCATTACCTTAGGTAGGTAGGTACCTACCTAGGTATACCTGTAGGTTTTGCTTGGAATGTGTTGAATAATATTTTTCGGAACAAGTTAACTTATTCGCTTCTTCAACTTGAGTGACGGGACTTCTTCGTTCCTAAATGGCCATCGATGTTGATTTTACTTCCGAATAGGGGTTTGGTAGTTGATGGATTCGAATAGAATAGTCGACGGAGGGTGGGCGATTTGTGAGATGTGTGAGACGAGACCAACCGACTAAATAGGATGACGGGAGAAAGGAAAAGGAATAAAAAAAATCAAGGCTTTGTTAGCATCTCCGAATTCTCATTCGTTCTTCCACTTTCTTACCGAACCCTTTTAATACTGGCGTGCATATGAAAATTCTAAATATAATATAAAAATAATAACACACGTGGTCGCATCCGCCGAGCTGAGAAATGCAATCCAGCATCCTTCAGGACGGCGCCGGATCTATAACTTCGTTTCATCCACCCGTCTGGACGAATGAAAGGCGGTTTTTGAATTGGCTGTATGGAAGAATGGATGGGTGGATGGGTGGAAAAGTGGAAGAAGGAACTGGATAAAATGAAAATGATGTTTTGAGGCTGATATATATATACGATTGCATAATTAGACGGGTTGCATGTTAAACGTTAAACTCTAGCGTCGCTCCGCGCCACGAAAGTTTATTGCTGAACTATGAGTCCTCAGGTAGGTAGTCGTGAGACGGGACGTCGCGGATGGCGTTGCGCTTACCTACACAATTTCTGACTAGTACTGCATAGTTTCAAGTCGCAGTCGCAGTTGCAGTTGCAGTTGCAGTTGCACGAGATGGTACCGACCGACCCATTAAGGAACCGACAGGATGGATACCGTCATCCGTTACACTACGTATGAGGAACTGATATACACTTATTATATGCATGTTGGCGCGTGGCGAATGGGGCCTCTCCGTTGAAATTCGCGATGCAGATTGGAAGTAAGCACCTACCTAACCTACATACGCTATTGATCGCGCATACCGAACGCTAAATAGGAATGTGCGCGATGGGCCGAGGTAACACGTTACGTGAAACTGATCAAAATTCAATTCTTGCCTTTATAGGTACCGGGTAATCACAGTACCTGACCATAACATTTCGTTGAACAATGCATAAGAACGCGACAGCAATATGGTCGACGTCGCAGTGTCGCGCCTCGCATCTGCGTAGTAAGACGGGATGTGAGAAGGAGTCCGGATGTAACTCCTGACGGCTTGGTACGGCACGGCTAATATCATCAGGTACGAAGGCATAATCTAACTGCAACAGACACACGGGCCATAAATAGCTACCTGCCTACGAGCATTGCCACCACCTTTTAATGCCACCTGTGGCCTCTGCCTCCTCCCGCTCAAAACGCGGTCCTCCCCGTCTTGATGGTCTGCAGCATGCCCTCGTCCGCGAGCCTCTCCCACATGTTCCAGAGCATGAAGTCGCAGCCCCTCTTGGCGACGACGCTGACGGTCACCGGCACCATCTCGTCGGCGAACGTCACGTTGCTGGCGTACGGCACCTGGCCGATGGGGATCGTCATGTCCACGCACCCGTAGATCGGACACAGGCTCGCGCCGCTGATGCCCGCCGTCGGCGGCGTCACCGCCAGGAACGCCGTCGTGTTCGGGTTGTTGTTCAGCGACTCCTCGCGGTAGCTCGGCAGCCCGCCCGTCCCGATGTCCCACAGCATGATGCTCTCGCTGCACGACTCCGGTGTCGAGTACAGGATCGTCGACTCGAACCAGTCGACCGCCGCCCGCTTCGTCGCGAGGGATTGGTTGTACGCGGAGTCGTTGAGGACGGACTCGTTGTACGACCTCCAGGAGGGCCGGCGCGCCGGGTCGATGGGTGGGAAGCGCCCGTCGTATAGCGAGCTCCAAGCTGTGATTAGAGGCTTGCCGACTTCTTGGTACTGCGTTATGGTGTCGATGATCTGCGTCGCGTTGTTGAGGGCGTCGTACTTGGGCACCTCGTCGGTCGTGTTGCCAACTACCGCAGTTAAGTTGAAGTCCTCGACCGTCATACCGAAGACCGTCGTCATATTCTGGATGAATGCCTGGAGTATCTCCTCCGCGGCGGGATTCTTCAGAGGTAAGTAATCCGTCAGATACAGGATCCGCTTCGGGAAAGCATACGAATCGGGTGTGACGAGGGGACTCAACCCCGTGATCGAAGTGTTCTGGCATAGTTCGGGGATATACCAATTCTTCGCGAAGCGCACCCAGTCATGTACGTTCCTCGAGAAAACCCCCGCCGTATCGGTCGCCGCGCCAAGCGGCATAACGCCCTCCAAACTCATCATCCCCTGACTCGGCCTATTCCCGTATGTTCCCGACACCGCGGCCGGCCGCCTCATCGACGACCCCGTATCCGACCCGATTGCGAAGTCGAGCCAGTCGTACGCGGCCACCGAGCACCCGCCACCCGACGAGCTCGCCGAGCACGTCAGCCACCCGTCGCCGCGCGGGTTGAACGGGTAGTGTTCGTCCTGCCACTCCCAGGGGTCCGCGCCCGACGCGAACTGCGCCAGCTTGTACTTGCCCACCGGCACGCCGCCCAGGTCGAGGATGCGCTGGACGGACGGCGCCGTCGCGTTCGCAGGCGAGGTTATTGCGGCCCACGCTTGGCTGCCGCCTGACGTCACGAGGCCCTTCATGTCGTAAAGGTCCTTGATGGCGACCCGCGACCCGGCGAGCGGCCGCGCGTCTCCCCAGCTGTAGATACGCGACGGGACGGGGATCATCGGGTCCCAGAATCGCGACTGGTGGATCGAGACAGGGTTGAAGGTCCCTGCGCCGTCGTTGGAGTCGTACGTGCCATAGAGGAAGTCGCGGTACGAGTCTCGGTAGAGGCGGTACACCGTGCTGAATGCTACCGAGGTCTCTGAGATCGATGCCGCGTATGGCCCGGCGGTAAGGCTGCTCGGAATCGTGGTGTATATGACAGGGATATTTGAAGCGGCTAGACGGCTATCAATTGGGTATTCTCGTGAAAGCTGACATGTAGGCTGCTAGGTGAAAAGGTTCAAAACCTACGACGGCTTCCTTTAAAGCTAGTGTCCAAGAATATGTGCCTAGGCTCGAGACTACTTAGATACGTCAAGGCACTCGCATCGAGTGTTGGGTTGCTGCTCGAACCGTTGCTGCCGATGTATATGCTTTCTAGGAAGTCCTCGGAGAACACATCGTCGCCTTCTAGATAGCTTGCGATTACGCCCTGCAGATACTCTCCCGTAACGACATCGTCCTCGGCGAATATGAGGGTCAATGGCACCGGGGAACCTCCATCATTCGCTATAGACGCGTAGTTGCCACTGACGATTGCTTTAGGATATCCAACATTTGCGAGGTACGTTTGATTGCCGAGCTCGAACGCGACGCTGCCGTACTGCGTCGTCTGCAGGTGTTTCCAAGGGGCGCGTTTCTCAACAGGCGCTGCCAACACCGAGCAAGCGCAGTGTAGGAGCGTTGCGCTTCGAGATGCGAAATTCCAAAGCCCCATCTTCAACTCCGAGGAAGCGTGTCGTCGAGGATGGAGGTAAACCTCCAACTCGGACTAGACGAGCCATGACGATAGCCCACGCTGTATTTATACATGCTCTCATTCCTACTCTCGACAAGGATTGATGTTTCCATCACGTTAATCAGATACGATCCTGCTTATCTTCGCATAGCTCCGCCATGCCCACCGCCGCTTAGCTATGTAGGTAGGTATGTACGCTTCCGAAGCTGCAGAGCTCGTAGCTTATCATCGGCACCCCCATTCGGATCCTCTCAGAGCCGAGCTGGCTGTCACAGTGCGTTAGGTAGTTATGTATGTAGCTACCTGGGCTACGCGGGAGATGCAGATTTCTGATGGGGGATCGGCAGGTTTTCTCGTCTTCCCGTTGGCTATGATCTTGGTAAACAAAACTTGGCATCTGGGGTTTGCACTGAGAAAAAGCAAGGCTCTTATCGAATCTGCTTACCTATACACCTTACCCCTCACTGCAATGGTGAGTTCGTCATTAGCAAGACCCTTAACAAAATGATGATTACGTAGGTAAATTATTTTATTCAATCCGGGTGAGTGAGATCATATACTGGATTTTCATGGAGATATTCCTTTTGGTATTCGGTAATCAACACCGATTAGGTATCACATAGGTAGTTGCAGACTGTTATAATTTATTCATATAAAATTGCATAGTATGAAATATCTTCAAGATATCTTCCTCTTTGAAATAGCATGCTAGTTAAACTTTCAGAGTTGAAATTTCGGGAATATGTCGCTATTAAAGCTTTCCACCAGTGGGCGATATGACACTAAACCGCCAAGCCGCCAATTGAATTGAATTCAAAACATCAAAACAGCAAAACAATAAAAGGCGATTTAAGTCACCTCGCGCACCATATCTCACAACTCTTCCGGTCTACCGCTTCCCTACCTCGGTACCTACTTACCTAACAGACCACCGCTCGTAAGATATCATGTTCATTGGTTGACATTTGAGAATAATACTTTTAAATGAAGTATTATTTTGATGTCGTGGTCGCTTCGAGGCCATCCAACGGGAGCGCCGTATTCCGATACGGGTTTCTCAGCATTCTAACATTACAAGCAATAAAACGAGGTGGCAATAGGAGAAGACATCGCTTATTTCTAGCTTGCCACACTATCCATAATTAGGTTGATAATCTATACTTGGGTAGGGAGAAAGACCGGTGTCTGGTGCGTATTCTAACAAGAATAATATTTTCGTCCGATGTAATAGGTAGCCTCCTATGTTTATGAGGATTCTCATGACTGCTTCCGGCCGTTCTAGAAGTAGTAGAACATTGGTGCCCTACGAAACTACCTAGATAATAGGGGTGGTTGTGGCGATTCAAATTCCTAATAGGATTTGGGAATTAAGACGGGTATAGGCGCATGGGATTCCCCACGAATGAGGTGTGAGGGGCAAATTCAAAATGGCATCATTCTTGACATGGGATTCTTCAAAATGCCATCATGACAGTATTTACCCCTTTCGCCTATTTAAACCACCTGTCTTTCGTTCTCGTAACCGCCTGTACACTTCTTTGGTTGAGCTGACACGGCCCTTCCCTCCCTCTTCATCTCTTCCCTCCCCCCCTGAAAATCGGATCATGGCCGTGGTGCCGTCTATAAACTCGTTGCCATACGAGGTACGCCAGGAAATTTACTCTCTTATAGTGCGGCAGACTGACTCTCACTCTCGGAACAGCGGCTCAATCCCGACGCTTTCGCGTTATGCTACTGTCTCTAAAAGGTGGCAGGAGGAATTCGTGGAGCCTCTCACATTCAAGGAGCTTCGCGTGACACCGAAGCGTCTCAAGGACTTCAATCATATCGTTACTTCGCCGCGGCGCAGATCTATTGTGCAGACGATTCACTTCCATGTTTCTCTTGATAGATACGAACAGTATCTAGATGGTGAACAGGAGACGTCAGCGGAGCGACGACGGAGCGCCGAGATCCTGACAGCGGCCCTCAAGAGTATTTTCCGAGTCATGATTCACTGGCGGAAGAGTGAGACCTCGCCTCGTGGATTAGATCTTCATCTCATTGTCGACTCACCTAGTGATTCCTCGGCCCTTATTGGCAAGAAACGGGGTCTCCTGGTGACGGCGCGGGGTCTGACGTCGTACTTGAAGATCGACACTGAAACCCTATCACTGCCGCATTTGGACGTTTTCAGCGGCTTTCGGTGCTCGGGGAGACATTTGCAACCGACGTCAGCATTGGCTATCGCATCCAGACTTCGGGCTTTGGAATATCTCGACCTCGAGCTTAACCACGACTCGACCCGCAGTCGAGATATCGAGCAAAGGAACAGTTAGTGGTTTTATCTATTATTTCTTTTTATATAACATATACTGTTATATACGGTGGGTTATCTGACTATTATTGCGCGCTATTGAAACGTTGATCTAACCTACGGAAATAAACCAGATTTTGCTATGGGTCTCGAAGAACATGCTGAGGCTGTTAGAGTTCTTAGCCTTCACCGGCCTAGCCCGATGCTGACAACGTCTCTTTCACCACAGAGACAGCCATGGTCTGACTTCTACGTTAAAATGCGAGATTTTAGCCAACAATGCGAGTCTTTCGACTTCGACGACTGCATCGATGCCATCCAGTTCTTCGCGCCATTCCTAACAGGCCCCACAGCAGAAAAGACGCTTAGGGGTCAGGAGGCTCCGTTATGGATGCGATTGAAGAGACTCAACGTCCGCAACTCGTACATGGTGAAGGCGCCGTACCTACGTGTGACTAACAGGGCCGAAGCTTTGGCATCCATCCACAAGGTCCTAGTTGCGGTCGGTCGAGCTGCTTCTCGCATGCCAGAACTTTCATTCGCCCGCGTTTCCCAGTATGTCCTCATCGATGGGCAGTTGGAGTGGTTCGTCCTCATATATGAGTGCCATACTGGTAAAGCGGTCCTGCGATTTAAAGGTTTCGTGCCGAGTAAACCTATCCTTGGAGCTTGGAAGCATTCTACTGTCACCAAGGGTCTCGAATTTGATGTTTCTCATGAACAGGACGATTCCACCGGGCTTGAGTTATGACACATTTCCGTTATCGAGCGTAGTCGTGTATCATGTTGCAAGGCGCGAAGGATCGGATGATCTAGATATGTATGGTATGTCAACTTATGCATATTACCAAAGCTAAGGAACCAGTCTAATTAATGTCCATTTTTTTAATTATGATATTTAAGGTCGAGTCATGCATGTGTATTAACGCAAGAAAGATAGGGGTAAAACATGAATTCTTTACATAATTCCAAACAAAACAGCAAGGATCTCATAGGGCAGTACAAGGCCATCATAAGGTATGAATGTCTATTCTCATAAATCGTGAGCTACCTTAATTCCTTCTCACCCTTTATTTGCTGTGCATTTCTCATTGTTACCCCTATTCTATTTCAATCACTTCTCGTGTAACCTTCTCAAACAAGTCCACATAGTTCCTAACTAAAGAACTTCCCGTATGCTCCATTACTCGACCTTCTAATCTTGTATCAATATGAAATATACCTTGACGTTTGAATCGCGCATGAGAGTGATTCTCATCATACGGTGTTGCGCGGAGAACAAGCCCGATTGGCCCACGCCTTTTCAAACTAACGCAGTTACCAATCTCAAACAATGAGACGTCGATTGGCTTTAATGTTTTAGTGCATTCTTCGAGATCATTCGCATCAGGGAACATGATGATGGACTTTACCACGGTCTCCTCGTTGGGGTCACCTCCTATTCGCAGTTTCAATACACCCTCCGTCGTATTCCTATGCCAAATAACTTCTCTCAATCGACCTTTTAGCGTTAAGATGCCTTTCTGCACAGAGCCATATTTTGCGTATTCATTAACTAGTTTGATATCGACGTCAAAAAGAACAGCGCGACAATCTCGTTCTGCAGATCGGGCGAGCTTGAATCTAACTGGCCCATTTATACCAGTCCAAGACCACGAAGGACCTTGATAATGAACTGGACGTGGGAGGCGCTCGTGCCCGTCAAAATCCACGTGCCAACATAGAAGAGTCGGCAGAGTTGATTTCCATAGCCCTGCCAGATAATCGTCTTTCAAGTGGGATGCAAATACCTGGGCAATCCCCGAAATCGCGAGGCTGCGATCCATGAGGACGGAAAGCTTGCGCGGGGTGTATTGGATGACGAGGATTTCCCATATTGACCTTATCCAATCGGCAATCCACTCAGCGCTTAAGCCTCTCAAGGCCATCTCTTCTAGATCTCGTTGAAGTTCGCGATATATGTATAGGACGTGAGCGCAGTCATCAGCCTGGTCCTCGCGTTTCCAGCCGTCACAGTAGCCATCCTTTCTTCCAGAGCTTGCGCACACCCAGCGCATTTGGTTCCTACCAAACTCTAGGATTCTGTTAGATAGACAACGTTCCTGTAGCGTCCACGCACGGGAGTGGATAGGTTCGGTTTCCCTACTTCCCTCGACGTAGGTGATATATGCCGACCCTAAAGTGCCGTGCTGGTCTGGACAACGAAATGGGAGCTTCACAGCAAGTCGCGTAGTATTCACCAGATATATATCATATAGAAACCCGTCAGTTGCACTATAAGACCGCGCAGCGACAATTGTGACGCATGCTTGATTATAGATACGCGGCATATCGGCGATCTGTTCAACCTTGTCACTCTCGTCGTCTTGGACGATGCACAGAGCATCGACCCAGAGATACTCAAGGCCAAGTCCTAAAGTTACTCTAATCGCTTCCTGCACGGATCTAGCGAGTTTATCGTATGGGAGGCGCAAGTTACCTGATTCCATCCGTGATTTGGTGGTCTTGCAGGCCTGATCGCCGCCCCAGCAATAGCTAAGCGCTACAAATGGTTGCACCTTGCCATGAGTATGTTCGATGGACACTTCGAATTCGTCTGAAGTCCCGGTCTCACTCAAACGAAGGATACGCGAAGGCATGCAACTTTGCTCTGTCCGGCAGTTAGGATGTAAGTTTAGGCACTCCTCTAGCCAACGCCGTGCTAATGCTAGATTCTCCTTGGAGTCTGGCCGACAATTGATAGGACGAGTCCAAATGAACTGACTTGCCGGATCATCTGGTAGCTTCAAGTCAGTTTGGAGAAGTGAAGAAGGGCGGACTACATAGATCTGATATCTCGTGTATTACAAACCCTTCGTTGTGAAAACATCTAAGGAATGCGGGCATCTGATTCGGCATTTGCCAAATTTGGGGTCGGCTGACGTGTCGGGCTCCCACAAACCGATGAATAGTAACTCGTCGACTGGGTAGTTGTCAAGTAGAGACATGCTATAGCTGTCGGCGCAAACGGTTATACGGTCAGTCGAGGTTTTCGCAAGTCTCGTGTACCTGTCACCATAGCGTTCTTCCCAGCCGCTGTTAAGCCATATACATAGCTGGCATTGTTTGGAAGCTCCTTCAAGCACGTCCTTCAACGTAGCCTCGAAAAAAAAGATTTCTTCGTACTCATTTTTTGTGTTATCGGGAGGTTTCTTGTTACCCAGGTCTATAACGAATTTCCGACAGCCCTGACATGAATGGTAAGACGTCAAGTCAAACATTTTTGGTAGAGTAGTAGGAAGACAGATAAAATACCTCAATCAACGGTGTTTTAAAGACGAGTGAGGCCTCATGAGAGTAGTCTCATCTGCTGCCTTTAAGGGGCTGTGGTAGTGTGACGCCCCCTTAATCTTTGGGAGCAGCATTAGCTGCATATACTAGTAATAAAATGCGAGTCTTATAACTACTGCTTACCAAATATAATAGGCGGAAATTACATTATGGGTATAAGATAGCTGAGAGATTAATTGTTAAGTACGTACCTACCTAGGTAGGTAGCTTTATTGAGGGTTACCTGGGTGCCTGTACTTCTCCACGCACTGGGAATTCTGAAGAATCCGATGTCTGGCGTTGAAAAGAAAGACACCGTAGGGCTGGCAGTTATAAGCGATCTGGTAGTCTGAATAACATGTGGTAATAACCCCAATTTACTCTTCCTCGTCTTCCTTATCTTCCATGTCTTCATCAATGATTGGGAGTCGTCTCTTCTTTCGCTCTTCCTCCGCCTCCTTCTCCCTTCTCTTTCTTTCATTCTCCTCCTCCGTCAGCCTTCCCTGGATATCCTCTGCATCGGATTTGAATTGGTCGATCTTGTCAAGCATATTGACAATCAGGCCGCGATCAAAGTTGGTGGTGTCTTCTTGCTTATAGTAATTAATTAGGTCCTCCATGCTGGAGTCGAGACGCTCAATGAAGAAATCGAGTTCAGAGATGCTCAACTCGTGCATAGCCTCGGCTTCTGCCTCGAGGATCAAGAACGCAGCCATTTCGCCTCCCATCCTTCTGGTAATTGGTTTACGTGTTTTTGCGACTGGTAAGACGTATTGTTTAGTCCTCTGTAATGATTCTGTATTAGCATAGCTATAGTACGATTCAAAATGGGACATACTCACTTTTAATCAAATAGGGATTATCTGCGAAGTATCACAACCTTAGGTGTTGCCCTGCGTTAGGTTTGTAGACTTATTCTCTAAAATAATAGCGAGTCATATTTTTTTCTGTTAAAGAGGATAGAATATTCCCTCGTGTTGAAACTGTTAGGTTTATTAGATAGTGGGCATAAAGGCCATCCGAATTTGGTTGTCGTTTGTACAATCGTGAATTTCTCCTTGCGTGTCATTGTCGAATTCTAACTTAGGATTTCCTTAAGGTCAGGTGCCAGGTATGAAATCGGTATGAGTTTGCAAAAGAGATGCTGTGATAAAAACGCATGGATGACTTTGAATTTGTGTGAGATTATTGGACTTCATTGATCTTACTGTGAAGTTGCGCTTGGTTCAACCGTAGTCACACTAGGTTTGCACCTTTTTGAATCATTAGGTAACCATTTGTCACGTAGATGAGATATCCTCAATCGTTCCACGAGATTAATACGCAAGCTTTGACTACCTAGTAAGTACTTATCAAACAGCTATATTTAAGGAATTATGGAGAGAATACCCAGCTCTATGTTCATAACCATAAAATTCCCACGAACTCTTAAAGACGACTTATGGAAGCAAATAATTAAAAAGAATTAAAAAGTTATTTGAGAAATACGTACATATACTTTGTATATGGTGTTAAAATGTATGATTAAGGAATTATGTTAATGCACAGTAGTACATAACATAACATAACAGTAAAAATGTGCACATAAACTAAGCCTCGTATTTCATTCACGAAGAAACTTGGTTAGTTACCTAGGTAGGTAGTATTCAACCATTATCTAAGCTTATAATTATGCCGCATGTTCCGTTATATTGTAGGCCGAACAAGATAAGTAAGTTAGTTATACAGCTGTTACCCCTTATTATTTCATCAAGTAAAGAATAACAACACATTACTTGAAGTTATCAATTCACAATTTGAATAAGTATTACAGGAAACATCTCTAAGCCTATTAGATACTAATAAGGTTCCATCAAGGATTGGTAACTAAAAAGCGGCATGGCATTTACAATCGAATACAGTACACCTGTAATACTGCTTAACTAAGGTAAATCTTACTTAAGAGTACGCTAAATAAATTCTCTGGGATCTAATACATATGTACCTACCTAGTATTAAAACCCATATTCTCGGTGTTAATGGGTATAAGGGTTTATTTGTGGTGATCATGAGCACGTAAGGAGCGGGAATATCATCATATTTCCGTACTTATCTGTCTATAAAACGAAACATCGCTGCTTCGCTTATTCGTCGCTATGTACACTACCTCAGAGATCAAGAATGGCCGGAGTTTGGGGATAGCGACAACCTTGACGCATTCTGCTGATATGAGACTTATGAGCTAGCCCGCCGTAAACGCCGAAACCAATTCTTGGATCGGCTCTTGGGCCATGGTGTTAAATGCTTTTGCCGAAACGCCTGGCCGTTGGAGTACATACCTTACGATGTACTGTAGCCGGGGTAGGTACTAACCCACTTTGTCCACACGAGACTGACGAGAGCATCGGCCTTAGTAGGACTGTAGGACTTAGTTGTACGTAAGCAAGACCCTTTTTCTTATTAACATAGTCATACTCGAGAAACTAACACAGGACTAACCGAATCTAAGAAAAAATACGTCGAGACTCCTTTCTTATTTCCAAATTGCCTAAGTTCTCAGTGTTTCTTAGGGTGGTAAAACTGGAGTTGGAGGCATCTCTAAACCCAATAAATGCTATCACCGAAGACATTTTGGTGGAGCAGCCTAAAGCCCCGGTGACGTTATCATGCAACTAGACAGCTGCTGTTGGCGACCCCGCGATGCTTGCCATATCCAAGTCGCATCGCCCTCGGATGAATATACATCGAGAAGATCCCCGGAGATGGTTAGGTATAAATAAAGCTCGTTCTTGGCTTAGCCTTGAGGACCTCCAAGGATTCCATGTAAACTTACCTATCGAACAATCCTAAATCGCCAACGCTAAATCTTCCGTAAATACAAATTCATTCGCACTATCTCGCTAGATTACCTAGGTACCGTGTGTAAGATCTACACGCTTAAAAATGCCGAAGGTTTTACTTACCGGTGGATCGGGCTTCATTGCCGGTACGTTAAAAGCCGCGGGAAAACCCTCTATTCGAACACCTCACCACTAACACGAAACTACCACATAAGCCCACGTCCTTGATATCCTCATTAAGAAGGGCTACGAGGTAGTAACGACGGTGCGGTCGGAGACCAAGGCCTCGCAGATCCGCGCCAAGTACCCGGGCGCGAAGCTCTCGGTGGCCATTGTCCCGGACATCGCGGCGCCGGACGCCTTCGACTCGGTGATCGCGAGCGAGCCGGGGCTCGACTACGTGCAGCACACCGCCTCGCCCTTCCACTTCAAATGGACGGACGCGCGCACCGAGCTCCTGGACCCGGCCATCAACGGCACCAACTCGGTGCTCCAGGCCATCAAGAAGCACGCGCCTGGCGTCAAGCGCGTCGTCCTCACCAGTTCGTTCGCCGCCATCATCACTGAGGCCGAGCTCTCCAACCCGGCTAAGGTCTTCTCCGAGGCGGACTGGAACCCGAGCACGTACGAGGACGGTGTCAAGGGGCCGCCACCCACGTCATACCGTGTCTCGAAGACCTACGCCGAGAGGACGGCTTGGGACTTCGTCAAGAATGAGAAGCCCAGCTTCGACCTCGCTACTATCTGCCCGCCTAGTACGTACCGTTTCCCCCTCCCCTTTTCCCCTTCTACTACCCCATTTCCTACTATTAACCTACTAACCCCCACCTCCAGTGGTATTCGGCCCCGTAGCACACCACCTAGACTCGCTGTCGGGGATCAACACGTCCAACTCGCGCATCGCAGCCCTGATCCAAGGGGAGTGGAAGAACGAGATCCCATCTTCGGGCGTGTACCTGTGGGTGGACGTGCGGGACGTAGCCTACGCGCACGTGAAAGCCATGGAGCTGCCCGAGGCCGGCGGCCAGCGCTTCTTCACGACGGCGGGATACTACGACAACATCAAGGTCGCGCAGGCGGTGAAGGCCGCGTACCCCAACCTGGCGGACAAGCTGCCGACGGACAGCACTCCTGCGGCCAAGGGCGCCGCATTCCCGGCTGGGGGTACGTACAAGTACGACAACTCGCGTGCCACTAAGGTCTTGGGCATTGATTGGGTCCCTTTGGAAAAGAGCGTTGCCGACACTGTTGAGACGCTGTTGACAATCCCTGCTTAGTTACCTGGGTATAAAGATTCTGTCAGTACTGGATAGATAGCATAAAAGGGGGTGGGACTGAAAGAGGGAATGCCGAAGTAGCACTCCCTGACTAAACGGTTCACAATTGCCATAAAGCCATACCCTGGCCATCGCACAAGGAATAACAAATATTAATACACTGCATGACACCTGAATTTAGCAAATTATGTGAATTCATCGTTTATCTACCCTATCGCCTGCTCATGGATTTGCAATGTCGCCATATGAAGACAAGAAGAAAAAGCGACTACCATGCCTGCGCATGGTTCTCAATGCAATGCCAGTAATATCCTCGACTTCCCGAGGAAAGAAAATCGCATGTACCTCCACATAGTGGCGCCGTCATGCAATGATGGGAAAACTAGTTGTACAAGAAATGAAAGTATCAATAATGTACTCATTAGTCATCAGCAGTGTCCATCGCGTCTCCTCCGGATACCTTAACCTTGGCAGCGGCGGCTGCTATCCGCTCTGCCTTCCACTCTTCAATACGAGTGCGGAGGTCATCAGCCGGAACTACATCGTCGATGGTCATGGGGTTTCGCGTGAATGGGTCCAGCGGGTTAGAAAGCAATTGCTGGATAATCGTCGAACGGTCGACGATGTTCTGCGATGGGAGAATGACGGGGTCGGTCATTAATTCACCCATCAATGGGTCTTCGAACTCGTCAGGTATCTCGCCTAAATCGAGTTCGGCCTGATCCTGGCGCTTCTTGGCCTCGGCGACCTGAGCACACAAGGAGTCCCATTCGTCGATAACTTCCCTAGACTTGTAGAATTTCTCTTTCAATAACCCAGACGTCTTTTGGAAGTTGGCCGGCTTGTACGAGCGCCCGTCGGCTGCGACAGCATCGATAAAAGCAGGCTTCGACTTAAGATTGATGTAAATGTCGACGAAATCAGAGAGAAGCGCCCTAGGGTCGAACTGGTACTTCTTGGCATCCTCTACTCTGAGATTGTTTCGCTTGGGTCCAGTGAGTGATTCTAAGTTGTAGTTCAGCATGCCTGCTAGGCGAGTCACTATCTCGGGCATGGTGAATGCGTCCCGCAATGCTGCCGTAAACAACTTCATCATGCTCATCGTGTCGTTGACTAACTGCATCCATGATTGACACTGCTGTTCTGCTGCTTCTAGGTCTGTTCTGACCTTCTCAATCTCTTCAGCGGACAGCCCTCCCTGGTGTAACTGGACTTGATAGTCGTGTATTTTGACTAATTTAGTCAACGCTTCGTCTAACAGATATGTTGCGTCGTTCAGGAGCAAGTTGACGAATTGAATGAAGAATTGTCGGTTGACCCTATGCATTATTAGATGGTGAAAAAGACTGGGCTAGTGATGATGTCCAAAACTCACTTGCTTTCGCGACTAAGCTGCTCCTTGTAGACGTTATTGGGCCAAATACACTTAATGACCTGGAATATCTCGTATCGGATATTGAATCGGTCGTAAAAAGCGGAACTGACGCCACTATGCTCGCATTCTGCAATCCCTTGTTAGTGCTCGAAAGATACTGGAAGTAATTGTAACTTACCAATATAAAACTTCATGAGAGCATGTAAGAGGTGTTCATTGGCAAACGGCGACGATGACAGGCTATCACCTAGGATTCCCTTAGATAGATGATATACCGGCCATGTACCGGAGAAGAGTAGAGTGACGAGAGACGATTTCAAGTAAGGGTTCTTGATGTACTCCGACGATCTCAAGAACGTAATGCATAGTGCGGCAATCTCGTCGCCGATCGCCGACATTAGAATCTGGGGCTTAAATCTGATGGGTCGGTAAGCAATCAGCCACAATGGAAGGCTTACTTTATTATACACTTACCGGAACACAAACTTGAAATTGTCGACCACGTCCTGAATAGCGTATTCAGGAAGACAGCTGAAAGCATCTGGCTTATCGGCTGGAAGCGGCAATTTGATCTCCTTGCCAGGCTTGTAATCCGTTCCACTGGCGACACGGAGAAGCCACACAGAGACGTATCGCATGAACTGCAGCGATAATGCCTGCATTGGCTCGTCTAATACAACTGCCTCTATGGCATATTTCAATGCGATATACTTCTCGATCGTGTTGATGGCAGTTTGATGATGCTGTCTTGCCGCGGTGAGGCGGAAGGGATCCTAGTGATATTAGTGATGATGAATAATAGTACTAGGAGCCCTTGGAGGGATTAACTTACATTTTGTAAATTGGGTAGTTCTGCCTCGATCTTTTTAATCAAGCCTTCGACATACTTAATGTCCTTGTCAAGATCCTTCAGTTTCGAGTTCGTCGCCCCAAGCCCATAATGATGAGCAGCTAGAGTTAGGAAGAAGACTTCCGAGATAAAATTGGACGATCCTTGAACGTGCGCTTTGTAAAAGGCGTCTGCAGTGGCTTGGTCTGCGTTGAGCTTCGTCTCATCACTCATATCAACTCGAGGTTTACGTCGAAGATAGTCAACGTCGATCTTGTCTACCTTAGAGAAGGTAGTGTCCATAAAAGGCTGGCATAACTGGTCCAAGATCGCCGTCAAGTTAACCATGAAGCCATCTGATGCTACATCCGTAGACTTGACCTGGAGAGCACGTCTTTTATGGTTTGTGTTCAAGGCGAATGCGAACCAGTCCAGAGTGAGGTTTCGGGAGGTCGTGCTCGCCCTAACAAAAGCATTTACGATACCTACCAAATCACTCTGATGGGCACTGAGAGTCATCTGCAGCGCAGTCTGCGAAGACTTCACGTGATTTGGGGCGATCGTTCGTGCGCCCGCGAAGAAGACCTTGCTGACTTCGGTCTGTAATGGCGAGATGCGGAAGAAGGGTCCCAGGATGGTCTGGGTCTCGCTTGAAAGAGCTATTTGCTCTTTTGACATGCCCGGAGTAGATGCCGCTAAAAAGCGAGGATGCTGTACCAGGGCATTCAGAAGAGGGGGGAATCTCGAGTATGTTACCATACACTGGTATTGTTAGTATGCGCATAGAGTTCGGGGGTTTAGAAAGATTAAGGGGGCTTACATTAACGTAAGGTTTGTAATCATCGTTCATGGTCATCTTAGCGAGCTTGGTGCTCATAACAATCATAGCATCGGTGAAGATAGAAACAACGGTATCATCCTCTGGAATTCGAGAGACTGCCTCGAGAAAGAAATCCAGACAGATACCGTCTTCGTTATCATGATGACGGAGAAGGTATGGTACTAGAGTGTCGTGGTTGGGATTGGGTTCGCGGCTTCTATTTGTCAGTACAAGGACTTATGCGGGTACATTTCTATGTGAGAAAAGGCATACCTGAAGTATTCGGGCATGGTTAGCGCGAATATGCAGTTACTCATGCATAGTCGCTTAGCCTCGTTCACAACGGCTTCTCTCTCAGGAGGTAGTGGTCGAGGAGGTTTGGTAGCCTTGATGACGCGCTTCCAGCATGGCAGGAGATATTCTAGAAGCGGCTTGGTCGAGGGTACATGATGAACTGCTTCTAGAATAGCAGATTCTACCGATGCGATAGTAAGTTTGGGAGCATCACCAGATTGTTCCAACTCAGCTCTGAGGTCTGGTAAGTATGTCGACTTGAATCCTCTACTATCAGTCGTCTTGGTCTCGTCCAGTGTTACACGGAAGATGTCGCTCAACATTCGGTTCGACCAATCTTCTAGTGCTTCTTCCTTCGCGATGTAAATCTTCTTAGAGGGAGGGGCTGTCGATTTGTCTTTGTCAATAGCTTTACCAGCTGATCGTTTCAAGGTTTTTGTATTACCTGAATCTCCATTCGCGTCCTTGCCCGAGTCCGTCTTGGTTTTTTGGCCTAATTGAAGGGACGGGTTTGTAGATGACGATTGACTCTGAGGGGCGACATTATTCTGACGGGTTGGAAGAGGAGTAGGTCGAGTATTCTCTTGGTTTGTCAGGGTCTGGTTGAATTGCGCATCTGAAGGTGATGGGGCCGACGATGTCGAGGTCGAGGCTAAGGACCCGGACTTGAAGGTATCTTCGGATCTAGGGCCGGCCGAGGCTGACGATCCAAGTCCACCTAACTTTGCAAGTCGCTTCTGTCGCATCTAGAGGCATTTTAATATTAGCTTGTGTAATAAATCCAAATCGCATCATCGCAACATCGTCGCATACCTGCTCTTGCGGCGGAAGCGTCGGCTTGGGTTTCTCATTCGGATCCATTGTGGGCGAGTTAATGAACGACAAAAGTTATGTTCATTGACAAATGAAGGTTCGGTGGGATGAATGAAAGTTCTAAGATTCTGTGTTGTTGTGCGAAAAGATGAATTAAAGAAGAACCCCGCCGTCTAAAAGTTGGGTGGGTAAGTTTCCAGATGTGAGGTTCATGTAAAAGTTAAAGGTAAGTGTCAAAGGTAGGTACAGTAGATACTTGTTAGATGGACGTTCATGGAATGAGGTAGTAGCGTCAGTCTGATAGGTGATTTGGCGGTGGGGAATTAGTCAATATCTTATCGATAATGCTCAGCTCGCCCTGATGGATAAGGTAATATCTACCCGACGGCGGGGTAGGTACGCCTCGCAGCCCTGTAACATCTCCTAGCGTGCCCCAAAACCCATTACATAATGCCTAAATTTAGACTGTGCACCCAGACCACCTAATGACCTAAGTAACCAGGCGGGCTGCTAGGCAGCTGCGATGGATGTTTAAAAAGGCCAGTCATAATCTTGGAACTCTCAATATTTCTACTCATTTCTTTTCATCTAATATTTTTATATACCCAAGTGGTCCATGGGGTGTGTTATGTAATACTTCGACGTTTCCAATTCAACAAAATTCAAACATCTATCTATGAGATCCATGGATGTTCCTTTACCATCATGAACCTTATTTGATGGATCAGTTTTCAACATAAAAATACGTTATGTAATCAAGGGTTCAATCGACGTTGTCCAACGTTTAACAAAGAAAACCCCTACAATATAACATCAATATCATATGCTTAGAAACAGGGCTGCCTCATTTATACTAGGATCGGTCGTCTTATTCGATATATTCAATGACGGCGATTACTTGTACCGAAATTTCTAAGAAAAGATCACAGTTACAGCGACCTTATCGGCACCGCTACTAGATACCACCTGGTCTGGTAGCTTTAGAGATCTCCAGGGCTTCAAGGACTGCTGATCTTAGGGTACCACCTATATAGGTGGGTACCTAGAACTGAAGTTTCCGGTAAAATTCCGCCATAAAGACAATGGGTATATCGCCAGTTTCCAACAGTCGTTTTATGGTAGGTATTCAAGGACACGAGATCCGACTACCGGCTATTTTGGAGGCTCGCAAGCTCATAATAATCGTGTTTCTATATGGATTCTGATCCGAACGCCTTCTACACAATCTTCCATCCACTTCAATGATGTTTACACGCACGTTTCAGCCCTACGCACCCCAAGCCACCAACTAGGGCAGCCTGCTACACACAGAATAATTTCATTGCTCCCTCCTGGGATATAATATACATTCGCTAAGATCCATCATCAGTAACCTCATCATAAACTACCTAGGGAAATTCGCTAATCTCGTGACGAAGGGTCACTGATATGTCCCTGAAAATAGATTATCACAACTTATATAAGTACTAACACTATAGTTATCGTTTTCTGACGACAGCCTTCTCTCAATCGACTCATCTTGACTTAACCATCATGGTTAGACGAATAATAATTGAGCATGCTCAATTTCTTTTTGCATGGTACAGAGACGGCCTGTCATCTAAACAACTCGCGAGTCCGAACTTGCTTTACCCCTTTCCGCGCGGTCTTCAATTTCGTAGCCCCTGGTTATTGAACTTCGGATAATTTATCAATGCCTCTGAAGTGTTACTGGACTATTGGTCCAGGACGGACATGACCATCACTCGCTTGCAGCTCTAATATCCTTCTCACGAGCCTCAGTTGTCATGTCATATAACAACACATGAACAATCACAAACCTCGCTGAGAAATTCTCTCTATACCTATGTAGGTACCGACAATCGATCCCGGTATATACCTGGGTATAAACTATGACGTTGATCATATGCGTTTCTCGACAGCTTCTATTCGGCTGGTGCTTTCGTGGTTTAAATATTGAAGGTAGAGTTATTTTCTACTGATACTGTTTAACATTGATGTGCGACGCTGATCATCTCTCCTCATCTCCCTCTAACGTTTATGGAAAACGTTAACGATGCTATCAACGTACAGATTCTTTACAGGAAACTCAACTCCTATTATCTACATCTCGCTTTTAACCAACACAGCATACAAATCATGCAGCAAACGATCCACTCTCACATGTTTCTATCTTACTCAACATGAACGTTTTTCCTAATCGAGGAGTTTTTTACTGCTAAAAATGCTCTAGGACATAGGGGGACAAACATTCATAGAGAACACCCGACCCTTTTGGGATGTAGGTATTCACGATTATATAGTGACACAACTTGAACAACCTACGGCTGATAGCGTTCCACGATATCCTGTGGCTGTTCGCCTACAGCGTAAAGTCATTGGGTCGGCGATTTTTTCGTTCCTGTTGGACCCGAAGTTGCGAAGTTGACTCTCTTCTCTAGACTTTGCTGTTTATTCATACCTTCCTACTAGGTACCTAGGTAGGTAAAGGGGGACTCATCGACCTGGAGATTTTATACGCTAGCTTCCGTGGGCACATTGCATACCTAGCTACTAGGTACCTAAGTACTTACCTACCTACTAGGTAACACCCCGGTTAGAACTTTACCTCGTGCTAGATAACGCCGTTTGGACCTCGAGTGGCTGAACCCTTCAATTTTATTGATACCTGCCTATGTATCTAGGTATTCAGCCGAAAAAGCGGCCTCTACGCCTCCATATTCGTTGTGGCAAGGGTGTATGTGATGTCCTACAACAACCTGAACTTTCTGGAGTGGTCGGGATATCTAGATTCTGGCGGCCTCGCAACCTAAGATAACGCAACAAGGATCGATTAGATCTTTTCAGCTCTTCGGGGGCCATCTCGGCCGCCACAGAAATTTCTGTCTGCGCTGTGTGCTGTTTCAACATAAGAAAACCTAACATTCAAATCTTGCCAGGAACGCGTAGCTACCTATCAGCTCTGCGGCACTTCACATGAAATGATGTCGTATTTATCACTCAAATGCGATATGGTGACTTCCCGCTGTATCTAACCCATTCTTCTAGAGGAATTCCGCGGGTGTTTGCAGACCTTCTCGACCTTCCATTGACGAAGTCGTACAGCCCGTCACCTTGTCCCATACGAGACCCATTATCGTCCGGCACGGGTCGATGCAGGACCTGTGCGACACACACTGTCTCACTTGTCCTGAAAGCCTAGAAGTCTGGACGCCATCCATCCCAGATCGTGCTCTCGGCACAACGGCGTCCTGTCGTGTGAAGCGTCATCGCATTGTGCCATGGCTTGAAAAGTCGGAGGCTGATAACGGGATATATGTATGTATATGTGCGCACATGGCAGATATATTGCAGGCGCCACAACGGCAAGCGACGCTACTTTCGTTTGAGGTATTGGTTCCATCAGTAGGGTCGTTCGTTGAAGAACTTGGTATCCTTCACGCTCGTTCAAGCCTCCTTCACCGCTTCCCGTCGTATTGATCTTTCAGCTGATCCCCAAATATGCCTCTTGTTTCTTGTCTTCGCACAACTTACATAGATATATACACATGATAGACGAGTTTCAACTCTAGATCGCTTGCTATGGATTTCCATCAACGAATTCACCTCGATGAGCTCGGCCTCCGTGTCAAGAAAGATTACCGAGATAAAGACAATGAGAATGACGCTCTACGTCCGGTACAGGTTGGCTATCGAGACGGACAGCAACCATGCGTGAACAAATGTTTCAATCAGTTTGTTGACGAATGGTACGGGAAGACGCATGGGGATTTCGAAAGCGTTTGCAACCAACTGGCGCATCTCGAGCCTAATACGGAACTATTAAGGTTATATTGCTGCGACTCGACCAACTGCGGTGTCGCCACTGAGATGAAAGGGCAGAGTCGTTCGTTCTCCCTCACGGGAACTACATTCTAACCTTTAACTGACTCGAATCGCTAGCCAGCGTCGACTTAATAATTAATAAATGTCAAAAGTGAGTTGCGCCGCCTCAGTTACGTTTAAGAAAAACGACCACTAACATCTTGTAGCGTTGGCAACTATTTGATTTATGATCCAGGGCCTCCTCAATCTAACGGTTTCAACTGCAGTTCACTTACGAGCGGTGAGTTTCCTCTCGACGCTCTCCGTCTACTAGACCCTCTAACTAGGCCCGCCGAACCAGAATCAGGAGAGACCGGACCTCCAAGCCTCCTACCGAGCAACAGCCCATCAGCAATGAAGACCGCCATATCCAGCTCCTCGTCCCCGGCAGCGGCCACGTCCCTGAGCTCAGAGCTCAACTCGACGCGGTCGGGGTTTGGCGCGGTGCCAAGCACGCCGACGGGCCTTACGGAGGGCAGCAAGGCCGCCATAGGGATTTGCTCGAGCTTGGCGATAATCGCAATCATCTTCCTCGCCGGCTTCCTCATCAGCCGCCGCCGATCACGTCCCAAACGCCTCGCCGGCAGCGCGCCCAGCGCCCCTCGCCTCAATAGATCGTCCTCTGAGCCGCCGAGCGCCTCGCACACCCCGCTGATCACCCCGCCGCCGTCGGCTAAGGGGCCCCCGCTGACGCCCCCCGCCCGTCTGAGCGATCGCAGGTTTTTGCCCCCGCTGCTGAAGCAGGGTGGCACGCCGAACTCGTCGCTTACTGGCGGCTTGGACGAGCGCGCGTACTTACCCGTCGCTCTTGGCTCGCCCGCCGAAAGGAGAACCGCGCTAAGGCACGAGCGCCAGGCCACCCCAAGCAGCATCGCCAAGTCCCCGTCGCTCCCGGCCGCCGTCCATTTCGCGCCGCGATTCTTGCGCGACAGCGGTAGTTCGTATAGTAGCGGGCATGGAGGAGCATCGACGACATCGAATAAAGTGAGCTCGGTGCATTCCGGGACGGCGACAGTCCACGGGACTCATACGCCTCCGATATCATTACCCTTATCTCCGACGCGGCCCCCACGGCCGCATAACGCGCATCTCGAGATCCCAGATCTGGTCACGCCGGCCGGACCACCGCCGAGCCGCGCCCTTCCCGCACCCCCGCCGTACCACCCCGTCTCGCCGACGTTCACCGTGTCCCCCCTGACCCCCTCGAGCTCCCCCGCGCTACCGCTCAGGCCACTAGCCCTCGGCGACCACGCGCGCGCCTACAGCAGCTCCCAGCTCGGCGCCGCGGACCACAAGGGGTATCCGGAGCCGGGCGCCGCTCTGTCGGCGTCGACGAAAGACCTGTGCGATCTGACGGAGGCGTACGCGCGCGAGACGTCGGATAGCTGGGGGAGCTGGGGCGGCGGCGGCGGGCCGGGCATCACGGCTGGGGGAGGGAGGAAAAGGGGGAGCGGTGGACGGTCGCGGGATACTACGAATGGCGAGAAGAAGGGCGAGCGGGGGTCTATGGTTTCGTTGCAGGAGTTGGATTTGGAGAGGCTGGGGGGTAAGTACTGATGCATGGACTGGACTGGCTTATCGTCATGGGGATCGAGATGTGGAGTAGGGGATAATAGCATACGCACACGCGGCATGGGGTCACAAAAGCATGGGGATAATATCTGGCTACAAAATTTTTTTGGTTGGTGTTGGGTGGTGGCTTTGTGATGGATGGATGGATGGATGGATGGATGGGAGATGATGGGGCTATCGGATAATGGCTATGACAAGTAGTGGCATTAGGATTGCATAGTACTACATAGTGAGGACGGAGGGCTCGGGTTGTGAGGAATAGGTAGCGTGTACGCGAAAGCCTGTTATCTGTTAGGTAAATTTGCTTATTAATAATCTAAGCAGAGTGTCTACAGCTTCAAGGGAGTGAGTGAAGGTTTCTTGCTACGGAACGCGCTGTTGGCATCAACTCTAGCACTCTAGTTGACAAGGGGACTGGTTATGCATTAAGGACTAGGTATCTATATCGATTATCTCGTTGATATCTAATTCTAGAGCCATAGTGAGAGATCGCAAAGTCCAACTAACCCCTCCCCTATGCTTAAACGGAGTGTTTGAGAATAAGCCACCAGGATGTATGGATACATCGAAACCTCGCAAAATATGATATATCGAGCGTGTTTCTTGATTTAATAATAGAGATATACACTGCATGACTGCGGCTGAGACTCGCATGCCCCCTAATACCCACAGACAGACCGTTTATATTAATCTACTCTGAACATGGACACCTCTTTACTTCGTCGTCATGCCATCATGATATGTCTGCACGGGACCGTAGTCTCGTGGCTTACACGGATAAGCACATAGACGCTGGAATGCGGCGCGATGGTCGTTAAAACGAAACACTCAACATTTCTGATCAGTAGGTAAGGGGCCTCGTCCACTGCGGGCCCATCTGCGGCCATTGGTCCCAAGTGGCACCGGACTGATAGGTCCTCAAGCGAAGCATTAGCGACGATCGATGGAAACGTATCGTCGGAGCCGGTCCCATGGTTCTGATTGCTGCCCGACGAACCGTTCTAAAGTTCGGTTCCGCCAATGTCCGCGTCGCTCGCCGTGGGGCCTCCGAATTTATTGGTTGGAGATCGGACACGACGGAGGGGCCGCCGACTACTTGGCTCGCTTCAGTCGCACTTACATACATACATACGTAGGGAGGCAAGCTAAACGCTTCGCTATGGGGAAGGCAATTCATGTAAGTAATGCGTTGCTGGCATTCGCGAGAAAAGAAGGAAAAAAGAGGATTCCATATGCATGGGACGGATCTGTGGGCGAGAAAGAAGGGCGGTGTGGGACATCTATGTATTAGACGCTCAGACCAGATTTGTTTCTAAATCCAGGGATGAGAAAGGATATATAAACCTCTATCCACACTTTCTCCCATCTTCGCACACTCTTCTCCCCTGTCTTCTAGGTCCTGTGTATTACTTTTCTTTCTTCCGCTTTCCTGTTCGTTTTTATATCTTACATATACATATATGCACACCTGGAATGAAGTCCCCTTGCTTAAGTTCGCTGGGATGTCCCTCCCATGGCTCGCCTCACCAACGCGTCTAGTTGGGATTCCTTCTGCTTCACACTGTCCTCGATCTGCTGATCGGACATTATGTTGCCCTGGACGAGCCTTTCTGTCGTCGTGCTGGGGTTGGTGACGAGATAAAACCTCAGCATCTCAGATCCACGTTGGCTTCTATCATGGCGCCGTGTTAGCAAGAGGCCCATTTCTCTAAGCGCCATCAACTTACTGTTTTCCCGAGACCTGGGTTGGATTGACGGTAGCTTGAGACATGTCGTGTCTTGATCTTATTCTTTGCTGACTAAGACCTGGAGCTAGGTTCTAGATGGAAGAAGGCGTTGACGCGAAAGCCGCTGGCGTTTTGGTTTGCTAAGCGGTTGATCACACAGAATCTTGAGATGAGTCGTTACCTAAGGCCAGTGATTGATTGTTCTATCTTGGTCTTGTCCGAGAAGACTCATCACCGACCCGGTTCACGCTTCCATTTTATGGAAAGTTATTACACCGCGCGCCGAAGCGCGACAGCAATACTGAGGCTTTGCTCAAGCCATTGCGATCGCTTCCGGTTGTTGGAATTGTCTACGAGAGCGGGCTTGACTCAAGTCCGTTCCGCGCAGCAACGGCTGTCCCTTAGGTGGTCTACGAGTAGAGAGTTCGCGCTCTTGAGTCCTCAGGTGTTAAGCTCGCGAAGGCGTGTTATGCACGATGCCGGTAGGTCCTATCGCATTGCGTCTCCGAGGGTATTCCACGCAATCAGCATCGAGCACGTCGCTGCATGCGTGATTGGCAGGGCAGATTGTCAGCTTTGCGCATATCTCCACTTCGTTTTGCGCCGTTGCGCAGAACTGGCGAGGCATAAATATAGTCGTTTTTGGGCCGAGGGGGAAGCTATCATCTCACCCCACATTCAACTCTCCTTCTCTGAGAAATTCCAAGGTATTTAGAACCTAGGGGTCGAATAAATCGAATAAATCATTTAGATACTATTTTTGTCCCTATTATTACTCTTTAGCCCGACCTGATTCCCTCAGTTGATAATAAATGCTGCTTATGAACGACCCCTACATCGTCACCTACGTGATGACTTCGCATCATACTTAGGAGAAATGCTTCAAAGACCTCGAGATTTACTGACTTCTTACGACTTATTTTCTGCGAATCCTGTCCCCTACCGACATCGTTATCGGTACCACTACAAACAGCAGAACCCCAATCACAAACCTGTTGTAGCGTCGCTACAACTGGTTCGCAATTGTCATATCAACTCATTCAACTCCCCTGAGACCAGCTGGAGCGCGACTAAAGCAAAACTTGTTTCTCAGTGGAAGATTATCCACGCCCGTGATCAGCGTCGCTTGATGCGAAGCATGGTCAAGAAGTTGACTCCATTGAGGAATAGTATCACTAAGCCACAGCTACCAGGATCGGCAAGCGCCGGTGACTCGGTAAGGTCCTCAAAAAAAGAGTGGAAGTGAACCCATTCTTACCGTTCTTATAGCAAAGCGGGATAGCTACTTCAGTAAGTTATCCCGATCGAGCGCATGTTGCAGACTCGCTCGCTGAAGAGATCGAATCTGTCAACGGAGGCTCCAAGCGATGTCTAGCCGATTTTAGTGTATGTACGGAAGAATTGAACATACAGAACGACGGATATAAACGTGGGGATATTTCACAGAACAAGTGTAGATCAGCCGATCCTATGGAGAGCGACAGGAAGGCAGGCGCTGCTCGAAGACTCAGCCATTGCCAACTCGACCACGAAGGTAAGAGGGGGCTGACACCAGATCAGTACGTAGCCATCAAGAAGCAAGAGGCCGTTGCGCTTGTGATGGCAAAGTTCAACCAGTGGTTCAATAAGAGATTGGAGATCATCTCTTGGTTAGTATAAAAACGCCCCCTAGCTCGGCCTTGAGTCGTTCTATTCTCTGACAAGAGGCTGACATGCTTCCAGTATGTGATAAGTTCCCATGTTATTCTGCTCTTACACTCGAAACTCTTTTCAGAATCCAAGGTGTGAAGTATATGTGTAGAATATTAACATTTAAAAGATGCGTATGAAGCATCTGAAGCTTCAGGGAATCATTCTGGCTGCTCCGGGGGCGCAGAATCTGGAAGCAATAACTCTGGACAAGGCCAACCAAGCCGTTCAACTCGATCCAAACGCAGACTAGGTGGAGACGACCAAGATGGCTCTTCAGCTGGTGGTGGCGAAGGCGATCCCGACAGAGGCGGTAGTAAACGGGCCAAGAAGGAAATAGAGACCGAGAAGAAGTTTGCCTGTCCGTTTTACAAGAATGATCAAAGAGCGCATTGCAAGCACCGAAGCTGTGCCGGACCGGGTTGGGCATCCCTTCATCGTCTGAAGTAGGTATTATACGAGATTAACTCACGTCATGATACTGACAGAAAGTTAATAGGGAGCATCTATACCGCGCGCATCGATTGCCAAAGCATACCTGCCCTAGATGTAACGAGCCCTTTGAAGATGCTAAGGATCTAGGCGATCATCTTCGAGCCGAGGACCTTTGCGAGAAGCTAGACCCGGTCCCGACACAGGGCATTGACGAAGCTACTGAAGCAAAGTTGAAAGTGAGAAAGAAGAATGGACCCGGCATGACTGACGAACAGAGATGGGGAGAGATTTACATGATTCTCTTCCCGAAGGCTAATCCCAGCGCTTTGCCAACTCCATGTAAGCTAACTCGAGGAATGTGTTGATGCGAAGATACTAACCGGGTTGAAAGATTACGATAGTAATGACGCCCTTCGATTTTCCAAGAGCGTTGAAGAATGGAAGAAGACCAAGAAGCGGATGCAGAATGATTTCCCCAAGATTGTACAGAAAAAGGTTGAAAGGTCGTTCGACAGGGTAGAGGTCGATGTGCTCAATGGTCTTCCTGACATCATTCGAGACTGCCTGTTTGAATTCTTCAAGGAATCATCACCATCGACAACTCCCGCTGCAACTCCAAGGGCCCGTACGCCTAGTACCCCTGTCGTGAGAGAGCCGCCTGCCTCGACAACTGAGGAAATCAATGACAACTCGCTGGACCTTTCTTATTATCTAGAGCCCAGCATGATCAGCGGACCGTATGATTTCGACTTCTCTTTTGAGTTTGGGAACACTGCCGACTGCGGATATGTTGACAAGGAATCAGACTCGGGCTATGCTTCTACTAGTACTGGGAGGGGCGTCACTGTCGACACGGAAGTTTGAGAGCTTAGGAAATTCGAGATATTGTTTTCCTGCCATTGGTGTGTAGTTGGATGGACACAGTTCCACACTCTCTCTCTCTTTAGTGTCCGTATCTTCCGTGTTTCGCTTTGAGAGCATGGGTGCTGGAATACTCATCACTTGTCCTGCAAGAGTCGTCTCGTATTGTCTATGTCATTAGCATTCACTAGATACTAGGTTCAAATATTAAGTCGTCTTGTTTGAATATGCTTCATTTGACGTTGCTGCTCTCCTACCTAATCTCCCGTCTACTCGGTTGTCTGAGGTTGGCGAATTCTACACGTGCAGTCTAAGTTGTTGAACTTTAATGCGCGTAAAGACGTTGAACATGACGCATATTCTTCCGGTTATATTGCTCCTAGATACTTAGTTAAAGCTGCAAGTTAAGCTTGAAAGTTACTCGGGATGAACATTATTTCTAGAGTTGAGCTGATTAGTATGGCTTCCGTGACACCTTGTGCTATAGAATTAGACCGAAGGTAACCTGGTCCCCGACCATGTTTCGCTCACTGAGTTATAAATAAGATTGCCCTGTTTTAAATGAATCATGAGTTTCGCTACCCGAGGTTGGAATTCTACATATGTCGGCCTGGTTGTGATGATTCTCAAAATATCCCGGTCAGCTCGATATGGACTAACGGCCGTAGCAACGGTGGATATTCAGGCGGTCAGTTGTACGACTAAAGGCCAATCCTATGAGGCTGTTTCTGATGATTGCTGTGGTATGAATTGCAACAGCCGTGTGGGAATCTCTTCGTTTCGGATACATGTTGTCTGATTCGTGATACGTGCCTGAATAGGTACCTAGGTAGGTATGTCAAGCCAAGATCGTGAGATCGATGGGTCCAGCTCGCTTTAGTTGACGAGCACTAATGCAGGGCGACTTGGAGTGACCTGCAGTAAGACGTATGCCGACAGGTTTCCCCATACTGCTATGCACCTATCGGTATGTGTAAGCCCTGGCAGAGCCTATCGGTGGTGATTAAAACTTAATATGGAGAAATAGCAATATTTTCTCCTCTTGGCTGCCTGAGGCGTATTTCGCATGACAACTTAAACCTCCTAGAAGGTTGTTGAGAACCGGCTTCACTTCATAACAGGATCCTGTTCAGTGTCCATCTAGGATAAGTGCGGGAAAATGGCATTATTTCGTAGAAAAGAGGATCATGCCGTGGGAAGCTGCATGGCCGTGGCGTTCTTGACTGCATCGTTGACATGACGAAACACGGGAGCGTAAGCTTGGGTATATCCAAGTAATAAGTCGTTAGGGGGCGTTTTGCGCGAGAAGTTTTGATTAACTTATGGCCCGTGACACCTTAACACATAAGTATGTAAAATCCGGTCTGAATTATGGGGCAATCCCCACCAAAATTCAGACCAATCAACGCAAATGTGGATATTGGTAAGTTTTTAAGTGTTTGTAATTATTTATTAAATTATAATATTTTAATATTTAATTTAAATTATAAAGTTATTCGTAATTTCACCGGTTAATAAAGTTGCGAATAACTTTATAAATTAATTAAATAATTTTCTCGTTATACGCGTTATATTTATAAAAGAATTTAATAATTAAAAGCGTTATAATTACGCGTTATAATTATACGTTATAATAATAATATATAATTATTAATATACCTTATAAATATAAAGTGTTTAATAATTAAACACGTTATAAAGTTATAAATAAATTAAAATAATTATTTAAAAAAGTGCTTATAAAATATTTATAAATATAAATTTTTTCGATGTAAATAATTAATTAAAAATAAAGTATTATAAGATGTTCTACCAGTAAAATTACAATGGGTTTCAGTTTATTAATACCCTTAAACGCATGGCTTATTTTTTTGCTTAAAACCCACTTTTCACCATAAGTCAACAAAAACTTATTGTCCAAAACGCCCTTTTACGGATAGATAACTTAAATCAAGCCGGATGATGGAGATGTCGATCATTTCTTGAGTGCTGATCCCGCGATTATTTGCGATATATGACACATGAGGTCCCCGTTCCGGGAACACAAGACCCGAACTTTCCACACCCGCACAGACCACCTTGCAACGCCCCGGGTTCGAATCCCATGCATTATAAACTTTTACTTAATCTTTAATATCACCGCTCGTCCCGCCGCACTCAACCCATCCCTCCAACCCTCCAGCCCTCTGTACTGGCGGCTGCGTGCCTTTGCTCGGCGCGCTGCGCGCGCCTCGCAAAGCCCCTCCGCCGCCAGTACGGAGCACCCGTACAACCCCGTATAACCCTTAAGATCACCTTCAACCCTAGCCCTTCAACCCCATCCCCGATCCCCATCCCCGATCCCCAGCCCCGATCCCCAGCAGCCCCGATCCCTACCTAGCAGCCCCGATCCCTACCTACCTAGCAGCCCCGATCCCAGCCCCGATTTCTCATCCCGATCCCTGGCAGCCCCGATCCCCAGCGACCCCTCATCCCCAGCCCTCATCCCCGGCCCTTCATCCCCGGGCCCTTCAACCCCATCTCCGATCCCCAGACCTGATCGCCAGCCCCCCCGAATCCCCAGCCCCGATCCCAAAGCCTGGTCTTCAACCTTTCCCCTTGATTACGTAATTTGCTTACATAAGCAAAACCCCTAGAGCCCGGGCGGCGCCTTGAGCCTTTTGGCCTTATGTGGCCATTGCGCGCTTACGTAATCTTTTAACTTTAAAACTTTAAATAATTATAACTTTTTAAATAATTTATTTAAAAAATTAAAAAAATTAAAATCGAATTATTTCGATTTTATTATTAATTTCAAACCTTTTTACTTTTTATTTAACGTATATAATTTACTTTATATTTTCGATTTTTTTCGATTTTAAAAAATTACCGCATTAGGAAGGCCGATATCTCCAGAAATGCCTTATTCGCGGAGATAACGGAGTTAAATTTCTATGACACGAAAAAAATCACCCCGACACAATAACCCTCCTAAAGTTCGGGCATAATCGAAGCTGGGTCGATACCACGCAAGGGATCTTCAGCCTTTCAGCTTTTGGGTCACTTTCAGATAGCCAAGAGAGCAAACACCAGAAGGAAATTACTTAAAACTGATGATATTAAGCTGAACTAAAACATAAAAGGGGAAAACATCAGATATCATTTTAGCGGATATATCTTACCTGATTGTCAGCTACCTGATTCGTCAGAAGAAGAGCATTCTGCATTCTGCATTCCGCACGCATTATGGACTGAAAATTAACCTTGACTGCCCTGAGCAGAAATGGTCCTTTGGATGGTATAGTTGAGATGGGATGAGATCTGTCATTCGTCTATTCATGTGTGCCGGTTGGTGATGACCAGGTCATTACGCGGAAGATGTTCAGCGCAAAGCCAAAAGAGGAATATGTCACATAAAAATCGGTGATTATTGAAATGCTCATAACATTATGCTTTAGTAGTTGTTGTCATTGTTATGCAGAGTCAAGCTAGGAGAGATAATAGAACGGGCAGGACGGGGAATCGGGATCGATGGAATAAAGGGATAGATAGGCATTAGACGAAAGGAAAACAAGATATCGATTCGCACAGGAAATTTGATTGCATCGTGAACAATTCTTAATTCTCCATGTGGCTGCCAAGTCTGTAGGTCTAAATGAAGTTCGCATGGTAGAAGTGGTACCGCAGACGTTTGGCACATGTCAAGGTGGATTCTGCCGATTTCCAGTGGGATTCTCAGCAGTGTAAAGTGGTAAAGCGGTGGTAAAGTTGTTATTAGTTGGAGAAGTTGATTTTGGTGATTCCCCTCCTGCCCTCCAGCGAAGCCACCAATTAATTGTGCCATGTGGGCTTTGTGGATTTTGCATTTTGTGGATTTTGTGCTTAGTGCGGGTGCATTGACCCCATAATCCCCGTTCAATTTGTCCATTCTAGGCCTAAGGTAGGCTGGGCGGGAAGCCACGAAGTACTTAGCACATGTATCTTCATATACCGGTACTTATAACACCACACTTGTAACACTGGTGCTCAAAGTCACTACGCTAGTCTTCATGCAGTGCTAGTGATACTAGTGATACATAGTACAGGTACATCACCTTACGTTCTAACACCCCGAAATGCAAAGCTCAATTGCCCAATTGGATGGTGTTCCAAGTCTTAAAGCTGTTTCCTCAGTGGCTCGATTCTCCTGCATCAGCATGCAAAGCCTGCAAGCCTGCAAGCCATGGTTCTGTTTGCTCTCACAGCGTCAGGGGCCGACGCACTAATTGTTCTTTTTAATTATCATTTTTCTTTAGCGTTTCTCCTTGCTATGTATCCATGTTGTCTACGATGGGTCTTTATTGCGACTTGTAGTTTGGTGCATCTTGATATTATTTTACAAAGTACTGGACCAGACAGCTTAGGTACTTACCTAGGTATATTAGGTACATAATATTAACTAAAGTTATTTGGGGGCGGGCTTCCAAGGTTGTAAATAGGGATATGATAGCTGGAATTCACACAATGTACACACATAGCTGGGATAGGGATAAGGATACATCGATACATCAATCGATAGTGGATGGTTTTAGGACATTTGAAGTTAGACCTTCAGCCACCCCTGTCGGTTGTCAAAACTTTGGCCACTTCTGAGTATCAAAGTTCTTCAGTGCCTATACGAGAGATAAACCAAAAACTTCATTACCCTATTGTGTGTGAATACCCTCTTTTTTAACATTCTGCCGGTCTTCGTCTTAACTAACAAGCTTCGACTATCTGAACAATTACTTTCCTTCGCCAGCCAAGTTATTTCATTTGTTTGATCTTTGATACCCCCCATCCTCTTCCATCGCTTTTTGATCTTTTCTAAACAATCTTCTAATAATTCTTCCCTAACCTGTGAAAAAAATCATCTACTTCCTACCCCCGGCCCCTACCAACTACCAGCCACATCACGATTAGCGGCGTTTTGATTCGACTAAAATAGCGACGGCGGATAAGGATCTATGAAACGGTCATTAAACCATCGCATACCTTCGTTTCTAAGTCTCTAGGTCTTTATTTGTAACAAGCTTCCGTCTATTCACTTGTCGCCCGCTTGCCGCTATTTTGAAGGAGCCGAAGCCGAACGAATCCTTCTGATCCTGCTTCCTACTTTCCCGTTCTCCCGTTCTCCCGCTCTCCGCTGTCCGTACGTACCCGCGTGAGAAGCTGGACCAAGTTATACACATTTCGCTACCGCCTCATATGCGGTTGACCGACCCGCAGCTACGGTGCGACTAACCGCTCCAATGCCCTGGCAACCGCTGCCCCGTATCGCCTTCGCCGTCGCGACCTATCCCTTCGAGACTAAGAATGAAAATGAGCTTCCGCTAGAGATCGGAGATGATCTATACATTATCGAGGAGACGTCAGACGGCCAATGGCTACGGGGATATCTACTGGCGCCTCCCTCGCTTCTGGCCGGCCTAACTTCCGTCAAGGGCCAACCCCTCGAAGCTCGCGTCTTCTCCGGTATTTTCCCGCGCAGTTGTGTCGAGATACGCGAAGTGTTGGGCGATGGCGACGAGAATTCAGAAAACAGTAGCAACTACCAGGTGGAAGATGATGCGCAACAGATCGGTAGCGACTCGGGAAAGAGTGGAGTGGTCCCGAATGCGAGGAAATCATATGCTAGAGAAGGGGAACATGGTAGCAGGCCACATAAGTCGAATGGTACCATGCTAAACGGGACTATTTCTCGCATTCCCGAGTTGAGAATACGTGAACCAGGTGTACCTAAGCCAGCTGCCCCGGTCCCGATGCTGAGGCTAGGTGACGAGACGCCTACTTCTACTATGGAACCCTTGATAGACGAAATCGCGTCATGCCTACGCGAATGGCACTCGACAAACTTCCACGATCTCCTCCTTACTAGGCAATATACCAAACTTGATAAAGTATCCCAGCTGATCCAAACCCTGGACTTGTCGAGGCGGCAATTTCTGCACAACCTACTTACAACTCGCGAATACAATGCGCTCCGGGAAAGGACAGTGTGGGATTTAGTCAGGGGAAATAAACTTTGCGGAGGTGAAGTTATCGTGCGCGATCCTAACGAGAGGGGCCGAGTTCTGACTGGCGACGATTCTGTTGTGGAAATTACTAAACTGCAGTCTGTTATGAGCTTGTTGGACGAACCCCCGCAGCCGCATGTCGAATTGTCCGCGTTACACCACCTAATGGTCGATATCAGGAGCTTCGCTGGCTCTTCCAATGAACCCACAACTCTAGTGCTGTACCTCGTTAGCAAATCGGTTGGGGGAACCCTGACGACGCTTTCGGAAAGCTACATGATCGAGGTACCGTCTGGTGGTACGATGGGTTACTTGACTAGGAATCCCCAGATGCGCACCTTATTCACCGACCTGACCTCCGCGGATATAGGCGATGGGCCATCTGCCGACTCTGAATTGTACCTAATAGTTAAGGTTCGCTCACCGCAGCAGATTACTGTAGGCAAGCCGGTCTCGAGGTCGGGATCGTTCGGCCCACCTAGCACGCCGTTCTCGAAAGATAAGCCCCCTTCCTCTAGCGGTAATAAAGCCTCTAGAAGGAGCTTAATGTGGGGGACTACGAGGTCCGCTTTCTCTAGGGGAGGACCAAAACTCGATTCCCTTTCAGAGCAACCGGAAGAGCGGCCAAGAACAGAAGGCCTCGAGAGCAGAGATGGAGGGATGCCCCCGAGTACTGCCGGTTCGAGAGCAGCGCGTCCTTCCATAGATGGACTACAGCCGACGCAGATGATGGCAGAGAGAATGGTGGGCATGGGCGTGCTGAGTCTAAATTCGGTCATGAAACAGGACGAAGAGATAGAGCACGTGGTGACAGTCTGGTCGCCATCCGCGAAGTTCACTGCCGAGAAGTACGATGCTACCGAAGGATGGGACGGCATGGTTCGCGATCTCCTGGAAAGCAAATCAGGCCATTACGAGAAATCGAGAAGGGCAGAACGATTACAAATCCACCTGAGGTCTTTCAACAGTCCTGACGCCGATGGTCTTGTCAAAGCGACCCCTACTTTACTCTCTGGCATTAGCAAGACTAACAAAATGGGATTCTCTGGTGCGCCGACAAAACCTCGGTCCGATATCTACGTGACGGTTACCGAAGCCCTTTTGGCTCGACAGAACCTGATCTCTCGTTTTGGAGCTAGTGCTACCGCTCTTTCAAGTAACGTGCACGGCGCAAATCTCATGGTATCCTTGGAGGTTCGGCGATTATCGGGAGAGCGGATCGAAGATTGCATATACCCTTCGTCAAATTCGGAACCGCTCAGTACGTGGCGTTCGTTTGCTGTAGAGCGCGGCGAAAATTGGAATCAAACTCTCCGGTTGTCATTATTACCTGCCGATGTCACCATGGCTCATGTCGTCTGCACTATTTCCGACTTGCCTGGCACACCATTTGCGATTGCTTACATGCCGTTATGGGATCAGCAGGCGTTCTTGGGTGATGGTCTACATTCTCTCCTCCTTTACAAGCTTGACGAGTATACGCAGACAGCACAGGCTGGGCCCGTCGGCAGAGGTGGATATTTAACTCTTCCTTGGAGTGCTCGTAATGACCCGAGCGATGTCACTGGCCCGCTTGCGATGCTTCGAATCGAGACATATCTCTGTAGCACGAGATTCTCCCAGGACCGAATAATTCTTGGCTTACTGAAATGGAAAGAAGGCCCTAGAGATGAAATCCCATCCTTGTTAAAGCAGCTAATATTTGTACCCGAGATTGAGGTTGTCAAGCTACTGAGCGATGTCTTGGATGCCCTTTTCGGTATTCTTGTCGAGTACCAAGGCAACGACGAGTACGAGGACCTTGTTTTTACAGCTCTTGTCAGAGTTCTGGGCATAGTACACGACCGCCGGTTCAACTTAGGCCCCTTGGTTGACCATTATGCCGAAAACAAATTCAACTACCCTTTCGCTACGCCTTGTCTTGTGAGATCTTTCACGAGACTACTAACGAAACCGACCGAATCGGAGACTGCGCGGAAACTAAGAGCTACTCTTAAAGTCGTACGTCAAATTCTGAAGTTCATTACACACGCACGAGGCCAGCAGAAGGTTAAGGAGGCTGGCATTGGTATTACGGGTAGCACTGCCGGCTTTACTAGACACTTGCAGAGTATCTTCAAGGCCCTTGATTCGATGATGCGAAGTACCGCGCCAGTTTTAGTTGGAAGCCAAACGCTAGCAGTCCAACATTTCCACACCTGGTTACCCGAACTCACCGGATTGCTCACGACCGAGGAGATTCTTCACATCGCTATCGACTTCATGGACTCTTGTGCTTTAGTCAAGGGCAAGCTGGTGTTGTACAAGCTTGTTCTGATAATCAACTACTCCAAGCTAGATCTCTTCTCTGGTACAGAGCAGCGATCTGCCCTCAGTGCCAATACCGTAAGGTGGATTGCGCCACATTGGGGCCAGGTAGACGAAGTCACAGAGCAATGGAAAGAGCAAGTCCGACTTTGTTGCTCGGTACTGGCTAGCCAGACCAGTCACCTTAATGCCGAGATCCCTGACTACATTCCGAAAATTGTAGGGTCATACTTGTCCATTCAAGCTACCGAGCTGAAACCAAAGAACCGATTTTCGCTTCTCTTCCCCGCGACTTATCCGTTTCCAAGCAAACAAATATCAGGCGATGCTGTGCAATTTGACGAGGCCCTGATCGAGTTGTCCGCTATCCTATCTGCGCTTGCGAATTCGCCTGCTGGGATGCAGCTCGAACTAGCTGCAGACGACCTTACAAGTCTTCTAAAGGATACGCTTAACGTGTACATGAGTATCCTTCAGGGCGAAGCTTTCCCCTCAAGTTGGCTCAGCGTGTATATATACCACCACAAGTCTACCATGAGGACGCTCCAATATCTTGCTAGTATTCTTCTGGAATCCTTCCTACCTCATCCCGACGAGGCGGAAGACTTCGATACGGAGCTGTGGCGGATGTTCTTCTGCACACTGCTCAAGCTCGTTGGCAGTGGGCACTTAGCGCTCGAGACATTCTCGGAGCAGAAACGAAGGGCAGTCTGGAAGATTGCTGGCGACGTTAGAGAACACGGCGCCGACTTGCTAAGACGGACCTGGGAAGCCATCGGTTGGGAGACGAGCCATGACGAGCGAATGCGGTACGGGCTAACTAAGATGGGCGGCTACCAAGTTCAATACGTACCTACACTGGTTGGACCCATAGTCGAGCTTTGCCTGAGCGTCCACGAGGGTCTCAGGAGGATGGCCGTTGAAGTACTCCAGACCATGATTGTTAGTGAATGGACATTAAGCGAGGACTTATCTGTCATCCAAACCGAGATGATCGATTGTCTAGACGGATTTTTCAAAGACAAGACTATGACGGAGAGCATCTTACAAAAGCTGTTCGTTAGCGAGCTTCTCGAACGATTTGAGCCGCTGGCCCAGATTCCAGGCGATCCCCTGTATTCTGCGCTCAAGGGTCTAATCGAAACCATCGCAGAATTTTTAGATCTTCTCGTCGCTGTTCACAGTGGAGATACCACGAGCGAGGCTTCTCATTTAATCAACCGCCTACAGCTTATGGAGTTCCTGAGAGACATGCAAAAGGAGGAGATATTTATTCGCTATGTCCATCAGCTGGCTGCATTACAATTCGACGCTAGGAACCACACCGAAGCTGGACTGGCTCTCCGTCTCCACGCCGAGCTATACGATTGGGATCCTTCGAGGTTAACGACTTCTCTCACAGATCCAGACCTACCAGAACAGTCACATTTCGAGCGCAAGGAGCGTATCTATTTTGACATGATCAAGCATTTCGAGGATGGAGAAGCATGGAGTAACGCTCTTGCCGCTTATAAAGAACTCCAAGCTCAGTACGAGAACAATGTTTTCGACTTCTCTAAGCTCGCAAGAACCGAAAGAGCTATTGCGACCATCTACGAAAAACTGGCAAAGGGTGATAAACTTGTACCCAAGTACTTTAAGGTGGTTTACAAGGGTCTCGGATTCCCCCTGAACCTACGCGACAAGGCATTCGTGTATGAAGGTTCGCCAACGGACCGTACATCAGCCTTTACGGATCGCATGCAAGAACAGTACCCTGCCGCCCAGATTCTCACGTCTAGCGATGTTGATAGCGAAGTCGAAGGACAGTACTTGGTAATTTCGTCTCTAAGTCCACATCGCGATCTAGGTCATCAGGTATTCCAGCGGGCTAGAGTCCCGCAGCCTATTCGGGATTATCTACTTTCGGCCCACTCCCAGATGTTCTCAGTGTCTTCTAAGCGCAGCACTAATGGTCCTGTCGAGACTCACTTTGCCGAAAAGACGGTGTATACCGCAGCCGAGCCTTTCCCTACGATCTTGCGACGTAGCGAGATTGTGGATGTCAACACTATACGGTTAAGCGCCAAGGAGACGGCCCTCGAGCGCATTGTCCGAAAGACGCAAGAAATGACAACAGTTGAGAAGCGACTAGCCGAAGACGACGATGAAGAAATTGCGCAGCTTATGGTAGATGCTATCACTATCTCGGTCGACCCTGTCTCGGAGAGTAGCGTTGCCTGCTACCGCCAGCTTCTCCCTATTGCCCAATCCGAGGATGAAGATGAACCGGAGCTAAACCAACAAGAAAACGCAATCAAGATGGCGCTCGTTGACCACGCGATCATGATTAAGAGGTGTTTGACTAGCTTCTCTCGTAGCTCGAACCCTGTCCTCTTGAAGGGATACGAGGACTCCCACAAGCGTATGTAATCACTGCGGTTTTGTTTAACTTAGCTAACATGGTTCAGATTTCTTGTCGACATTCGCACCGGAGATTGCGATCTTTGCGCCCATCCAACCATCCCGCGATACCGCTTCTAATACGCCGTCTCCAACTTGGCCACGGGGGTCTCCCATCGGCGAACATCATCCCCATGAAGCTAAGATGAGCATTTCGCTGGCAAACGGCACTGGCATTGTTGAAGAAGCAGCAGCACAGCCCCTCTCTATGAGGCAGCGCGGGACGCGGCTTAGCTTCTTAGGGGGCAAAAAGAAGGATTCTCAACTATCAAATGGCGACGCGTCGAGTTTAAAACATCCGAAGGGCGACAGCGACTCCAACAGCCAAGTAAGCAAAGGCAAGGACAACTCTAATCGAAGGAGCATATTCCGCACTCAATCAAACGACAGCTCAAATCAATACGCTCAGCCCTACCCAAACGGTGTCGTGGACCCAACCACGCCTGACTGGGTGATAGATCGGTCACGCAAAAGCAAGGAGATAGTCGATGTCGTCGAGAGGGACTTTGACAGGCCTAACGACGGCGGGATAGGGTTCAATTCGGTCAGAAAGAGGCTAAGCATGTTAAAGCTGGGAAAGAAACCAAGCAAACCGAACGGCTTCTTCATGGGCGGGGTAAACGAGGAATCGTCCTAACGGATCCTAGTTCGCGATACTGGAGTGTACACAACGGACGTTGGGAGTAAGGGGGGAATACCAAATTTGGCGGAGCAGGATAACGAGAAGCTTGATGAACAAAACTGGCGTTCAGGACTATCATTTTGATGAACGGGCGAAGTGGCGCCGGAACTAACTGCTGTATCGATGCCATTTATCCGCGCTGGCGGACTCTTTTTAGGTGTTGTTTCCGTTCTTCTGTTTTTTTCGATAAGGGATGTCGACAACGACGATCTCTCTTCTCGGCCTGTGGGAAAATTAGTAGACCTGCACACTTCCGGCAACGAAGTTTCAATTTCATAAGTCAAAAAGGTGTGCGCAGATGATCAAAGTCGGGGTTATCATCTCGACTCTTATTCTATCTATATAGGAATTGAGTTGTACGTATGATCTTTAATTATTAAAACACGTACTTAGATCTTTTTTTTGTGTTCGATTTCTTGGGGCTACCTACATGTATTTATATTTCTTCAGAAGTTTTAAGCAGGTCGGTGACCTTTCGTCTCGCCAATCTTCCAACCGAAGAGTTGAATTGACCAATTAGGGTAATGCAACTCTCCCCACTCCATCAGATGTCTTGGTATGCAGTAGTTTCCTATCACGAAACTGCCGGATAAATTAGAAGAGCAATTACATACATACATGTAAGTAAATAATCTTTCGATAAATCTAAGCCGAGAACGGTCCGCGATCTTTTCGGAACCATCTAGGTGCTCGGTAGGTGATAGGTAGGTGATGGGTAATTCGATACTTTAATCGTATCCAACCATAGGTAGATACTCACTGACCTTCCGTGAGAGGCGAGGATCGGTCACGATGCGACAAGTGCCTATCTAACAGCAAGAAAATCAACCGTGACCCCTGTCTCCCTCCGGGGGTACACTTTTTAGAGCCATCAATAACATGTTACCTTGTTTTCTTCTTTTAGAACTTGTTTTCAAGGCAAGCATGATCAGTTAAATCAGTTATTATACTTATTTTTGTTTTCGCTTTATCATGGCACAAAGTAGGGGTATGCGTCTTTCTTGAAACATTCCTATTTAAAGACATCTTTAAGTCGCTGTCGTCATCCCGTCTTCGTGGCTGACAGGCCCCCCCACGTAAACCCTTCCAAGCTCCGCGAAATCTTGTTCCTGCAGATCTTGACCCGACCCCTGACATCTCTTACATTTTCTTAGGCCACGTTCGCATGTGGATCAAGATATAGAAAGAACTACGACGACTTTAACATGAGAAAGCCACCATCTAAGGTCAACCTCCTACTACATATTAGCAGGTAGATAATAGCATGTAGACAGTATGTAAAATACAGCTGTAGTTCGGGCCGTTTCATCGAAGGTAGGACCAATCTAGCTAGGAAGATGATGCGTTTGCTGCGTTGCGAGTGGTGCGGTGCGTACCCTTGGCTTATTCCGTGCTTAGGGAGCCCCAGGGATCGCTTAGGAATCTCGGACGGCAGCGAGGCAACTGGCTGAACCCAAGCTGTAGATCCTAGCCACATCTAGCGAATCAACGCCCCGAACGTCCTTCTCCCGGCTTGGCGGAGTTTTGGGACAGTGATCCCTCAATTCATAGCAACACAGCTTCTATAGTAGGATGGACGGCGTGTTTCGTTAGAATGGACGTGGCACAGGTGACTGATTGTCACCTTTTACGTCCTCGGCTTTCCTCGTCGGTCCTTTCTTATGTTTCTCTGTCCTCTTCTTGTTTATCCATGTGACATCCCCCCCCTGATTGCTTGCGTCCATTCTCACGTTTCTTTAATTGAAACAAACTTGCCTCATCTAATATATTGCTTGCGTCTCACTTTTCATATCGAAATCCAAGCAGGCGGTCCAAGGCAACGATTCAGAGAGCTCCGGTAGAAGGGCTCTCCCTACGCCAATCTAGACCAATATGCTAAACAGAGCCTCTATGGTCCGGAGATAGTAACGCTAACGACAAACCATGATGCGAACCGTATCGAACCGGGTGCTACCTCTGGGGGGTCGCTATGTCTCTGTTTTACTAGCCGCCTTGCTTGTGTACTACGTCATTCGCGAACCCTTAAATACGGCGGTTAGCAATGTATCGTTTCTAGGGAAGGGAAGTTTGCAAGCTACCGAACTAGCGAACGAAAAGGATGGCCTTGCGATTGTCGGGGGCGCAAAAGCTGTTGACGACAAGGCGCAACCAGCCCCAGCTGGCGCGCCTGAAGATGTGCCGGAGAAGAAGATTCAGGAGCCTATGGGCGAGGATATTGGCATCATCTACGAAAAGAAATACAAGCCCGATCCAGCCCCGTCCTCCCCCATCAAAGACCACTTCCCGTGGCTTACGCACTCCGATTCTCCGCCACCGGTTCTCGACAACAACCTCTCTCCCTTTCCGCACGTCGAAGAAGCGACGCCGCTCCTAATCGGCTTCACGAGGAATTGGCCTTTGCTGCTACAATGCGTGAGTAGCTATATCGCGGCGGGATGGCCAGCGGAGGATATATATGTGGTTGAGAACACAGGCACGTTCCACTCGAACCGGAACCAAGATCTAGAGCTGCAGAACCCGTTCTTCCTCAACCACACAGCGCTGGGTATTTTAGGTGTGAAGGTCCTGGAGACGCCTACTCTACTCAGCTTCTCGCAGATGCAGAACTACTTCCTGAACTTGGCGCTAGAGAACGACTGGCTGTACTTCTGGTGGAGCCACATGGACGTGCTGGTCTTCAGCGACGAGGACGTCAAGAAGAACGACCGCGACCACGACTGGGACCACGACCCCTACGCGACCATCTACGAGCGCTGCGTCGGGCTGCTGCGGTACCTCAACGGTGTCGACATGCCGCCGTGGGCGACGCACTTCTTCCAGTTCGACCAGCTGGCGCTCGTCAACCGCGACGCGTACCTCGAGGTCGGCGCGTGGGACACGCAGATCCCGTACTACTCGTCGGACTGCGACATGTACCTGCGGCTGCACTGGGCGGGGTTCTGGCAGCCGCAGAGCGAGGCCGGGCTGATCTTCGACGTGGCCTCGGCGCTCGACGACGTCGCCGCGCTGTTCCGCATCGCCGACGCGCACGCCACCTTCGAGGGCGACCCGCTGTACGCGGAGCCCGGCGCCGCCGGCACCGACGACGAGCGCGCCCACCGCGAGGCCAGCCTCAAGCGCGAGAACGACCTCTACCCCTGGGTCCGGAAGGAGGGCGAGACCTTCGCCCACCTCGTCGAGGTCGCCGCCCGCATGCAGGACCTCAAGTGGCGCGACGACGGCCTCCGCCGCAACGACTGGCAGACCCGCCAGACCGGCGGCCGCGACGACCCCTTCTACCGCGACCCCGACGGCTTCGCCGCCGGCGTCGAGACACTCGTCGATGCCGGCAGGCGCGTGTTCGCTGACAAGTGGGGGCACCGCGGGTGCGATCTCCTGGCTATGGGTATCGAGGGCAAGGACGCGTGGCGCCTCGAGCGCGATTGGGATGTTCGTGAGGGCCCCGGGAGCGAGGGCGGCAATTGGGGCAAGGATTGGATGACGGGGAGTGATCAGTGATTACGAACAGGGCTGGGTACCGAAATGAGCAAAAGGGGGGATGGGGTGGCGGTAGATACTTGGGAGTAGAGCGGCATGGCCCTGTCTCTATCAGGGATGGAATGGCAGCGATTTGAGATTATGTGTACATACGTACTCTATGGCGTTAACGGATGGATGTGGATGGCGGGAATACAGTCCGCCATGGCGTTGTATGGAACGGTTGGCTTGCTGGGAATCGCTTGCGCGCATATAGTTTATAGTAATGATTATCAAGATATGAACTCTTATGTGCGGAATTCACTTGTTACTACATATGATAAAGGTTATAAGCATTAGAGGGCGTCTACACTATATGGTGACTGCCACTAGGCTTGAAAACGTTCTACGTACCTACTAACTAGGTATACTATTTAGTATAGGAACACCTACGAGTTGAGAACAAGGCAGGATGCAAATGTATACAGTGAGTCAAT
This sequence comes from Annulohypoxylon bovei var. microspora, assembly GCA_022836615.1. Taxonomy (NCBI): domain Eukaryota; kingdom Fungi; phylum Ascomycota; class Sordariomycetes; order Xylariales; family Hypoxylaceae; genus Annulohypoxylon; species Annulohypoxylon bovei. The sequence goes on along the minus strand of MU405225.1, from coordinate 24,413 downwards.
TATAGCATAATGAGTCCTCTCCTCCTATGCGATAGGTAAGGGATATAATATGATTGCATTTCCCCTACCCCATTTCCCGTAACCATAGATGATCATGTCTGAAATAAAAGCTTCGCCAACTACACGATCTTCTATGGTATCTACTATTTCCGTGCTGACGTACCGACCTTCTCAGAGATCCGAAAGTGGTGACGTTGACGAAAAGAAATCCAGATCAAGCCAGAGAACGTGTCTCCCCTGTCTACCCCTAATGCATTGGGCAATGAAGATCTACATCACATATCATGATCGCCTTCGTAGCAACGTAGACACATGCCCGGTTATGTTTTTGTCGTATCTATATATGCCGTCGCTGTAGACGTGGCTGGCCGCGACGCATGCTACGCCGACCTTATAGTAGGGCCGACTTGGTTCTAGGTCTTACCTGCACTGCAACAAGGTCGCTGTAACGAGATTCGCATAATCGGGATGCAGGGCTGCATACAACACGCATCACGAATCTATGATTGATTTAGATTTTAGACTTGTCTAGATCTTCGTACTTGATGAATTATTTATTGGGCACCAGTTGCTTCCCCTGAGCTGAACTTTGAATTGGCTCACATTGCTTGCCGTTAACACTCACTGCGCCAGTCGTACATTATCTTAATATAGACTATTCAACACGAGATTTATCGCGAAACTCGGCAAATCATTTGCTCTCGACTCTTTTTATTGTTTTAGTATTCGAGTTCGCATTTATTCCTATAATAAGAGGGTGGCATGGTGGTCATTACTCCCGATGTAACCTAAGAGCCAAGTAGGAAAATCGAGACAGGCCGGGAACTGGAGAAACACTTCTGGCTGTCGTAATTCCGGTGATCCGGGAGTTTTAGATATGTGACCAAGTATACCAAGAGGTTAAGGTCGTTGTTAAGATTTTAAAATTGTTGCACGAAGTTTACATCCGGTGGTCACTCCGGACCGGGCTAGGGTTAGGGTTGCCGCCGGAGGTAGTTAGAAGCATACGAAAAGGGGCACGCCTAAGTGATATCGACTTTTTTGTTCGAACATTGTATTTACTCAATTACTTAAAGTTATCAGTTGATATACGATAGTTTCATAGACTTGGGGTTTACTCAGGTAATTCCAAGGCCCCCATAAACAGAATCTCAGCTAACCGTAGGATATTTACCAGGCCGGCTCACAATTTTTGGGAGTTCAATGCGGACAAACCACAACTACAATGGCTATAGTTATATAATAGTTAGGAGATGCTCAAATTTTCCAATTCTCAGGGGATGATTATACACTCAAAGTAAAATAATCTCAACTTCCTCTTGGAAATCACATACATCTATCCAGTTGGCCGTACTACTTGACCACACGGTTGAGTCTCCAATCAAAATTCGACCTTGGTATTCATACGTTGGTACCCCATCAACTGATTCGTTCTTGTATGTCATAGCGGCAGCAACCTTCAAGACATTGATACCCATGCGAGGTAGTATAGCAAAAGCATCGAACTTGATCGACTTGGCTACATCCACCGTCTTTGCCATCCTAACCTTCTTCGGCACCTCGCCGTACCGAATTGTCACCGCAGTTGAATACTGCAAGGTGCATGGACGTGACAGCCGAGACACCTGATAAGAACCAATCAACCCTCCTGCGGGAAGGCATCGGGCTAGCTTGTTTCTCTTTTTTGTGGCGCAGGCTCCGCGAATGTCTGGTGTCTTATCGTTCGCAAGAAACGATAGCGGCGCCCAACAAAACCCGGGCGATGTCATTCGGGGGGCTGATGTAAATATAATGTCGCTAGGGATTCGTCCTCGGGCCTGGAAGAATAGCTTTCGTTGTTCCTCAATGTTCTTCGCAGCGAGGAGAGGTTTTACATCTAGGTCGAGCAGGTCGGCGATGGCGATAACTTCATCCTTGGCCCTCGACGTACTTCGCAGCCGAAGCATATGTAACATTTCTGCTAAGTCTATCTCTTTTCCGAACCCCTGCGTCAGTATATCCGTAAGCATTAGCATCCTGACAAATTGCATTGAAAGTGTCTGGATGACGGTATTGAAATGTTGTTGGGAATAGTCAATAATGACATCGTAAATGTCTTTGGCACTTACTAGCGCGTTCCGAAACTGGAAGATCAATCGCGCTGGAAGAATTGCCTCTGGAAGTGTCCACAGACGCTGCATCCAAGGTGATGTCACTATGGCCAGAAGTGTAGTCTCTAGAGGCGGCCACCCAGTATTGAAGTGCTTTTGCCTGATATGAGAATCAAGGACGATCGTCACTGCAGAATTCTTGTATGTTGCATTCATCAATATGATGGCCTGGATGCGAGCGTCGTCTCGCTGTGGGACGCAGAGCGAGTCGATCCAGATATACTTAAAGCCAAGAGCATACGCCCTCTCGAAAAGACTGGCGACAAGACAAGTGGGTAGGCCATTCTCCGTGGTGCTACCCATCCTGTCGGACCAAACATGGGAGAACGCAGCATACCCACCAGAGGCTTCTATTTCGGAAGAGTCGCTGACTTGGAGAGAGAAATTACCCTGCTTTAGATTCTGGGGAATCGACCTTGCTTCTTGCTGCCCCTCAATAGAGATAACTGGAATCTTCCCTTGTTTGAGTAAAGACGTGACATCGCACAGGGGTGGTTTTAGATATGAGCAGCTGCAACCTTGGATGTCGTGTCCAGGCTGATACGAAGCCTCGTCAACCTTATAGGCAACGCAGTAAAGTGGTGAGCACTTCCTATGAGTCCTCCAAGGTGGCTCCTTTGTGTTGAAGTAACGGGCAAATTCAGCCATCGAATAGCCGTATGTAAAAAGGATTCGTGCCATAAACGGACACCACCCACACGCAACAAGACGATGAGTCAATCGGTTCTCGCTTTCAGGCGTATAGCAACCCTTGAATCCACGATGTAAGGATCTTGATTCCGGTAGGAATGTCCTCTCGGTATTGATACTTTCACCAACCAAAGTAAGCAGAGCGCAGACCGAGTCGACCTCATTGGGGGGGTTTCGCACCCCTATTGATGTGCCTCTACGGCGATCTATGTCATTCTCCTGCCAGTTACCGAGCTTCAGGCACCAAAATTGGATCTCGGAGAGGATATCAGCAATCTCGCGGCATCGATTCTCCCTTTCGTGGACTGGAAGGCTTTTAGTTGAAAATCTCCAATCCTTCCAGAGATCGACCAAGAATCTCGTTGATATAACCTGCTCCTTCTGTCTGATTCGAATATACTGGTTGGATTGGATTCGGCGCTTCGTGATCGATTCGAGAGTTCCTAAAAACAACCAGCTCTGAAGCATGGGTAGTGTGTCTCTGCAAAACGCGATGTCCACTTCAGCCCTTTTCATTACTTGCACAGCATCTGGGCTCCATCCTCGTAAGGTTGGATATTCACTAAACGAACAAAGAGGGTATTTTAAGTGGTCAAATTTCAGCCATTGTATAGGAAACAGAGGCTGGTCCTCATAGCGAAAAGGATCGAGACCATTGAAATGATCCATCTGTCATGAAACTAAGGAATTTGACTTCACTTTAAGGAGTACTAATGCATCAGCGTTCTGGCTTCAGCTTTGACTTCCTATAAGATATAAATATAAAGAAGCACAACGCGCAGCCTTCGAATCGGACATCAGTCAGCGTTGGGTTGCATTAAGCGTGACTGCCACGTGGATGGCTGATGGAACGTCTGGACGACGGTTGAAAGTTGCCGTAGCTTAGTTAATGGTAAGTCTTTATTGGTTAAAAACACATAGGTTTGAGTAGATAGGTATGGTATGAAGGTCAAGACCAAAATTTTTGCACATTGGTAGTCAGGGGTTAAAACCGTGTGAACTAAGCCGGTCTTTATGCACTGTAAGAAGCTTTGTCTTAGTGGCCGAGTGCCCTAAGCTGTAGCAGTTAACCACTAAGTTTTAGCAGAGATATCACTATTAATAAGCCTGAGGCTTAGCTTAAAGCAGATGCAGTACCGACTAATTGCTGACCTAATCACGCACTGGGCAAAAACTGCGAAATATGAGCAAAACTTTTGGCCTTAACCTTCATAAGCTTTCTTTTATAAGTGCATTAGAAATACCCACTGAAGTTCACATTATTTACCCATTCTAGGTCGACTTAAACGGCTGTAATTTGCCACCTCTGTTCGCTTCCATCTTGTATCTAAGCTTGGTGCCGTAATAAAGTCATAGTTGTTCCTTATGTTAATGATAGATCGGTACTTACCTTCCATAAGTTTACCTATATTCATAACACGAAGGAAAGAATTTATCTAATCGGTAGTGAGCCTAAACCCTCCAGCCCTAAAGGTTTCTATGCCGTGTAGACACCATTTGTTTTACACAAACCAAGGCTTTTTAACAAGGCCATGAGACATCATTGTTTCATGGAGAAACATCCACATTATGTAGCAAATTGGTTACTTGGTGCTTGGGTAGGTATACAAACTTGATCCCCGGGCCTAAGTCCCGACAGACGGGATAGGGGCCACATTAATAATTAATCATAACCCCTGGTAGTATTAAATGAGCTCAAAAGAGCTCTTGGAAGAGCCTATGAAAACATCGAAATAAAAAGGCGGTGGCAAGCCCCCGAAGATTAAATAACAAATAAATATCACTCACCTAGGTGTGTGCATGGAAACTACCTCGGGGCCCTTATCTGAGCGCCCGAACGTGTCGGGACCTTCAATAAGGCCTTAAAATGTAGAATCTTCTTATCAGAGCTTGAAGAGAAATATGCCCGTAGCTAACATAATATCGGAAGACTTTTATAGCCCGGTTGAGATAAATGTACGAATACTTGAATAGCTTTTTGTCACGTCGGTACCCGAGACTGTTTTAAAGAATCACCCATTCGGAGAAGCCGACGTCAGCTTCAACTCTGATGACGTTAGTTGTTGTCTTGGCTAACTTCTTGAGACTTGAGTACGATCTTAACCATCACCATATATTACTACAGTTAGCTGGTTTGCCATCTTCGGGAAGGGAAATATGTTCCCTCATCCTCAAACATGTGACTGTTGTGCTGCTTTTAGCATATTAAATCAACTTCGAAAATGCCAAGTATACCCAGGTACTCATGACTGGATAAGTTTGTTAAAGAAGAGGGACATAAGGTAGTATGCATACCTAGTGGTGATGTATTAACCCTCGATGAAGATAGTCGAGTGGACCGTGTATGACTATTCGAGATGTTTTTGCATATTCCACACAAGACTTATTTCATCTCTTATCATACCTAAGTAAACCACACTTGTAAGCACATAACATAATCCGTGGCAAGAAAAGAGAAGATATACAGATCTCAACACTTGACTTTCACAGCGATGGCACCGTGAATGGCTTCATATATCAAAGTTGTCTCGGGCCATGTTAATTTCATTTAAAAAAAATAACGTGGTGTGTTTCACATAACCAAATATTCGCACACTCTCTAGATCACAATTTGATTCTCGTAAAAGAAATGTTTTAATAGTCTCTATCTCATGAACCGCGACCTCTCGGACTGCGTCGATGGGCAGTTACCTAGGTAATCTATCGTATATTAATGTGGCAAAAATATCTGCACCCCAGAAATTCATCTAACCCTATGATTTCCTTGTGTAATGATGCGATATTGTAATTATTCTTGCTGGATGACGCATTCACACACTAGAATATGGTTTTCAGTCATGGCTAAGACCACCAATGGAATTTTTGTAGTCGCAACCGAATGTCGTTCTCAAATGAAAAGAATCTCGAGATACCCAGCAAAATTCTCACAATAACTAAGTTTTCTTCCTAAAGCGGGTTTGAATCAAGCCAGCTTCTACATTTGGAATACTGGATACTCGGAGTCCAGTCTCAACTGGGTATGATCGTCTAGATGAATAGCATTCCATAAGCCTATGTTAATGTCGCTTACTATGACATGCCATCCTAGCGATAGCATCAGGTGTAAGCAGTGTAGTGTAAATGTGAGTGTGAGGCCCACGGGTCATAGTAAAATGTAGTGATCACGGTCCGCCCAGTTGGTAAAGAAGACCGGATCGTTGGGGGTTGTTATCTCTCGGCATGTGAAGGCGAGGGGATCGCAGGGAGGGTTAGAATTGAAACAATAAGGGTCCTAAAGTCTGGACTTCCTCAATCGACGGCGTGATGTAATTGGACGCGACGTTGAAGAAAACTGGAACACCCTGTATTGGAATCAGATAAGGTTGGGATGGGTTGCAATCTGCGAAGTCGAATGCATCTTAGAGGAGACCCCTGAGCTGTGGTGGTGGGCCAATCACATGCGAGACTCTTGAGGGATGGGATGGCACCAATAGTGCTGCCGTATCGGATGATGTTCAAGACCCGAATTTGATCGTTAGATTCCCGTAGGCATCTACAGGGATTAAAGTACCTTGTAGGCATCTGGCATAGACATCTGGCAGAAGTGAATGACGAACGTGTATTCAAGATTTCGGGTCGAACAAGCTGAATTAAAGACGGGTTAAGCGTGGCGGGTCGGGTGGGATGTGGTGGTAGGGTGGGTGGTCGACTTAAGTGTACGTACGAACAGGGATCAGCATCCCCGAACAGATCATCCCGAGAGTGCCGATCACTACGATCGCATATTAGGTATTATCCCGTTCGCGGGTTAAATTCGACCTTAGAATTGTTCGAGAAGCTATAGTTACGACTTATATCCTTCTAAGTTCTAGTAGAGCTGACGGGAGTGTACTTTTATCTGGGACGTTATCAACTTACCGACATTAGTTAACAGATACCTAAACAAGAGGACTAGGAGGAATTAGCTTATAGTACACGTATTATAACATACCTACATAGTAGGTGACTAAGACACTGTGGATAATTACTTACTACCCGGTCCTTGTAGTGACAACCTTGGCGGCGATGCCAAGCTTTGAACTTCTCAACACCTACCGCGTACGAATTTCTTGCCTCCCATGATGGTTTTTATCGCGTAACAGCTCTACCTTTTTGCCTTTTAGGAGGACCCTGTGGTCTATCTTGTAACCTCGTTTAGCACAACTTTACCCTTTCAGGTCCCACCCCGAAAGAAGGTGAACCTAGATATCTGCGGTTGACTATCGAGCGAACCACGTCAAGTCTTGGAAATGAACGAGATAACGTATGGGGAGCCATCACGGTTGAGCTCTAGAAAACGTGATGGGAATATGTAGTAAGTAAATGCCCATAGAGGAGGTATGCCTCTTAGTAGTTCGATGCAAAGACAAGGGGGATCCATCGTGTATAAGCCAATAAGAATGAAACTCGTAACACGGTAGAGATAAAAACCCGGTACTACCTGCCAAAGCTGTCACTCAGCCTCAACAACGGATAGGCGAACTCACGGTGTGATCACTCCCGACCTGTTACCTAATGCCTGCCCATGACCAATGTGACCTCTGAGCACAGCCGCATGTCCCTAATAATTCTAGCCGCATAGTGAGAACTAGGCAAGAAACGGTCAAAACGATTCTACCTAGCTAAATAGTATTAGTATATCTAGAATCTCGGTAAGATATAATTTATTATTATGTAACTACGTACCTACCTACCTTCTATGTCTCGCATCAATATGTTCTTCGTGCGTAACATGTGCCCTTCTCATCTAAGTCTGTTACTAGTAGCCACTGAGATGTGTATTATATAATGGATGTACTCACCTGAAAATGATCAGTCGATGATGGTTAGGGTTAAAGCAGACGAGCAAGTGGCGTAGTAAGTTGTATCTGTTCCCTTGGTCCTGATGACTAGATTCGGACTCGAGATCTGGTAACGCACCTCTGATAGGGCTGGGCGTGTTAATTGTCCCAGTAAACCACCACGCAGCTCTACACCCGGTTCTTTACAATGTGCCGACGTGGCGTGCAGATATGCACAGATATGTTGTGTTGCGGTTAACGGTTCCTGAATCTAGGGACTTCGATCCCCACAATGACAGCAACGAGTGGCTATCCACACACAACTTCCTAGGGATGATGCCCGCATGCCATGCTTGCTCTTTTGTGGATTGTTAGATCAGATTTGAGGCGACACTGACCAGGATCATCATGGGGAATTTCCATTTCAAGTAGTTGGTAAAGCAAACAAGATACAAAGCTTGATAATTTGGTTGACTCCATCATCGTTGAAACTGGGGATGCACGCCACGCCCATCTAGGCCCGGAGGTCCTACCATGAAGGACCAGGGCATCGTTGATCTTTGCGATATGGAAGAAGCTGTATCGTTCGATGGGTCGGGGATGAATAGTAACTTAGAGCTTGAGGGACCCTATCTCATCGCGCATAGATGAAGCCGAGAATCTCGTGCCTCACTAGTACTTATACCCCTTGCCTTCAACCCGTCGTTTCCTTCGATTTCTAGAATTCCTCGTGCCAACCAACCCCAAAGAACAACAACCCAAAGATTAGAGACAGACATCCTTATCCTCTTTTCACCATGACGCACAACCATTCTGAAAAGGGACAGCCGGGGGCCTTCGATTTGGAACCGACGCCCATTGCCTCAACTTTGGCGTCGACCGGGCCCTCAACGGGAACGACCACGCCGTCGATTCACTCCGGAAAGGGCGAAAATGAGAAGCAGGTTGAGAGGGTCACCGAGCGTGCGGTTCTTCCGGAACAGCTTGGATCCGAGTTGAGTCGACAAATCCGCCGTAAGTCTCCACCCCTAGTCTACCACAGCAACATACCACTAACGTAGATTCTTCAGACAAATATGCCTCCTCGTATAGGAAAATATTCGGAGTCATATTTACCGTCAACCTGGCTGTCTTCGTTGCCTTGATGGCAGCCAACAAGGGTAACCCTAACTCGCGAGATGTGGGTAGCGCCGCATCTGCAAATCTTATGGTTAGCATTCTGTTCCGTCAGGAGGAATTCGTCAACCTCTGCTATGAAATCTGCACCTGCGTCCCCCACTCGTGGCCCCTCTACATCCGGAAGCGCCTCGCAAAGGTCTTTCACTACGGAGGTTGCCACAGTGGGGCGGGAACTGCTGCGGTAGTATGGTATCTCCTATATACGATATTGGCAACTAAGGAATGGATTGACGAGCCGGTGACCGATGAGCTGGTAAACATGATTACTAGCTGGATCTTGGTCACAATGTTCATCGTCATCTTAACTTCAGCCCATCCTAACCTGCGCCGAAGGTTCCACGACTACTTCGAGGCTTTCCACCGTTTCGCTGGTTGGACAGCTCTGACAACCTTCTGGATTCACAACATCTTCTCTGCTAGAGTTACTGCTAGACAATGGGAGAGCTCTATTGGCTACGTCCTTATCCACTCCCCCAACTTCTGGTGTATCTGCATCTCAACTACATGCACCATCGCCTCCTGGTCTCGTCTGCGCCACCGCGTGGTGTACCCCGAGAAGCTGAGTGAGCACGCTACCCGTCTGCATTTCAAGTACATGGGAATGGCACCTTTCTACGGTCTCAAGATCAGCGACAAGCCCTTGACTGAGTGGCACGCTTTCGCCACCATCCCCGACATTGACCCCGAGTCCGGAAAGATCAACGGCTTCAGCGTCGTGGTCAGCAACGCAGGCGACTGGACCAAGAAGCAGATCATGAAGCCCAACGAGCGAAAGCTATGGGTCCGTGGTGCTCCCCTCCACGGTCTCCTCTACACCTCCAAGCTGTTCCAGCGAATAGTTGTCGTCGCCACCGGATCTGGTATCGGCCCTTGCCTGTCGCTTCTGTTCGCTGGTATCACTCCCCGCCGTGTATTCTGGAGCACCCGAGAGCCTAACGAGACATATGGTCCCCAAGTGGTGGCTGAGGTTAAGCGAGCCGACCCCAACGCTGTGATCTGGAACACCCACGTGAGGGGATACCCCGACATTGTTCGGGAAGTCTACCAACTCGTCCACGAATCCAACGCCGAGGCTGTCTTCATCATCTCCAACCCCAAGGTGACAGAGAAGGTCGTCTACGGCATGACTACTCGTGGCGTCCCAGCGTACGGTGCTATCTTCGACTCTTAAACAGTGACAATGATAATAAAGGGGTTGAAGCGGGCGGAAGATTGCTAATATTGGCAAGTCCCCTGAATTTGCTAGGGGCATTGGAGAGGGCACAGTGACAATGTACGGATTAGCGAAGCATGAAGTTGGGATTCATCGTGGGATCACGACCCGAGGAGTGGCATTGTCGGCGAGAAGCAAAGATTGAGGGTTTTGGCGGGCAGCAGAGCCGCTCTTGTAACTTTTCACTTCACGACATTCTTTTCCTTCTCCCTTTATCTCCCCATTTCATTTTCAAACTCTGCAGGGATATGGCTGGACATCATGAGGGCAATGTAAATAGATTATTAGATAACGCGAAATGCCGCTTCTCAGGTTGGACACAGATATCAACTAGGTATCAAAAGCTTAGATTAGACTTAGATCCCACCATGAAACGAACAATCTACGAATTGAATATTTACCTTCTGGTAAACTACTTTCTTGAAGCTGCCTTGCTATTTTCCCTCTTCTTTGCAATTTATTTCCTCCTTTTATTACCTTCCTAAACTGGCCCAAGTCTACAAAGCCCCGTGAGCACAACTTACTTGACCTAAAAGATTAGACCTGCCAATCAGAAGTCAGTTACCTAGTCAAACATATATTTTTCCTTCGCTAAATTACTTCCAACATAACTAGATGCTTAAATAAAGAAATACACAGATCATGAACCTGTTTTAGAATTTTTACTGGCCTTTTACGTACCTATAGTGCATTATCTACTGTCTAGGGCAAGCGACCCTTTTTCCAAGAGAGAATTACAGTATTCCCAAACGAAATAATAGGTAGACGAATGATATTGATCTAGTTCCTCTACTTACCACAATCGAATGTTTGATCGCGAGGACTGACGTAGTCAAAATAGGGGCTACGTCATGAAAAGGAGTAAACTAACAAAAACGGAAGGCTTCATTTAAGTATCGCGATAATACCGTATCGGGATGCTGTTGAAACAATGACAGAAACATAATCTGAGTGGTTCGAAGAAAGGTAGCAATTATATGTAAGGGCGGGATGCTACGATGCATGCAGTAAGAAGGATATCCGATCTAGAATCTGAAGGTTACAGTCGAGAATATTACACTAATATGACGCATGGATCCCTATATGCGCCGTAAATGGAGATTAATTGTGTGAATACCTAATTGTACATGCCTATTCATAAGATTATGAATAGGATACGACGATACCCCCTTTTTTTACCTTGGCACATCGATATCCGCCAATGGGGAAAAAAAAAAGATTACTGTCCAAGTTCTATTAGATAACTACACGTTATGAACAATGGTTGAATGGGACAAATATGACTGAGAATATTTCTTCATCCATATTTCCGATATTCCATTCTAGGTGGCGGCCTCTTAACTTACAATACATCTATAGTATTATTATTATTTTCATCCAAAAGGCGCAGTGACCTCATAACTCATAATTAGCAGGTGTCTTGAGAAAATATCGTAGGAGACACCCCAGAGGCAGTGATGCCGGGTCCCTGAGCTTCGACTCGGATTAGGGAAACTTGTCCCGGTAAGCTTGCCACCGTTTCGAATCCAGTCTTCTCCACCTGGGCGGCCAGAGCGAGACTAGAGTTGCTAGCACCTGCGAACACTTTCCAAGCTTTATGTTCTGTCGCACCAAGCCAACTCATGTACACCATTGTCTTGTTGCTCGCATCGTCTAGGCAAGCAAAAGCAGCTGGCGCTGTTTTGGGCTGACCAACCCACGGGAGACGGAAGGCTCGATACGAGAATATGTAGCCATCGCCGGGTCCGAACTGGGCGGTCATCGCGACAGAACCATCCTGGCTATACTCTCGAATCTTAGGGGTCGAACCGTATCCCATGACAACGTGGCCGTCATCTAACTTTTGGACGTTCCCTTGAGAATTGGCGTAAACCGGGTTCTGGGGATCGGTATAGGCCTGGTCCAGCGTTGCCTTCTTAGTTTCCGTGTTCAAAGTCATGAAGATACCTTTCGTCTGGGTTACACCTGATATGACGTCCGAGTTTGCGTTGTCAAAGATACTAATTTGAACAGTATCTCCCACTTCGCTGTGGATTCTAGCATCGTGCTGATAGCTGAAGGAGAGGCCATCGCCAAGCTCAAAATCTCCGCCGGATTGGCCCTATTAATTTGTTAGATCGGATTTCTAAATCAAAGGCTGTGCTTGAAAAAAATTGTGAATTTAGAGAAGTAGCGGGTTCATCTTACCTGCATAGTCCATTCCACCGTCCCATCCTTCGCAATCTTGAAAAATGAGCAGTAGTACCGTGAAGAGATCAAATAAGACCCATCTTCAAACTTGTCGATTGAGTTCATGTGGAAGTATCCATACGGAAGAGATTGGTTCTTTCCGTAATCTGCTAAGGGATAGAACTGTAGGACATCTGAAATGGGAATCTGATCGACATGGCTCAGGGCACTCCACTTGAAAAGTATCTCATTGGTCTTAATGTCCAGCTCGTAGAACAAACAGTCGGCTACCCAACCGTCTTCTGGGCCACCAACTGAACTCAGGTCGTACTTGGTGACATTGTACACTGTTACGAGAATAGTGTCCTGTGCCGTGATCTTGGATTCGTGCATATCGAGATACGATACGAGCTCGGTAGGGTCGAGTTCTGGAATAGTCACAAAATTCTCCTCTTCAGCGGTCAACGAAACGTTGTAAATGCTCGTATACGAGTCATCTAGAATTTGAATGATGCCATAGCCCCATCCGTAAGGCTCTGATAGAGAAATTCCGTTGAAGAAAGTTAAGACTGGCTTTCCCTCGAAGGTCTGAGTTCTGAAAGCGGCGTAGTCGCCAATACTGCTCTGCCAAACGAGTTCATTGTCATCGGACATGATGAAAAGGCTGTAGTTGTGCGCATAGTCGCCATTTTGGTCGAAAAAGAGGTATCCAGGAGACGTCGGGCCATATTTCGTTATGTTCAAAGAAGGTCTGCACCATCTAAAGTAAGTAATTGCCTTTTTTCAAGTCATGTATTGAACCACGTTGATCATGAATATTTCAATGATATTTCACCATAGAAAATATTCTCATAGGTCATCCATGTAAATGAACTTCAAATGCTGAGTAATAAACGAGACTAGGTGCCACTTACGGTTCCAAGGAGATGGATTTATACGTCTGCCAAGGCCATGTGACATTTTGTGCTAAAGCTGGCAAAGCCTGGAGCAAGCACATTGCACAATAGACCAAATAAAGTGAGAGCTGCATATTGGGTTGTTCCGCTACCGTATCGCGCAATAGTTCGGATGGAATGCGTGATTCTCGAACACGCATAAAACTGTACTTTATAACTGTCCATATTTTCAATGTCGAGTCCGATTCCGGTTCTCATTTTGGGCTAGCAAATATAATTCACAATACTACCTTGGGAATGGCAAACGTGGTCCTTGTCATAAGCACCTAACGCTAGACAAGGATTTCAATCAGGTCTATTTTACATAATTATAAATGTATTTCTGAGTGTAGCATGTCGGAACGGCTACATGACGAAGTTAGCTCTTTTTTCCGAAGCTATTTATAATGTGAATACGATTATGATCATGATTTATAGGGTCGATATTATAGCAGCATTCGGACAGGGCATTTCCTGGGTGAGAGCTCAGATGTTGGGCACTGGACGCGTCAAAAATAAAGAAGGATCTTTCGGAACAGAAAAGAGCGCTAAAATCAGCAGAGCTAGTATTTATGTCGAAGAATTTAAGATGATCATCATTTCTAGAACAAGGTTACGACGTCATTGGTAATAATCGTTCCACCAATTACGGTCAAATGCCGAAATCAAGCAGCACTTCCGCACCTTCAAAATTTTTCCAGTCTGCGGGTTGAGGAACTAGCCGGGAAATGTGGGCCTGACGGATCTAATCAGCGGATCTGATAAGATTGTTTAAGATCAGTAGCCAATCATCGATTGTGTCACGGGCCAGCCTAGGGCAGTAGCGTTCAGGGGGTTTATGACCCCAGAATCCTAAATAATTTCCCATCCCAGCTTATTCAAGCGACGTCCCGCACTATGTACTTCGTATTTCGCTCAACCGGAGACCAAAGGTTTCCTCCCTGTTCCAATTTTTTTTTTTTTTTTTACGAGTTCATGAAGTACAGATTATTCAAACTTCGCAGTCCTACAGATTACCCCTATCTCAATTCAAATATCTGGTCCGCAATATCTCCATAGAACTTCTTCCGGACTGCTTCACCGTCCATCATGCCATGAATATAACTCTCTCCTATGAGACGATAATAACGCAACGGGTCTCTTTCTCTCGCTTCCATTTCGTTCTTCGCCCTCTCCGATACTACATGACCACTCTTTCCACTCTTCTCTTCATCATCTTTGCTGTTATTCGTCTGAGTTTCGCTCTTTCCGAGTTTCTCATCCTCCCGCAATTCTTTGAGCTTCTTGTTTGCTTTCTCCGTGGCCTCCTTTATATCTTGCTTCACGCCTCCTTTGGCATCGAGATCCAACTTTCGACGTCGTTTTTCCTTGCACTGTCTGATCAGTGTTTTCAGAGTTTCTGCATTATCATCGAATTTTTCCTTCCTCGTATCACCTGTTTCCTTTTGTCCTTCCCTTAGAATTACAGGTACCGTGCATCCGTAGATGATACCCACTTTATCTCCTTTGCTTACTTCGCTTGATGCGAGCCCCAAAACATTTCCCTTCGTCTTAAACAAGCGGCGATTCCAAATAACTGCCTGAACCCGCCGACAGAACTCGGCAATGATGGAATTGCGTTCATCGTTGATCAAGGCTGCTGTGTTGATACCACCACTTCGCAGCCCCCCCTTGACTGCCGACTCCCTACATGCCCTAGCATAATAATATGGTGGATTTCTATTATCTTTGCCTCGGTCCGCAACCAGTGTTCTCCAGAACTCATCAGGTGGATTGCATTTATGTGGATCATTCCAACCACCAAGCTTTAACCAAGATGCCGGAATAGAACCATGCTGTGAAGCATCCATCACATCCATGACTTCGTCAAAGACAAACCCTTTGACATAAAGGCTATAGTGGCGTAGTAAAGGCCTTTTTCGAAACTCCAAGACTGCCAGATCAATATGTTCTGTCTGCGCAGCATTGTAATTTCTATGACCATCTTCAGGGACGCCGACGAGAGGATCAGCATTGACTCTGCCTGTTTTCTGAATATTCATGCCGGGGTGGTGGAAAAGTGCGAAGGGTGCTGATGATGCTAGAGGAATCCAAGATGGAAGTGGTATGTCAACGTCCTTTGGCGAGTCAGAACTACTGTTAGTATTTGCCTGTGGTGGCTTGTTGAGTTTCAGGAGGTCTGGAAAATGTTTTCCTTTCCACTCCACTCTTTCCTTTCTCCTTTTATCATCCTCTTCTCCCTCAATTTTCCAGTTACCAGTTCTCCACTCCTCAACAGCCTTTTTCATCCACTTCCTTATAGCCTGTCTAGGCTCGTCTGATGGTATAGACTCCCATGGATCAGTCGCAGGAGAGTTGATAGAATCTTTGTTTGTCACTGGAGTTTCTTGACCTTGCTGACGGAGTGACCTTTTTGTAGGGGGCTCAAGAGCCCATGGACGACAAAGAATGTCCAGTGCCTGCACCCTATCTACTTCGCATGAACGTCGAATGCTGAATTCAACGAAGTCTCGGCAGACATCAGAATATGGTCTACCATAGTCGACTTGGAACGGTTTCTCTTCTAGAAAAGAAGAGAATCCTGTACGCATAAATAATGCGTACTCTTTATCCGTAGACACTGATGTTTCGGCGAATGGCGAGGCATCCCGGGCGACAGCGAGCAATGAATATATCACATCCCGAGGCTCTGATGTTTGGAAGATGAACATGGTGGTTACTAAATACTGTAGACTCAGTAGGCTCCGTCTTTCTAGTGGGTCGATTGTGTGAATACCGCTGCTTGTTCTGAATGTGGTTCTAGGGTGATTGACGATATTCCTATCTACACTTTGGGTACGAAAAACCTTACCCGTTGCCTGGACTAGGAGACTGGCCCCAAGTTCGGACACATGTTCGAACCAGCCAGGGATGTGGCGAAACTTCTCATCCTTCTGCATCACCTCTGAAAGTCGATGTGTCGCTGTCTCTACCTCAACAAATAACTCCACCGCCACAGCGAAGTTATCCCATAGGATTTCGTCAGGGCCGCAGTATATAGTTGCGTTTTGGGCTAACGCAATTTCCTGGACCATCCACCGACGTGAAAACCAAGGCCTTTGCATAAGTATCATCAGTGCTTGCCACTTAGGTGCGTATTTCTTGTCTGAGCAGATAGAGTCAAAGTTTTTCAGTTCCATAACTTCTTCTTTGATGAACTTAATTGCTGCTTTACTGTCGTCGTTGCTCTCCCCAAGCCAGATACATACTTGCTTGGCTCTGGTGTAGATTCTCGACATCATCTGGACCTGGTGATTCCGCTCATTGTCATCTCGCTGATTGATGCACAAGGAATCGATCCATAGTGTTCGGCTTTTCTCTGTATATCGGAGATACTTCAGCGCCAGTGCCAAGCCTCTCTTTATCCTTCTCTTAAATGGTTTACCGTCCCCTTCGATAATAATAGCGTATTCCTCTGGATCATCCCCCCAGCACCACGATAGAGCTTCATATTCTATCTCGTTAGCTGTAATATGTTGAAACTGGGCTTTTAGCTTCTGCTCCTCTTCTAAACCATCCTTTGTCTGTGTTGGTTCCGAGTCATGGTCAGAGTTTCCTCTGTCCGTTTCTTTCTGGTCCTCCCCTGGGTTTGTTATCGATTTAGTACTATCCTGGCCAGTAGTGATACCAGGCTTTGTTGGTATATGGAAGACGTTATCGTAGTCTGCCTCTATGAGTTCGCAATGGATCTGATGGGCGTTGGAGGCAGCTGGTTTCAAACGTAGAAGACGAATTCTCTTTTTAGTATTCGGCAATTTGCTATATTCGAATTCCTCAACCTTAGAAAGATCTGAATCCTCGTACCTTTGAAGTTCGGGAAGTCCTTCTAAGACGGTATCCCCGTTTCCGGCTGGAACTAGGTAATAAAGTCGATTTCCCACAATGAGTCTAGATGATTGGCTCTCCATGATTGTGCAATGGGGTTTATTTTTGTTCTTGTTCCAATTGAGACGTATGACGAACCTTGCCGTGATAAGTAAAGAGCAGTGAAGTGCTTGGAGTACATGCAACGGATATTTACCTACCTAGGTATGGTAGGAAACTCGGCATTGGATATTTAGTATTATTTCGAATCTAGAAATATCAGTTACATAGTTTGCCCCTAGGCAGCCTTTACAAGGGAAACGATTAGCTACCTAACTAACCGGGTGTTGTTGCTTTTTCTTCTTCAACCATATGATTTAGCCACTTTCAGCGAACTACTCCAACTCTTTGAGGAATGGAAAGAAACAGCCTGCTTCAATATATGCAAGCCTCATCACGCAGTGACTACCTTACCTCAATAACATGATTCGTTAACGATATAAATAGGAAGGGTAAACGAACCGTCAGCTGATCTGGAACACTATTGTCCTTGGAAATTTAGAGGCGGCAGCTAGCCACAAGTCTCGCTTCCTTCGCCTATACTAACCTAAGTACTCCTTGCATCTACGATGTACTGTGAAAAGGGGCTATTGCCTCAGTTAGAAGAGAAAGGCAAAGGGATATGCGAAAGCTGAGTTACTTAAGTAGAATCTAGAATTTAAATACGGGGAAATCACATAATTCCCACAGGCATGGTTGCAAGACTCGGAGTCACAGATGGATGCGTTACCAATGGTTACTTCTCGAGTTCACTTAGGTGGTGTGCAGCTGAAGGGAAAGGCTTAAGCCTCTAATATCATATCCTTGGAACGGCCTTCGCTGTGAGCATAAGATGTAAAGCGTGATTATGGATCATTTAAGGCGGACAATAATACGAAATCCGTTAACCCGCCTTTTTAATTAAGGTATTGAAATGTATATAATAAAAATATACAATATATAATAAAAATATATTATATTAAAAAAGATATAAGGGATTATAACGTTAAAAAACGTTATAACGTTTAATAAATTATAACGCATAAATTATTACGGGTTAAAAACTTGAAATATTAATTAAAATAAATATTAATGCGAAGTTTACATTATGATTTTAAATGTAATAAACACGGGTCTTTATAATAAAGTTATTTTTAAATTTAAATGAATTATTAAAACGTTAATTAATTTAATCCACATTTTTAAGCATAAATATCGTAATTTTAAAAACGAAAGGTTATTAATTTTTTTTTTTTTATTAATGAAAATAACCTCATTTTTAACCTTATATAACATAAATTTACCGTTATTAATAAAAATTATTACATAAATTTTTTAAAATTTAATATAATTTTTAATATTAATTAATAAATAATAATCGTTAAATTTAAATTTATATTATTTTTTTTTATATTACGATTTTTTTAATAAAAGTTTATTAAAAATAATAATTAAAATATAATTATAAATATTATTAAACTTATAAAATAATTATTTTTAAAAAACATTATTAAAGTTAAAACGAATAATTAAAACGACGTTATAAAAAATTACGTAAAAAAGTTTAATGAAAATTATTACCATTAAAGAAATTTATTAAAAAAATTAATAAATAATTAAAAATTAATAAATATGTTAATTATTATTTTCGATTTAAATAAAACCTTAAAAAACCTTATAAAAAAATTATAAAAAAATATTAATTATTAAATTTATTTAATAATAATATAAACCTTTTTTATAATATATTAAAAAAGCATGAAAATGTTAAAAATAATTATAATAAAAAGTTCATTTATAAAAAACACTTAATAATTAATTATTATAAAACACCTTTAAATTATTTAAAAATGGAAAAAATAAAAATATAATAATTTAAAAAAAATTAAATTATAAATTTAATATATAATTAATATAATTTAATTATTTATATATAATATTTTTATTATATAATATATTTTAAAATTAAAGTTTAATAAATTTTATTAATTATTATTTAATAAAATGCTTTGAAATTATAATTATTAATTTCGGATTTTAATTACCCCGATGTTATATTATTATTTTAATTATTATTTCTTTATATATCGTTATATTAATTTATTATAAATTTTTATAAACTTTTTATTTTTATAAAACTTTTTATTAATAATAAAGTTAAATTTCTTTTTTAATATATCGATATTTACCATTTTATTTATTTTAATTAAAATTCATTATTAAGTTTATAAACATTTAATAACGGTTTTTTTTATTTTATTATATATTATATTTATTACATTATAATTAAAAATATTTAAATTGAAAATAAAAGGTAAGATCGCTTTTATAATAACCGTTTAATATAAAATGTATTATTTTTATTTAAATTTATTAATATTAATTAACCCGTTATTAAAATACTTATTAATAATATATTACCAATTAATTAATATTATTTTTATATTTTAAATTATTTTAATAATAAATTATAATTATTATTACGGATCGGGGCTTTTATTAAAGTATTTAAAAAGGCATAACCTTAACGGTTATGGAATAATCACTCGTATTAATTTAGTGGTAATTAAGTTAAATAATAAGGTTATTTATGTAAAAAAAATCGTGGTTAACCCACGATTTATAAAATCAATTATAAGTTATTAAAAGTTAACGTTAAAAGCGTTAACCTTAAATAAATCAAAAACCTTAACAATTATAATATTTTTATTTTTTTATTAAATAATAATAATAATTTATAAATTAATATCCCATTATTTTAAATTTTAAACATTAAAATTTCTTTAAAATTATTTTAAAAAAATGGAACTTGTTTTAATTTAAAAACGTTAACGATTCATTTAAAGAATTATTTTTAAATGCTTTTAATAAATTATTTAATATAATCGATTTTAAAAACTTTTTTAACTTTTTTTTAATTATTATTTATTACAACGAATTTTATTATATTGTTAAAATATTATATAAGTTATAACTTTATTATATCATTTTAATTATTAATAAAAAATAATTTAAAAGAAATTATATATATAAATATATAAAAACTTATTAATAAAATAATCTTTTTAATAATTATTATAATATTATTTTTTTTTATATAAATATTTATAAGTTTTTTAATATTAATATTTTCATTTTTATTTTAAAAGTAAACTTTATTTTTTAAAGCAATAAAAATAAATTACGCACATATATATTTATAACTTTAAGTAAATTAAATTAATGCGATTTAAAAATAATTAATTAATATTATAATTAATTATGCTTTTTTTTAAAAAAAATCTTTTTGGAATATTTCTTCGCTTATTTTACGTGGTTAATATTCATTAAAACGATTTTATTATTTTTTAATAATTTTAATGAAATTTATAACCTTAATATATTCGAAGAAATAAATCATGGTTATAAAAAAATTAAAATGGAAATAATTAATAATTTCCTTTAATTATAAAGTAAAAATTAATTATATAATATAATTAAAATAAAACGTATTTATTTTAAAATATAAGAAAATAAAAAATTATTAAAAAATAAAATTAATAATAATATTTTTTCTTTTAATTTTTTTAATTCGGTTTATTATAATAATTATTTTAAAAATATATATAATTAATATAACTTTAATAATAACGGTTATAATAATAATGATAATAAGTTAATTTAACTTTAAAAATAAATATGATTTTTATTAAAAATTAATTATTACATTATTAAAAAAGTTGAAAATATAAAATATAAGTTTATTATTAATAATAATAATTTTAAAATCGATTTATTATCCTTTTAATTAATAATTATTTATAAACCCACTTTTTCAAGTATTAATATAATGGGATTTATTGCCTTAAATTACGTTAAGTTATTTTTTTAAATTTAAATAACGCTTTTATAATAATAAATTAAATAATTAATTAAAATTAATGTTAAAAAAAATAACGAAATTATTTTATTAAAATAAATGTTTTTTTTCATTTATTATTACTTAATAAAATATAATTAAAAAAAAGTGTAATTAAGTTCATTCGAATGGCTTAATTAAAAGGTATAATTAATATATAAATATAATTTTAATAAAATTAAAATTAAAGAATTATTTAAATGTAAAATCGAAAATTAAATTATAAAAAAGAAATTTAAAAAGGTTAAAATATTATATAAATTAAACCATTTTAATAACGGCGTTATTTATATTAAAAATAATGGTTTAACGTAATTTAAGGTAATAAATCCCATTGTAATAATACTTGAAAAAGTGGGTTTATAAATAATTATTAATTAAAAAAATATGTGCGTGGTATTAAAAATCAAATAAATAATTTAAATGTAAATAACATAATTAAAATATAAATTATTTTACTTAAATTAAATAAGGTTAATAAAAAGGTTTTAAATGAGCCGGCTCGGTAATTTTTTATATTATATAATAATTAAATAATTAATATTTCTTTTTCATGGTTAAATGGTAAATAAATTTTAAATAAGTTTTATAATAAGTTTAATTAAAATATTTTAATAAACGATATATATATATAAATTCATATAAAGTTATAATATATAATATATACACGTATATATGGAATAATAATAAACAAATAAAGTTTAATAAATATTAAAATAAATATAAAATTATCGTTATAAAAAATAACGATAAAAAAAGAAAACGGTTAATTACGAAATGTAATATAAAAAGTATTTTTATACGCATATAATTTATATAAATAAACATATATTAATTAAATTAAAATTAATGGTAAATATATAATAATGTTCGGAACAATTACATTAACGTGTAATTAATTTAATTAATTTAATTTAACGGATTTAATTTTATTTAAATGGGGTTAAATTAACTTAATTTAACGAAGCCATTATAAATTAAATTAATATAATATAATATATTAATTATAAAGTTTTAATGGATATTAAATTTTATTATTAATAATTATTAAAAATTATTATTAAATTTAATAATAATATTAATAAATATTAATAAAAAACTTTTATAATAATTATCGTAATAAATGAATATATATAACGTTAATAAAATTTTATTTTCAAATATAATAAATATTATAATTATACATGTAATTATTTTTATTAAATAAAATAAAATATATTATTATAATAATAAGACTTTTCTTATTATTTATATATATATAATCATTATAATAATTATATTATTAATTGTAAAATTTAATTTAAATAAAACGTGAAATTATTATATGTTTTTAAATATAAAAATAACGATAATAAAAACATTTAAACTTTACATATTATAAATAATTTTATACATTACGAAATATATATTAAAATAAAGCTTTAAATTTAAGGAATTTATTAATATATATTATAACGTTATTAACGTTATAATTCGCAGGTTATTTACGAAAATAATTTAAATTATATAATTTAAACTTTTTAATTTTATCGTTATTTTAAACCAACGTTTTAATTATCATTGAAATTACCACTTTTATACGCGTTTTTAATTAACGATAATACTTTTTTAAACACGCTTTTAAATAACTTACTTTTTTAATAAATATATAATTTAAATTAACGATACCTTCGTAATACCCCCGATTTAAAAGCTTTAAATTTAATATTAAACTTTTATTTAAATCGACGATAATTTATTTAAATTAATAATAACTTATTTAATTCGATTATAACCCATTTAAATCGATTATAACCCATTTAAATTAATTATAATTTATTTAAATTAACGATAACCTTCGTAATACTTTTAAATTAAATCGAATTTCCATTTAAATAAATTAAAAAATAATAAAGTTAAATAAATAAATAATAATAAATTTATAACATGGATTAAAAAATGGTTTAATTTTATGAAAATTAATAATAATAACGTAAATAAAAATAATTTCACGTAAAATAAAATTATTAATATAATATAAAGGATTTTTACGTTTAATACATTTATTAAAATATAAAGCTTTTTAAGTTATTATATATAAAGTGAATGTTAAAACGAAGTGTATTCATTGTAAAATAATAATAAATGAGTGGTAATTTATTAACGTTTTTATTTTTTTAATGTGTAAAAAAGCGAAGCCCTTTTATATACACCTTACATTAATTGCGTTAAAGCTTCGTTAAGCCCACACGAAAATTATATTAATATATTATTACATTATTCACTTATACTTTAATAACACCATAATTAATTTAATTTAATTAATCGTTTTATAAATTAATTACATTAATTTAATTAAGGTTATTTATAATTACATAATAAACCAATTACATTAAAGCTTTAATTAAATTAATGTAATTATTTTAAACATTAAACTTAATGTTATTATAATATTAAATTACTAATAATTATTTATTATTAAAAATTAATTTTATTTTTTAAATAATATTATTTTACCATTATTTTATTTAAGATTAATATAAATTATTTTATTATTATATAATATTTAATAAAATTAAACCAATTAATAAAAACAAAGCAAAATTTAATAAATTAACATTTTTATATAAATATACATTTATTATTAATAATTATTTAATTTAATAAAAAGCTTTTTTTAAAAATGAAATTATTATACATTATTAAACCTCGTGGTAAACTTATTAATGGTTTTTAAATTTTATTAATGGTTTTATTAAATAAAATTATAAAAATATATTAATAATATAAATTAAATTTTTTATTATATTATTTTTTATTATAATAAAATCCTTTTTAATAAAAATTAATAAATAATAACTTTGAAAATAATATATTAATCTTTAATTAATTTATTTAATAATACATTTAATTAATAAAAAAGGAAAAAAATAAACCTTGTAAAAACTTAAAAGCGGATACGTTAAAACCATTAATAAAAAAACTTTATAATAAGTTTTTTAAAGTTTTATAACCGAAGAAACCTTGTAAAAAACCATTTAAAAATTTTTAATTAATAATTAATAAATAAATTAATTTAATTTCATTAATATACGAAATAATAAAAATATAAGAAAATCTTTTATAAATAAAAAGTTTAATTAAAAAATAATAAATGATTAAATAACTTTAATTTACTTATAAATTAAACTTAAAACTTTAAAAAAGTAATATGTTATAATTAATTAATTTAAATAACTTATTTGGTGATACCATAGAAATTATTAAAAAAGTAAAAATTAAAAAAGAAAAATACGAAAAATAACGTCGTGAAATGAATTATAAATGGCATGTGGAAAAAGGAAATGTTTTAAAAGTTAACGGTATATAAATATTTATTAATAAATTAAATTATTTAATATATATAAATAATTAATGTAATTATATTAATTTAAAATTTACATTAATATATAATTATAAAACTTATAAATTAAAATTATACCATTTTAATATAAATTAAACATTTTTAAATATATTCAT